>CM068316.1:26566605-26584105 GCA_034766995.1 Acanthacorydalis orientalis
TCGACTCTCGACTTCAATATTTTTAATAAATAAATAAAATAAAAATGAATTTTATTGATTCTAAAGTTATACAGGGCCGGGTTTGGCCTTATGTTTCGTGAAGTTGGTGCGGTGCCCTTACCAAATTTGGTATTTATCCGCTTTGTATGTGTGGTTTGTGTGTCATGTTTTGGTGATTTTTATTAGTGTCTCTACTTGCGTTCCGGGAAAAATTTTCAAAAAACCGGGTCAATATTTTTGGCGGTAGCGACGCTTTTATAGCGCGTCGCTGCTAAAACTATTTATTGCTTGGCCTTTGGAAAGGGAAAAAAGGGATTATGACAATTTTGTATACGTGCCGACGAACAGTTCTGACCGGCTTATTTTTAATTAAGGTAAAAACCCGAAATAACCATTAGTCTGACCGGCTTATTTTTAATTTAGGGAAAAACCCGAAATATCCATTAGCAGTTCATCTGCGCAGCAGTGAACTTTATTAGTTTATTGCGGTACAGGAAAGGTATGCGTGCCCTTATACCTGATTTGAATGGTACCGCAATTTACTTAGAAACTAACATTCAAATTACACTGCGTTATTTTGCTAAAATTTAACACGTCGATTCGTCACCGTGGATGAAACGTGTGTTCATCACTACACACCTGATAATGAGTTGAAACAGCAATCAAAGCAGTGGAGAAAACTGGTGAAAATGAGCCGAAGAAGGTGAAGACCGTTTTGTTGACTGTGAAGGTGATGGTCATTGTTCTTTGAAATTATCAAGGAAACATCCTGATCGACTACTTAACGAAAGGAAAACCGATAGAAGCTTATTATGTAATATTATTTGACCGTTTGGAAGAAAAGCTGAAACAAAAACGACCAACTAATCCACCACTACACACCTGAGTCGAAGCAACAACCACTAGTGAAAGTGCATCGAAGAAGGAGAAGACCGTTGTATCTGCTGGGAAGGTGACGACCACTGTTTTTTGACATTTCCAAGGAATCATTCTGATCGGCTACTTAACGAAAGGAAGAACGATAACAGGAGCTTATTGTGCAAAATTATCAGACCGTTTAAAAGAAGAGCTGAAACAAAAACGGGCAAGATTGGCGCACAAAAAAGTGCTCTTTCACCAGGACATCGCGCCGTCTCACAAATCGACCGTCGCAATAGCAAAATTGCTCGAATTTGGCTTCGAATTGATTCCCCATCCAGTCTTGGCCACGTGCGAATTTGTCTTTTTCCCAAACTTGAAAATTTGGCTCGCTGCGAAGAAATTATCATGGAATGAGGATATCATCGCCTCCATTAATGCATATTTCTAGACTTACTGGAACAAGTGTACAGCCCTCAATGGAAACTACGTTGGAAATAAAAACGATTTTTTCCAAAAAAAAGGTGTTTAATTTGCTTTTTTGACCATACTTATTTAGCGACCCTCGTATTTATGAAAACGTTCAAGTACACAGGAATTTACAAAATAAGTATGGGTACTCGTGAACTATTGTTACTTAATCATTCATCATATTTTCTAGAGTTGGTGACCTATGACTACTTTATTTCCATATATGAAAAATAAACTTAAAAGATGCCGTTTGGTTGATGACGATGTGCTAATAGCTGTGTAGGATGAAGCGTGAGTTTCATTATCCAAAGAAAAGTGGGTTGTTCTTGTATTTTATGAAGTGTATAAAGTTATAGACTGTGACGAAAATACTTAAAAAATTATATCAACGAAAATGTACAAAGAACTATTGTAATTTGCTACGTATTTATATATATATATATATATATATATATATATATATATATATATATATATATACACACACATATAATATATATATATACACATATAATATATATATATATATATATATACACATATAATATATATATATATATATATATATATATATATATATATATATATATATAGACATACATATATCATCAGGCTCTGTCAATCCACTGCTGAATACGGCCTCTTCCATGATATTCTATTTTGTACGATTGAATGCCTCTTTTTTCCACTTCCAATAAAAATTTTAACTTGTTCATTGGTTTCTTCTTTAATCTTTTTATATTCCTTCATTCCCACTTAATAATTCTTGTTGTCAATCAGTTGTCTTCTCTTCTTGCAACCATGGCTCGTCCATTTCCATTTCGAACTTTTCACTCTTCCTATTACATCTGTGACTCCTATCTGTTTTCGTATCCATTATATTCTTTTCCTTTCACTTCTTGTTATTCCTAGCATGCATCTTTCCATACTTTTGTGTTGTTTGGAGTCTTAGAATGATTTGCGCGTTGAACACCTATGTTTTGCTGCCATAGATAAGGACTGGTAGTATACATCGATCAAATACTTTTTTCTTCAATCAGAGTGGGATTGTTGATTTAAATATTGAGTAATTTCGTCCAAATGAGCTATATATATATATATATATATATATATATATATATATAGATTTATATTGTCGTATACCTCGGGCGTTGGTTGCCAGAACGGTTCCCTTCGGTGCTCGATGGTCGATCTTGACTTGATTTTCATCCATTGTCACCAGGGTACATTTATACTTTGACCAAAACTTTTGTATTATATTTAATTTTTTAATTTATTGTCAAATACAAATACAATTGATTAATTTTATGCATATGAATATAGTTTGTTGTTTGAACAAATTCAGTAGATTAATTTTATACGTCGATTAGTTTGTTGTTGTTTGAACAAAATGCTGTCGATAATTATCTAAGCAACCTTTTTATATCGAGTTAGATTGTTCCAGAACAATCTATTTGTTCTATGATATTTGTTTGCTTAGATAGCTATGACAATCCGTTTGTATATCGTATACCACAATATATATATATATATATATATATATATATATATATATATATATATATGTATGTATGTATGGGTGTATATATATATGTACATATGGGTATATATATTTATGTATATATATATATATATGTATGTACTCGTAAATTGCATAAATATTCAGGGATGCAAAATTAACAAATAGTTTGTACTTATATATAGTATTCGGCACGTCATTAAAAAAGTGTGTAATTTACTTTTATGATGTAAATGCTTTTTTACCTAATTCTTTTAAGTAGGTTTTGTTATTTTCCTTAGTTTGACCTATTTAATGCATCAAATAATTATTAATTATTGATTATAAATTGTATCCGACTGTTACGTGCGAATAGTAGATTTAGGTATGAATTATTTTTTTCTTCGATCAGTTTTCACTCGTATCATATTTAGGTGGACTTTGTACTAATTAAAATATATATTTGAGTAGTTGTGTATATAGTAATTTAAAATCTATGTTTTCAAATTACTTTCTTTTTCAATGTCTACCTCAACTTCAACGAACTTCATCCAGCGATGCTCCAGTGCTTTTATGCTAGCAAGAAAATCCTTTTCTTGGAAGTTCCCAAAACAGCGATTCACTGTTGCTATGAGTTCTTCACCTGACGAAAGTCGTCTATGATCAGGTTTTCTTTAAAGTTTTAGGAACTGACGGAAATCTGAGGTGACCAAATCTGGAGAATAGGCTGGACGGAGCACCAATTCTTATTTCAATTCAGCGAGTTTTGTCATAAATACGACACTTATATAGGGCATGCATTGTCCTGATCGAAAATGATTTTTTCTTTGATAAGCTTAGTCTTTTCTAGCGAATTGTTTGATCGAGTCGATCCAAAAGTTTAGCATAACACTCTCCCGTTATCGTTTGACCTTTGAAAGGTAATCAATTAGCAGCATTCCTTTAGCATTGCAAAAAATTGAAGCCATAACTTCTACAACGGATAAAACAGATTTTGCTTTTTTGATGATGGAGAATTATCATTCTTCTATATCTTTGATTGTTATTTTGATTTCTGAAAGTAATGATGAATCCAAGTCTCACCTGTTATCGCCGGATCAAATCGCCAGATAAAGTCAGTCGTATCTCTTAAATCGATCCAAACAGTCTTGGGAAATTTGTATTCGAATACATTTATGATCGATTGTCAGCAAACGTGGCACCCACCTTTCCGATAACTTTGTCATACCTAATTCTTCAGTTAGGATATGATACACGCGTATATCTAAGACACCTACAACCCTAGAAATTTCAGACACCTTCGATCGCCGATCATATAAGACAATGTCGTGCATCTTGTGAATGATTTGTTCTGTCGTTGCAGTTTTCAGACATCCACTACCCTGGTTATCTTCTAAGCCTGCGCAGTCACATTTAAATTCAGCTGCCCACTTATTTACGGTTGTATACGAAGGTGCACTATCACCCAGTGCATTTTTCATCTCATTAAAGACTTCTATTGGCGTTACGTCTTTTTTGACAATAAAGTTTATCACTGCACGATGTTCAACTTTATCCAATTCAACAAGGGCACAAAAATAGCTTTATTCAAATTGATGTTTGTAACGAATTGCTTAACACACTAATTATAGACTCTGAGGTTATGTATAAGAATGATATCGCTTTGTAATGCACTACAAATATTAAAAATATTACCGCCACTTATATGTTAGGCCGTAAACTTTTCAAATCACCCTCGTAAATAAAAAAAAACCCTACTTAATGTGAAATTAAAAAAAAAGTATTTCTATGATAAGAATAAGATAAATACTCTTTTTAAGGAAGCGCTGCGGACTATATATCTGTATAAGCTATTTGTCCATTTTTTATCGCTAAATATGTTCCATGAATATTTATATATATATATATATATATATATATATATATATATACATATACTTATGGAATACTTATATGCAGGAAACAACTCTCATTACCTTATTATTACTCATTACCTTACTCTCATTATTATTATTGTTTCTGTTTTATAACAGATATGAAATATTTTTCGATGAATATGCCCATACACATTTAGTTTTAGTCCGTATACTGTTAAGAACAAATACTACTATACTGTCATTGATATTTATACCAATTTAAAATCTATTATTTTCTAACAAGATTCCGTTAACAGATAAAGTAGTTTTTACAAAAGATTTAACTTTAACAACATCCACATTTAGAATGATGAAAATTCAGATTTTGTTTACTAAACATCTAAATTTTCAACGAAAAAATCAATTTTCAGAAAAACTAATTTATTTTCCATTAATATTTACTTGTATATAGTATAAGTGTGACAATTTTCATGCAACAAACTATTTAGTCCTCTTCTTTATCCATCCGATTTAAAAGAAGTATAAACATTATTTTTACGAGAGTTGTTGAAATAATTAAAAAAAAGGTATTTTCATATTATATTATAGGCTTTATGAATGAATAGGCTAGCAATAGGCTTTATGAATAATTGTAAGGCATTTCCTCGACAATAACAATTATCAGGATTAAGTTAAAAAATGAGGTTCAGCAAAATCTGTAAACATTATTAATTGGAATTTTGACCTATAAATTCATCGAAAGAGTTAAATTTACATACATAAGAAAAATAAAAAAGAAGAATTTTGGGAGTAAATATGCAACGTATCTAGAACTGTTATCAGAAAAGTGTGAATTTAAGAGACACTGCCGCTTTTAAAAATAAAATAGAAGCTTATATTTGAGAAGAAACTAATATTCAGCATGTACAAGGGATTTTTAAAAAAATTGTAGAAGTTACAAATAGATGGCGTTGGGGAGACTTGATAGTAGTATGTTTTTTCTTCAAGTGGCATCTTTGTTTAGCGGTTTAAAAAAAGTTGAGCGTAAAACGTCTCTTAGTTTAGCATTTACAGAAATCTAAATAAGACGTTTGACTATTTTTGTAAAATGGATCAATTGAAATATCGTGCGGTTATTGAATTTTTAGTTTTGGATGGTATGAATGTCACCCAAATTTTTGAAAAGGTTTGTAGTAAGTGCGGATTCTCCTTTCCAGTATATGCTGCAGTGGTAAAATGATCTGCTGAATTTAGAAGAGGTAGAGCATCTATAGAAGATGACCCCCGCAGTGGCAGGCCTTCAAAGTCAGTTACCGCAGAAAATGTCGATAAAGTACATGATATGTGTTGAGTGACCGACGAATGAAGATGCACGAAATAGCAGAGGCTTTGAGCATATCGACTGGTAGCGTACATTCCATTTTAACTGGAAATTTGCGCATATCAAAAATATCAGCGAGATGAGTGCTGCGAATGCTAACTGTGGACTAAAAACTCACATGATACCAAATTTCAAAGGATTGTTTAGCCATGATGCAGTGAAATAAAAAGGATTTTTTGTGTCGGTTTGTGATCACTGATGAGACGTGGATTCATTACCACATACCAGAGTCCAAAGAGCAATCGAAACAACGGATTAAGAGAGGAGATAGGCCACCAAAGAAGTTCAAAGCTGGTTTGTCAGCAGACAAAGGCATGGCTTCAGTTTTTTAGGATGCGCAGGGAAATTTGTTGGTGGATTATTTGAAAAAGGGAAGTACAATTAATAGCGTGTATTACTGTACTCTTTTGGCAAAGTTATGAGCCGCCATTGATGACAAACGACCCAGAACACAACGCAAAAATCTTGTTTCATCACAATAACACTCTCCCATTCATCGATTCAAACAGCCACCAAAATCCATTCTCTTGGCTTCGAATTGGTTCTCCATATTTACCAGACCTACACCCCTCCGACTTTCATCTCTTTCCACAACTGAAAACATTCATTGCTGGGAACATATTTAACACAGATGAGGAGATAATAACCGAACTAGACGCCTATTTTGAAGAGCCCGAGAAATCTCACTTTGACATAATGACACTCGAGCAACGTTGGAAGAAATATATTGACCTTAAGGGAGATTATGTTGAAAAATAAAAACCATTCTACTGCCCTAACAATTCTCTTTCTATTCACTTCTACACGTTTTTTGAACCCCCTCATACGGTAAAATTATTAAACACTTTGAATTCATCTAATGAAGTGTTCGTTCTCAATAATAATAATAAAGTTTTTCAACATTTTTTGTCCATTTTGCATCCCAAAATCAATATAGAAAATTATAAAATATTCTATATAAGTTTTTGGTTATTTGATTTTTGTCTTTTTTGTTTTTTATTTACAAGATATATATATATATATATATATATATATATATATATATATATATATATTTCTCTTTTTATAAAACTATATTTTTAACATATATATTTAATATACACTTATTATCCATATTCATCTTTTAGTATGATGTTTTTTGTTTGTTTCTTTTTATTTACAATGTGGTGTTTTTTTCAAATAGGTTCACAACATTGAGTTACGAAGGACTTTTATTTAAAAGTAATTATTTCTTTATTTTTTTTTTAATAAATAATTAGCTTTTACTTTTCTATACTTGTTTACATTTTACAAATGTTTATTTCACATTTATTTTCTCTGAAACGTAATGTAATCGTTACTTATTTATAATTAGCTATCATAGCTAACAAAGTTACTTCTAATGTTTCTCGTTTTAATTGATACAATTATCGATTTGACTTAGTTAGGGAAACAAAATGTTACTATACGTTACCAGTTGTTATACATATTGTTACCAAAATGTTACCAGAGATATTCAACCCCTCAATCGGAATCGACTGGTCTGATTAGATTTAATTAGATTTATGTTATTTGGATATATATATATATATATATATATATATATATATATATATATATATATATATGTATATGTATGTATATATGCATATACATATATATATATACATATATATATATATATATATATATATATGAATATATGTACACATACATATATATATATATATATACATATATACATATATATATATATATGTACATATATACATATATATACATATATATATATATATATACATATGTATATATGTACATATATATATATACATATGTATATATGTACATATATATATATACATATGTATATATGTATATATATGTATATATATGTATATATACATATATATACATATATACATATATACATATATACATATATATATATATATATATACATATATATATATATATATATACATATATATATATATATACATATATATACATATACATATATATATATATACATATACATATACATATATATATATATATATATATATATATATATATACATATATATATATATATTCATATATATCCATATACATATATATATATATATATACATATACATATATATATATATATATATATATATATATATATATACATATATATATATATATATATATATATACATATATATATATATATACATATATATATATACATATATATATATATATACATATATATACATATATATATATATATATATACATATACATATATATATATATATACATATATATATATACATATATATATATATATATACATATATAAGCACATATATATACATATATATATATATACATATATATACATATATATATATATACATATATATATATATATATATATATATATATATATATATATATATATAGTGATGCATGCTACAAGGAAGAGTTGAAATCAATGAAAACAAGATACTACAATGAAAAGTGCGGAGAAATGCCATTCACCGACGTAGCACTGCGGGAGATCAATGGGGAGGAGGTGAATGACTTGAAGGGGGGGCACAGAAAGGAGCTGACATTTGAGGAGCTAATTGAGATTCACAATGAAGAGGCAGAGGCATTGAAGCAGATTTTAGTTTTCAGCGACGAGAACAACTAAAAAAGATCAAAACATTCTAGCTGCGGACCTTAAACAGATGTTTTCTTGCTGGGATTAACTGTCCAAATTTATGAAAAATTATCAACCGGATATTACTGTTGTAGAAAAAAGGGATTAATCATTTTAATGGAACCTGGATGATCCACTTTTGGAGGGTCCAAAAATCCAGCACAAAGCAGTCAAGGCTGGATTCATTCTTCAAAAAGATAGACAACTGTCCTCTGTTGAATCCTAATAGGACAGTTACCCAAAAATAATAAGGATGATAACTCCTCTCCTTCCCCCTCCCTATGTGATTTCTTTATGAATTTTATTAGTTTTATTTGTATTTTCACTGAGGACAGATTGTTTTTTTTTTGTAAAATTTAAATAAATTAATTTTATATTCGTTTTACAGTTATGTTTTTATAGTCTATTATATTTTTCCTATAAAAATGATTGTGTTAAATAGTAACTTTGCTCTAGGCTCTGAGTCTGGAACGAATTACCCCTAAATACATATATTTCAATGTATGTTAGAACGAACGAGATTGTAGAACGAATTATTTTCGTTCTAGCATACCCCACTCTCTCTCTCTCTCTATATATATATATATGTATATATATATGTATGTATATATATATATGTATGTATATATATATATATATATATATATATATGTATATATATATGTATGTATATATATATATGTATGTATATATATATATATATATATATATATATATATATATATGAAAATACATATCAAAATTCAATAAAGATAAACAAACGGCTACAAAAAGAACAGCCGAAAAAGATACTTTTTTTAAAAAAAAAATAAACATTGTATGAGTAACTTTTCAGTATGTAAAGATTGTTTTTCAAATAACTTTTTCATGTGCTTATTTTTGTTTATCTTAAAGAAAATAAGTATGTTTTTAATAAACAAACATGAATATTCACGACAGAATGTCCATGAATATTAAATACACAACATATACATAAGAAAGTTATTAATTAAACATAAAGCTTATTTAAGAAATATATTAGTCAATGTACTCACTGTTCGTTTGAAGATTGATGACGGTAAGAACTTAGAGTTGGTTTTTGATGCTGATTTGGTAAATTTTTTATATTCTTCAACCAAGGTTTTACTAGTTTTCTTATCGGCTTTTGCCTTCTTTGATGATATATCTTTTTTTCCTTTCTTTTGATCTTCATACTCATTATCTACCGCAACTCCACACAGTAGATTTTGACAACTCACCGATGTTTGTTTGTTTAATGTAGGTGTTCCAAATATAGAATGTTCTGTTTCTTCTTCACTGCCAAGTATTTTTACTTCGTGAAGACTTTTACGATTGAATAATTGATTCTTATTTCCAGTTTTCACGTTTGGATGTGTCACTTTACTCAGAATTTGATCATTATCATTAAATATTTTATACTCATTTTTATTTAATTTCTTACTTGGCTTGTCAAGTTTTAAATTGCCAATACCTTCCTTAAAAATAGTCGTTTGTTCATTATTGTCCGCAGGTAGATTTCCGTTACTTTTATAATTTTTTATTATATTCTCGTACGGATTTATAGCGGGCCTTGATAAATAATTGTGTTTTATTTCAAACATTTGCTTTATTCTTGAATAGTTTATTGATTGATTCTCTTCATGATTTATTATAGCTGGCGAAACCTGACTAGCAATTACTGGAGTTTTAGGATAAGAAGTACCACGATACAAAATTGGCGAATGCCTTTTAATTGCACTTTTGAGAGGTAATGGTTTATCAACATGATTATTATGAAATAACTTGTCATTAACGCGATTCACACATTTGTCACTGTCTTCTGTTTTCACTTCGACGAATCTCACCTCATTATGTATTTGTTTTCGATCAGTTTGTTCATTGTTATTATCTCCTGTACTCGTACGTCTTTTTGGTTCAATTGGGTCAGGCAACATCGTGTTCCCTGTTAAATTTTCATTTTCTAATACATCAGTACGTGTTGGACTTCGGTTCAACACATTCCTGTTTTTATTAACTCTAGTTTGTAATGTTCTTTTTAATTCATTATAGAGTTCGTTTGATTTGCCGTTCAATGAAAGTGATCTTCGTACCTCGTTGTTTCTTCGAGCGTTGACTTTCAAACTTTTCGAATATTTTAAATTTTTTGTACCAGAAGACATATTTAACTATTTATTCATCACCAATAATTATTAAAATAGTATTTAATTATTTATTCACTTAAATTTATGTATATGTTTATATATAAAAATAAATTGTTTATTAAATATCTGAACTTAAACAGTTTCTGACATGTTCATAACACCACTGACATTTTAAACAGACATTTACAATATTATAACAATACTATTAAATGTTCAATGTTATACGAAATGATTACATAGTAACTAAAAATATTTCATACATATTTATAATAAGTTTATAAAAACGTAAACATATTAAGTCATTAGTTATTCGTGGCCTTTGATGTTGGAATTAAAATAATTTATAATATGATAGAAAAATATGTTTAAAATGAAATTCTTTCTATGAGCGAATCGTTCTCTTCTCTATTACGCTGTTTGTATTTATATAAAAAATATACTAGTGCTAATGCAATTAACATCAGTATCTAATAATATACTGTATGAGTAGAAAGGTGTTAAACTACAGATGTACGTATATATATATATATTTAATCATTCTAGGGACGTTTGTTTTCTATGCAAATTAAAACAGGACGGAGTAATTGAAATTTCATTCTGTTGTCTATTGTTATAAATAATGTAAATAAATTATATACATATATATATATATATGTGCATATATATATATATATATATGCATATATATATATATATATATATATATATATGTGCATATATATATATATATATATATATATATATATATATATATGTATGTATGTATGTGTATGTATGCATATGTATATAAATATACAGTCAGAAATAAATAACGTGTAAATGTTATATTCTACTTTTGTGTATCTCTATTTTACAATATCATTATAAATTTAGTATATTCGTATCCATGATTTAAAACAAATAAAAGAAAGTATTTAAAAACACATATAAAACATGAAGATAATTAAGATTAAATACAATTATGGTAGAATAATAAATGAATATGTAAAGACTGTTTTAATAGGGCTAGATATGTGTGTGTATATATTATATTGTGTATTATTATATTATGTATATATATATATACATATACAATATATATATATACACATATACATATATATATATATATATATATATATATATATATATATTATGTATATATATTATGTATATATATTATGTATATATATATATATACATATACAATATATATATACACATATACAAACACACATATATATATATATATATATATATATATATATATATATATATATATATACACTGGATCAAATAAGTCTCCATACAACTAGCTGTAACAAAGATATTTGCTTATTTTATTCTGAATTGTTTAATTTTTTTAATCTTTTTACGGCTGATTGTAACCTAAATAGTAACTTTAATGAACCACCATGAAATTAACCATATTTATATGTTATTTAAAAATTTATATTATGTTAAACAACGCTGCCTTACTAACAGGCATCAAAAAAGTTTTTCATACACTCAGCGTTATTCTATGAGATTTACTTATTTGTCATCGAGGAAGTCCCCATTTTACTGGTACTTGTTCGGTTGTTAGTGTGCTAAGGAGATCAGTTTCTAATTTAGTTTCGCTTAGTGTGGCTTGAAATATATAGACCTTTAAATGGAAATACCTTTGTCAATTCGTGAATTATTAGTTTAAGATCTGAAAGACAATCTTTAAGGCAGATAGTAAAAACTGTCAAAAGTCACGTGTAACAATTGAATACATAATAAATAAACGTAAAAAACTAAAAACAATTGAAAATAGATCTCGTTCTGGTCAACTACGAAAATTAAAAAATATACATAGACGAGCTGTTCTCAGGACTATACATGGAAATCCCAAAAGGAGTGCACCTGAGCTCATAAACATGCTAAAAAATGAATATAAAATATAAATTATACCCGAAACAGTAAGAAATGCATTACGCAAAGCGGAATTTAAAGAACGTGTACCAAGAAAAAACCTTATATTAGTAACAAAAATAAAATACTAAAATTAGAATTTGTAAAGGCACATGTTAATAGCCTCCATTGGAAATCAGTTCTGTTCACTGATGAGTCGAAATTTAATGTTTCTGGCTCTGATGGAAGGATTATGGTATGGAGTAAAAAACTAAGAGCTAAAAACTAAAAAAATGTGTTCTACTGTTGAGCATGGTGGAGGTAATGCTCTAGTCTGGAGGACTATGAGTGCTTCAGAAGTTGACAATTTGAAATTTATTAAGGTACAATGGACCAACACGTATATTTGGATTCCCAAGCATACTGCATGGCGGGTAAAGGAATGGCTGATATATAATGTATCAATACAATTTCATACACCCCCACAATCACCAGACATGAATCCAATAGAGCATTTGTGGGACGAAATAGGAAGAAGAAGTAGAAAACATACCATTCGAAACAAAGAACAGTTAAAACTTGCCATATAAGAAGAATGGAGTTCCATCGATTCGGATGTAACAATATACATATATACTCGTATATATAAATATATATATATATATATATATATATATACATGTATATACATATATATATATATATATATATATATACATATATATATATACATATATATATATATATATATACATATATACATACATATATATATACATATATATATATACATAAATATATATATATATACATATATACATACATATATATATATATATATATATATATATATATATATATATATATATATATATATATATATATATATACGCATACATTTTCAATAAAATTTTTTTACCGTTGTTGGTGTAAGAAAAAATTGTGTTGTGAAAGGTAATATAGGTCCAGTGACAAAAATATATTGCTATTTTGATACAGCGTTTTGTTCTGTTTCAATCATTGGATATGCATTGTTTTGGATTTATCTCGCGAAATATTATTATTTTTCTCTATCCAAGACATAAAAAATGAATCAAATAATTATGAATTAAACGATATTTGTGTATAGAAAAAAGGATAAATATTTATTTTACAACATGATGGTTATATTTTAAAAGTTCCGCAATAAAATGAAAATTGTAAAAAGAATAAATTATTGTGATCAAAATAATTTGTAGATAAAATGTAATGTTAGATAACGAAAATATTTACTTATTGAAAATTACTTTCTTGAAGAATGTAACAGTACATTTTTAAAGATTGTCAATAGAAAAGTGTATTTTTCGATTTTCATCGAACAATGAAGGGGTAGAATCATACCCGGATTTACACTTAGTGCCGCTCTTGGGCCACCAATCAAATTCCGCCCCTTCGCTCCCAAATCTTGTCCAAATGAATTAAGAGAAATCCGTGCCCAATGGTCATTTTGAGAATATTTCAATAGAAAAAAACTTAACAATCACTAAAAAATGTATAAATTTTTCTATTCATTTGATTTATTTAAAAAATGCAAATCACATGTAGTAAATAGACCATATAATATAAATTATATTTTCAAGAAAAAATTAACTATACAAATTTTTTTCATAAATCAAAAGTATGATTGAAAATAAAATTTCCAACTTTTCAAAATTAACCGCCCAACCAAATTTGTCGCACCCAAAATATTTCACACTGGGCAATGGCCTATGTTACCCCTGTCTAAATCCTATGCTGGACAGAATTATATATACCTATATATATATATATATATATATATATATATATATATATATATATATATATATATATACATATATATATATATAATGAAAAGAAATCACTTTATGTAGTATATTTAGTTAGAAATATGAATAATAATCAATGTATATTGAAAAAAAAATGTCAAAAATGTTATTACAATATTAATGAAAGTACTCTGGATGTACCGATAAAACATAAAAGAATTTGATGTTTACATGATAAGTCGCAGAGGTCATTAAGGGCGTGTATTAAATTGACCACAGAACATGTTATCTGTTATCTGGTATTGTCACAATTTGTGCGTAGTTGTTTAATAAAAGTATATATTTCAATTAATAATTACAGTATTTCGCCATATATAACTCTAGAAAGATCATTAAAATGTCGAATTAACACATTGATACAATTAAAATTTCTAGACAAGCAATGTTTAATTTATTTTGTCATTTCATAATGAATTATTAAAAGATTATGTTCGTACATTTCGTAGTCGGTTACTTACATTTAATTCTAACAAAGATGGAATAAAAATAATAGTACACATAAATGAAAAATATTATTATAGATGTGATAAAAGTCCGTACCCATTATTAATACACCACATTTCTACAGTCACACACACGGGTATGTGTATGTATGCATGTGTGTATATATATATATATATATATATATATATATATATATATATATATATATATATATATATATATACATTTTGATAATCATTTTACCGTTATATGTTGTGTTTAGTAACCTATACTTATTAAATCAACTGTTTAATGCCATTATTAAAATATTAAAATTATTTTGTTTAATCTATTTATTTTCTAAGGTTCTGTTTGCAAAAAACATGAACTTCTGTTCAGAAAACTTATCATAAAACATGCTTATTGAAGAATGATAAAATCATTTTAATTCAATACCATCAACATACATCGCGTTCTAAAACATACCTTGACCTTTAAAGAAGTGCAGTGTAATGAATTATAAGAGAACGCGTAAACCCAGATCAGCTAAATCGGATAATAATTTACATTCAATGTTCAAAGCAGTTATTATATATCCAAAAGAAATCTACTTGCAGACTAACTTTTGAACAGGATATTTCTAAACGAGCACTTCAAGAAATATTGTGCAAAAAATAATTTTATTGAAGTTAAATTTAATCATTAACTCGTAGCTCATTTAAAGATAATTATAACTGTCTACATAACTTTATCGAGGTCAATTTGAATGAGATAAATAACGGGGGTTTTGATTTATTTCCGTATTACAAAATAATTTGAAGTGATGAAGCCACTTTTAAGTTATCTGGTCATGTAAACAGGAGAGAATTTCACATATCGGTACCAGTAAAATATAAATATAACTATTGAAAATCAGCTAACCAACCCCAGAGCAATCGTCTTGGAACGTATGTCCTGCTTTAAAGTACTTTGATCATGTTTTTTCTTTTTTTTTGCAGCTATAGCGCCATAAAAAACGTATTTGAACATGGTATAGAGTTATATTGTGATACTGTAAAAATAGAAGTATTCCAAGATAGAAGATAAAATACTAAAGACAAAATAAATAACATCAAGGTGTGGAATTTCAAATACGACTCTCATGTAATTTGACTGGTCACTTAGAAAAAAATAAAGTTAATGCAAGATGGATGTCGAGATTTGTTCTCGATGATTAAAGTAAACATATTTAATTTTGTACTGAATGTATATCTCTCTGTGAAAGAAAGCCCAAAGTGTCAATCCTCAAGGAGGAGTATGACCACATTTTTTCCGAATTGCAAAAGAATTTTATTAACAGATTTTAAGAAGTGTAATATCACTGTCAATGGCGCATATTATGCAATATTTTCGTACAAATTTCGGGATAATATTCGTGAAAAATGGCGTAACAACTAAAAAAAAGGAAGCGCGTTTGTTGCACAACAATGCACCACTTCACACCGATGCTGTTCTCAAGCCGTTATTCGAGAGTATGATTTCCAAGAACTTGATCATCCAGCCTACAGTCCAGACATGGCCACTAGTGATTATTACCTTTTTTGTAATTTGAAAAGAGATTTACGTGAACAGCGTTTTAATGATGACAATGGGCTGAAAACAGCGGTAACTGACCACTTGAACACGAAAACTTATTAATATTTTTATAAGAATATAGAGTTGCGAATTATGCGATGTAAAAAATGTATTGAAGTTAAAAGGAATTATGTAGAAAAATAGTAAAGTATGTTTTTTTTTTTTATTTACATTCCTTCCTATCTAACAACGGGAGGATACGACCTCGGAAATTGACTTTGGGACCAAACTTCGTGTAGTGGTAGGGTACTCCAAAAGTATTAAATATAGTAATGTACTAGCTCGTACTATCCAGTCATTTTCGATAAAAAAAAGTCTCCAAAGATTCTACATCTCATAAGAGAAATTATTTCTTTAACGTTCAATTAACTTGATAGCTATGTGATAACGCGCAAACATTGAGTGTTCGAACAGGATCGAATCTCGTTCGATTTATGCAGTTTTTTTATTCTTCACCTGAATAATTATTTAATGCTTCTAATGTATTTTATTAAAAAAATATTTAAATAAAGATCAAATAACATTTTCTTACCTTTCGAAAAATGCTAAAATTCTTAAATTTTTACAATTTTATTTCAGAAAATGATTTTTTCACAATTTTTTTAATTTTTTGTATTATTTTGCAAATACGAACACTTTAATATACGATTATGTTTGCAAAATAATGCTGAAATGTAAAAAAATTCGAGAAAAAATCATTTTCTGAAATAAAATTGTACAAATTTGAAAAAGAACATTTTCGAAAGAAAATTGTAAGAAAATGTTATTTGATCTTTATTTAAATATTTTTTTTAATAAAATACATTAAAAGCATTAAATAATTATATAGGTGAAGAATAAAAAAACTGCATAAATCGAGCAAGACTCAACCCTGGTACGTT
>CM068316.1:26589105-26594105 GCA_034766995.1 Acanthacorydalis orientalis
CGTTTTACAAGAGATGGCGAAGGTAGTATATTCATCCATTGTTCCCTTTAAGCAAATATTCCTCGTAAAACAGCTGTCCTTAGGCGTCAATTTCAGTATATATCATTTGGTTGAAGCGTAAATAACAACACATTGTACTTTATCGAATATGTCGAATTTCGTGCCGGATAAACTGTTTTTGCGGAGAGTTTTACTTCATTACTTTAACATGAAAAAAAGTGCTGCCGAAAGTTATCGTATTTTAGTGGTAGTTTACGGTGACCATGCTCTAGCTGAGCAAACGTCTCGGAAGTGGTTTGCACATTTTAAAAGTGGTGATTTCGACTTGGAAGGCAAGGAACGACCTGGACAGCCGAAAAAGTTCGACGATAAGAATAATAAGAATTGGAGGCATTGCTTAATGAAGACCCATGTCAAACACTTCAAGAATTGTCTGAATCGTTGGGAGTTAACTTGTCAACGGTAGGAAAACGCCTTAAAGCCATGGGAATGATCCAAAAGCAAGGAAATCGGGTCCCATACGAATTGAAACCGAGGGACGTTGAAAGGAATTTTTCTACCTGCGAACTGCTGCTTCAACGGGAGAAAAGTCACGAATCACGAGTCATCGAATTGTCACGGGTGATGAAAAGTGGATCGATTACGACAATCCCAAGCGCAGAAAGTCATAGGTTAAGCCCGGCCAACCATCAACACCAGCGGCGAAGCCAAATATCCATGGATCCAAGCTCATGCTCTGTATTCGGTGGGATCATAAGGGTGTGATCTACTATGAGCTGCTCAAACCGAATGAAACCATCACTGGGAATCGCTACCGACCACAACTGATGCGCTTGAGTCATGCATTGAAGGAAAAACGGCCGGAATACTTTGAAAGGCACAACAAAGTGATTTTGCAGCACGAAAATGCTCATCCGCACGTCACAAAAACGGTCAAAACATACTTGGAAACGGTCAAATAGGAAGTCCTACCCCACCCGCCGTATTCTCTAGATATTGCCCCTTCTGATTATCACTTGTTTCGATCGATGAGTCATGGCCTGTCGTCTGTGCAGAAGCTCACATCTTATGAAAATTGCAAAAAATGGGTCGATTCGTGGATTGCATCTGAAGACGAGGCATTCTTCCGACGTGGTATTCGTCTCCTGCCCGAAAGATGGGAAAAAGTAATGGCTAACGATGGACAATACTTTGAATGATATGTTTTTTCAATTTCATTTAAAATAAACGATCTTTTTTCATGAAGAAAACGCTATGTAATAATATTGGGTATTACATAAATAATATATTAATTAATATAAAATATATAAATTTGTTGCAACATATTTCCAAATGTTTTAATTATAATTACAAAAATGTCAACTGTACCAGTACTTTTTTCGGGCAGTGTACATACTTGGGTTTTTTTATACAGTCAAAAAAAAGTCGGAATCGTGTAAAGAAAATCGTACAAAAAACGTGTAAATGTGAATATAACGTGTTAAAAAATCGAGTAGTTGTGAGTAAATCGTGTTAAAAAAAACTGCGAATCATATAAAAAAATACCGCATAAAACAGACCCAAATGTATATTAGTTTATAGACGATTGAAAACGCATTTCTGTGTAACATTCATGGAATTGTTTTATAATTACATGGAAGGTAAATACGTGCCGATATGCATTTTCAGTTTTTCATGTAAATAAACAAGATTGACTGTAAAGGTCAATACTTATTTATAATTTTAATTGCTCTGTTAAAATCGTGTGATTTGATTCGTACATTTTTCTCGTTGGTTTTTAATTAAATATTGATTACTGGTACAGTGTTTATATAAACATGTTTATTTTTGAAATATATTTCAAACTTTTCAATCGTTGCTAATTTTTAATTGAAATTATTTTGTAAATAAATGAAACGAAATTTTATAAAATATTCTGAGCGACTGTTTCGTTACGAATATAAAGAATAATTATTTCCTTTCATATTTTTATAATAACGGGCATTTGACGATATTAAAATGTGCGTTTTATTTTTTCATTTTTTAATTCTTTTTTGGACATGGTAAACTATAACACTTTCTCTAGATTTCAAAGTAACTTTAGTTTTTAAATTCTAAAATAAATAAAAATATACGAATATATTGGAATTAAAAACAAAACGAATGTCAAGATATGCAGAAGATTTAAAAATGAAATCGTTTAAAAAATGTTAACATCAAAATCATTGTTAAATTGTTAGTCAGCAGATGTTTTGAATATGTTAGGTTGGCGTATAATTAATGATCGTTTTGCCAAAGCTCTTCGAATCTGTCAAATTTATCACATTTTGTTTAATTTTTTTCTACGAATATATTCTTCACTATTTAGTTAGTATAAATGTGTGTTGATAACTACCTTCATTTTCAACAAATCGGCCAAACTTAGCCCTGTACAACTCTTTTAGAACCAATAAAATTTATTTTTATTTTATTTTATTTACCTTCATTTTCGTCATATAGATAGATAGATTATGTTTGGGGGGGAGGAAGCTATCTTGCCTCCCAGCACTTAGATTCGAAGTCCATTACGCCTTCCCCCGATTGATCAAAACTACTCGGGAAGTCTAGCTTCCTTCCAGAAGCCTATCACCCTGCCCGAGTTTATAGACCCTAGTTCGGTCGCGGTGAGGAAAAACTCCCCAAACCATCGTCGCCTTACATTGACCCATGCCGGACATTCCGCGAGGAGGTGAATGGGGTCTCGTTGGCCCCCCTACACCATCTACACTTCCCGTCCGTCCTTCGGCCTTGTATATGTTCGTGGTAGCTTAGTCTCCCGTGTCCTGTGACAATATTTTCGTCATATCATGCTTTATCACTTCGAAAAATGATGGACTGTAGTACAGTCATTTCCCCATCTCAAGAAACGATTGGTGAAAGTTAAGTTCGAAAATGGTTCAATCTGTTCAAATCCGGCAACACAGCCTTAAAAGATGAGGAAAGAAGAATTTGTCTAATTTTGATGATCAGGCTCTTCAGATGGCCGTGGAAGAAGACGAAAGTTGAACAACAAGGATGCTGGCTGAACAATTCAATGAGAGTTAACGCTGGGAAGTGCGAGGCGCTCCTATTTTCGAAGAAGAGAAACGTCGATCCTCCTGACCTGCACATCGACGACACGACAATCAACTGGGTCGCCGAGGCCAAGTACCTCGGCGTCACGATCGACAACCGACTGACGTTTAGACGCCATGCCGATAACGTACTGGACTAGGCGACTAGACAATTCGGCAGGCTACACCCGTTACTGAACCACCGGTCGCAGTTATCGCTGTGTATTAAGGTCTTGCTTTACATCAGCTTTATTTGGCCGCTGATGACGTACGCGGCACCAGCCTGTGCTTTCGGGCTCTCTTCTCTTAAACGTTTGCAGGTACTTCAGAACAAGATACTGCGCGTCATCACGGACGCGCACTATTTTGTTCGGAACGATACTCTGCATAATGATCTCTCTGCGAGTTTATGCGTTGTCAAGCTCGGGCTCTGTACGGCCGGTCCGAATCCAGCCAGAACGCTCTGATTAATACCCTCGGCGCTAACGACCCGTCCAACCTGTGGAACCACTACAGGTGGCCGAAGCTACTGGCGTTGTGATGGGTAGACCTCCTCTGATTTGACGAGATCTGGTCACGGCACGGACCGTGGGTCATGGACAACGAGCTTCTATCGCACCCCGAACCGATCCTCCGCACACTGCCGTGTAAATCAACACCAACTACTGCTTAATCTGTGCCATCCGCTCTTCTCGATACTTGTACGAGCGACGAGCGACATATCTGCCTAGGTCCTCGTACCTCGCACTTAGCCCTGAAGCGCACGCAGAGCTGCCACAACCTCGAACTGAATTCAATGTCAACCATTCAACTATCATCAGGCGACTCAATAAGGTGTGGAAAATGACTAGACGAGTTCCTTACAAGCTCTCCAATGACAACAAGTCCATCCGAGTCTGCTATTTACTCAACTGCTTCAGAGAAACGAGTAAAATCCCTTCCCTCAACGAACCCCCGAACGCATTTCGAAGGTCGAGTCATCGAATTCATCAAGGACAAGGGGTGGGACTTGCTCGAGTACCCATCATACTCTCTTACCGAAGCATCTACAGACTACCACATTCACCACTCGTTCAAAAATTAACAGGCGGGTAAAGTTTAGGATGATCTGAATGAAATTGTCATATGTCAAATCGTGGATCACGTCGAAGGAACAAGATTTTTTTACCCATGGGATCGATCGTTTGTCAATAAAATGGAAAACAGCTATTGAAGTAAACGATGATTATACTCCAGAATAATAGTTTAAATATGTTTTGGGTGTACTTTATTGTTTTATTATTGAATAAATTTACAATAAAAAAAAAACGATCGTTAAATATGCACCAGCCTAATAATATAGATCAAACATCTCCAAACTTCCTGATCGCACAAAATTTGATAGTAAAAATAAATAATATGCACCCATTGATACATATTGAATTTACAATACAGTATTAAATTTGGAATAGTAAACTTTTGCGTTGTATATTTTTTAGTTTCTTAGAAAAATGTATTAATGAAAATTTAATTTGTAATTATAAATGAAACATAAATAGGTTTATGGAAAACAAAATAGCGAAAATTCTAAAACAACGCCTATAATTTAAAGAGAATATAAACATTTTGTTTAAAACTGATTGAATACTTTTGCTGGTCACTGTATATAGTCACTTCTGTAATTTATTTATATAGTTGCGTACAGTCGAATTCGTACACAAAAATTGATACTACAAAAGACAAGAAAAAGTTGATAAATAATGACTGAATAATAAAAACGGTTTTGCAGTCTACAATGTAGACTGAAGTTGCAACATATTTTTCTAAGTAAAAATAATCATTTTTGTATGTACAATAAAAACCGTGCAATAAGGTAAAATTATGTGCATGTTCTGGGACACTCGTATTCGTACACTTAAGGATTTGTCTGAAAACTGTAAAAGTGAACAC
>CM068316.1:26599105-26606605 GCA_034766995.1 Acanthacorydalis orientalis
AAACCAAAATCCGACTGTATAAAACCCTAATCATTACTATCATGTATAATGGAGGTGAAGCGTGGAATATGTCAGCTAAGACTGCAGAAATGTTGGACACTGTCGAAAGAAGAATGTTGAGAAGGATATTTAGGCTCGTAAACGATGAAGGTATATGGAGAACAAGCTACAACTTCGAATTATATAAAATCTACAAGGAGCTAAAACTATCGATCTTTATAAAAATGCTCAGCCTCTGATAGACAGGTCACACTATGTGAATGCCGGACTCAAGAGTACCAAAAAAGGTCTTGGCTGGATAACCAGGCGAGAGAAGACCTATGGGAAAACCAAGGCTCAGATGGATCGACAATATAGAGAAGGATGCAGTGAAACTGTTGGGAGTACGGAACTGGAGAGACCGTCAGGCAGAGGAATGTCTAGAGGCAGAAAACTGACGAGACAAAGGCTCGATTTGAACTGCAGCGCCATCGAAGAAGGAGAAAAAGAAATAAGTGACAATTCAAAAAGTTTATTATAAAAAGAAAGCGTTTAATTTGCTAATACTGAGAACCGCTACTCAATGCGTCAAGCTACAAAAAATCAGATTTTTTAAAAACTGAATCCTAAGTATTTGCACTTCTTATATTTGATTCTCTTCATAACGTTTATTTAATAAGACCTTACTCATTATTATACATTTTTATATTATTATTCATATCAAAATGTATTCATTTTCTGGTAAAAAAACGTAACTACTGTTAGGTACTGTCCGAATTTTTTCAAGTGTACTGAATTTAGGTTCGTTCTGTTGTTTAAGTATTTCCTTGTGTGATAATTACTTTATTTGAATAAAAATAATTAAATTACACAAAATAAAATACTTAGCATGTCTTTTAAAAGAAGTTCAATTACATTTGACGTAAACTTTATTATATTGTTAATTATAGTTTAACGACAATCGAAGAGGAATTGGAGTCTCACATTTGGATTTGTTTGTACAGTAAAAGTGATCCATTAGTTTTGATCAGTGGTGTCAAACACGCGGCCCACGGTCCAAAACTTTAAGTTGACTTTATTAATATAATAAATAATTAAAATATTAAAATAATAATAACAAATAACATACAAATGGAACTGATTGAAATTCAATGCAACATGGTGCTAAAAGAAAAGTATAATGAAGTTGGTATTCAAGATTTTTATCTTTACTTTCCAGAACATTTTATTGAAATGTGTATGTTTGCAACAAGAAACACGACAATGTTTCTTGTAGTACATACCTATGTAAACAATTTTTTCTCTTTTTAAAGACTAATAACATTTCATACAGTCCAGATTTAGATATGAACATTTAACATCTATAGTAAAAATATCATTATCACCAAAAATTACACCCGATATTGATAAAATAGATTCTGTCAAAATATGCCAAACTTCTAGGATAAATATTTTGTTTAATTTCACTAATTTAAAATTTTGTTGTAATATTTGATAATAATACCTAAATTTAATGTATTTTTTTTAATTTTTATAAACTCATTAAACAAAAATAAATGTAAAATTTAAATAAGTTATTTTCGAATATAAACAAAAGACCTTTTTTCGGTCGCTAATTTTTTTTGAGTGACTTTTGCCTGAGCCCCGCAAACTCTCAAACTAAATTGGGCCGCCCGTGTTCATACATAAATTTGACACGACTGGTCTAGATAAATACTACACGCATTATTTATTTATAATTTAACTATTTTTCAAATAACTAAATTCAAATACTATTTCTCAGATATCTAAAACAATGGCTGATAAAGTACATATCAATATATTTGAAACAATATATCGATTTATATCGATGTATGGTTTCAGTATCACAAATTTTACATTCATGTTTAGCAAAAATTTTCCATTTCTAGTCACAAATCACATATAAGCAAGTTTCTTATATAAATAAAACATTTTCATAATAACCGTTTAATAGCTAGATATGAATCCAATAAAAAAATGTGTTATTTTAAAGAACAGGTGATAGGAAAAGACGTACGAATCAGAGATAACTATATGACTTCGACAGTAATTAAATTAATTTTAAAAATATTTTATAAAATGAAAACATTCATTACATTAAATAGTTATTTACAAAGTTTTAAATAAATAATATTTAAAACGTTGAATTTGTTTTTTCACTGTCTTTTATATGATTACAAAAATTTATACATCAAAAACAATTATTCTAATAATTTAGCTGTACTTGTATGTGCTCGCTCTCTCTCTCTCTCTCGCTATCTCTCTCTCTCTATATATATATACATACATATATATATATATATATATATATATATATATATATATATATATATATATATATATATATATATATAAAATGTGTACACTGACAATGTTATCTTGTTATAAGTTGGTGATTAATAAAACACTGAATATCTTACTCTTGACAAATGTCTAGATAAACAAAAATAATATGAACGCAAAAATAAATTTCAAAATCAAAGAAAGTGAATATAAAACACGATATGTTAATACTACAAGTAACTTGTATAAATTATACCAATTATAACGGACACCAAAATATACACTCTGTTCATTGAATAAAAATAACGTACATACATATACATATATCACACTAGGTATCCATTTCATTTAATTGCACATTTTTTTTATGATCACTTGCACACATCACTTGAATGTATATTAAATTATGTAATGTAATGCTTCACTTATGTTTAAGTAAAGTATATTAACGTCACTTATTAACAATACTAATTGCAATATGTTCAGAGATATATTTTGAACTGACAATATATACCTTATTACAAATAAAACATTATAAATAAGTAATATCAGCATTGATAACTTATCAAATAAATATATGTTGACGTGTTATGTGCAAACAAACTCGAACGCCATACAATAAAAAGAACGCTGTGACTAAATAGTTCATAAATCTTTTTGGAACTTATATAAGAGACTTCGCATACACAGTCTAATATATATACTAAGCAAGATAATAAAGTTTCACTTTCGTAGGTACATATATATATATATATATATATATATATATACAAATATATATATATATATACATACATATATATATATATATATATATATACTTATATATATACATATATATACATAAATATATATATATATATATATATATATATATATACATATATATACATAAATATATATACATAAATATATATATATATATATATATATACATACATATATACATATATATATATATATATATATATATATATATATATATATATATATGGCTGAAATGGAAATGTGCGGGGCATGCTGCAAGAAGAGAAGACAACGATGGGCAACAGAAATTATTTACCGGGAACCAAGGAATATAAAAATAGCAAAAAAGAGACCAGTGAATATGTGGGATAAGAAAATTAAATTTTGTATTGTAAATAATGGAAAAGAGAGGATATCAATCGTATAAAATGGAAAATCATTGAAGAGGCCTTTATCCAGCAGCGGATTGACAGAGGCTGGTGATGATGATGAAGTAAAAAGCTATACGATAAAAAGAACGTTGTCACTAAATAGTTCATAAATCTTTTTGAAACTTATATAAGAGACTTTGGTATGCACAGTCTAATATATATATATATATATATATATATATATATATATATATATACAAAGCAAGTTAATAAAGTTTCACTCTCGTAGATACATATATATATATATATATATATATATATATATATATATATATATATATATATATAATATGTATAGCGAGTCTCAAAAGTCATCGGACACGTTCAGTTTGGAAGAAAACTTATGCAATAAACTTAAGGGGACCCGGTGGTCTAGCGGCTTAAAATTTAAGCTATTTTAAAAATTTTTTTTCTATATGAGGGTAATGAATAATGCTTTCAAATTTTTTTACACTTATTTTATTACTAATAAACTACACAAAAATGAAAATAAAGACAAAAAAAAAATTTTTTTTTAATTAGAAAAATGATGCTGAAGTCTCCCTCTCTAAAAAAATGGAATTGCGTGGTGAATGATGATTTATCTCTCCCTCTGATCTGAAATAAAACAATTGACGAATTTTTAATTAGTATAAGTATAGCTATCGCAGGAAGTAGAATAAAAAAAAATTTACAAAATGGCGTGTAGTCAAAAGTACAAGTTTGAAAACGACCAGTATTTTTGAATGTTTTGTTAATAAAAAAAATATAAATATTTTACGGAAACTATTAGCTAGAACTATTGAGCTAGAACTATTCAGAATAACATATTAAAATTTCAGACAAATCGGTCAAGTAGTTTTTTTTTCTGGCCCCCGCAAGACGAAAAAAAGTAGTTTCGAGATAAACGCGTTTAAAGTTTCAACCTAAAATTAATCCTCTAAAGTTTCTGACCTTCTAATGGGCTGTAGATCCTGAAATACTCTGAATTTCGTCATCAAATTTTAACAGTATATTTTTAAGATACTATACTTTCGAAAAAAAAAATCGATTTTTCGAAAATTCTAGACCACCGGGTCCCCTTAATTGATAAATAATATTTAAATTCTATTTTAACTTAAACAATTGTAAATGACATTAAAATTAAATTTTATACTCTTCTGAATTTTCATTACTTTAATTACACATAAATACTTTTTTATAAACAAAAGCCAAAAAATAATCTCACAAAAGTCATCGGCCAGTGATATAATAAGTACACAATATCACTGATAAATTTTACTGAGGGTTAGTTTAATATTTGGTGAGGTTACCTCTTGCTTCCCGTACTTTGATTAAACTTCTTGGCAATGATTGTACCTAGTTTGTAGTCATTTGTGAAAAAATATTTTTCATTCATCGGCTAAAATTTTTTTCGTCCCTCTTTTGATATTACGGTGTGCTTTCTCAGCCTTTTTTCTGGTACATCGCGAAGATGTTCAATTGGGTTAAGATGCGGAGATTGCGATGGTGTTTCTATAACTTGAGCAATTATAAAGCAGCCAGAGAGGAGCCATATGAACTTTTTGCTCCAGGTCGTTATCTTGATAGTATTTAAAGTTGTTCCTTAGACCCAATTTTTCTGCACTTATGATTCTCACTTATGCACTTCTCTGCCTTAAATTATATTTCAAAATATTTAAATAAACGTTCTGATCCATTGCTTCAACAATAAAAACTAAATCTCCAACCCCATCTGTTGACATACACCACCAAACCATAACACTGCCACCGCCATGCTTTATTGCCGATTTTAAGTTTACTTTTTATACTCTTCATTAGGTTTTCGCCTTATAATTAGATGACCATTATTTCCAAAAATGCTAACTTTGCTTTCGACAGCAAATATTATCTTATTTTAATACTCCAAATTTCATTTTTTATTGATTTCAGTGAATTTTACTCGGTTCTTTCGATTTGCATCGCTGACGAAGAATTTCTTTATTGCGATTCTTTCGTGATAACTGATGCTTTCGACGGTTCTACTCACTATTTCAGGACTCACGCCTATTCCTGTTGCCACCTCCAGGCGGCAGTAATTTTCCTGCATTTATTCTACGGTTGTTTTTTAATATCTCATAAAACAAGTTGTTCACTACGTCGATTTAGTAATTTTGGCCGGCCACAACGAGCTTTATTTTTTATTCTGTTATTAATTTTAAATGTTTTAATTATATCGAAAATAGTAGAACGACTTGTTTTTACTATTTCTGCAATTTCTGGTACTATTTTATTTTCATAACAATGGGAAATAATTAATTTCTTTATTTTTGTTGAAATTTCCTTTCGACTCATTTTTTGTTATTAAATATCCCGATCTGAACAATAAACTAACAAATGAACGTGTCTCTATCCAACATATTGTCGATGCTCGGGGAATTCCCTAAATTTATTTTTTGTCTGATGACTTTTGTGAGATGATTTTTTGACTTTTGTCTGTTAAAATGAATTTGTGTATAGTTAAAGTTATAAAAATTCAAAAAAGAATAAAAAAACTAATTTTAATGACATTTACAATTGTTTAAGTTAAAATAGAATTTAAATATTATTTATCAATTAAGTCTATTTTACAAGTTTTCTTCTAAAATGTACATCTCCGATGACTTTTGAGACCTACTATATATATATATATAATATGTATATATATATATATATATATAATATGTATATATATATATACAAGTCTGAAATGGAAGTGGGCGGGGTATGCTGCAAGAAGAGAAGATACCGATGGACAACAAAAATTATTAACTGGGAATCAAGGAATATAAAAATTTCAAGAAAGAAACCAATGAACAGGTGGAATAAAGAAATTAAAATTTTTATTGGAAATCAGTGGAAAAGAGAGGCAGTCAGTCGTACAAAATGAAAAATCATTGAAGGGGCCTTTATCCAGCAATGGATTGACAAAGGCTGAAGATGATGATGCTGCGCTTGCTCCTGATATATATATATATATATATATATATATATATATATATATATATATATATATATATATATATTAGGTAACCAAGAAAGTTCTATCGTTGAATAATTCCAAGAACTGTTTACACTTGTTATCAGAAAAGTTCCAAGAATTGTTTATCAGTTATGTTAGCATGTGTTTTACTGTTAATTGTTGAACGAATCTCGAACTGTTCACTTTTATTTAAGAAATAATTCTAACTCTTAAAAATGTCTGAAAAATAGTGTAATACGTGTGGGCTTGCTTTATGAATTTAAACTTGGGACTAACGCTACAGAAACTGCAAAATAAATGTGTACTGCGTTTGGAGAAAAAACAGCTACATCAAGAACGACCCAGAGATGGCTTAGAAAATTTTCTGCCGGGGATGAATCCATTAAAGACGAGACTAGATTAGGTAGACCATCAAATTTAAATATCGACGAATCGGAGACAATGATTGAAACAAATTCCAGTTTAACGTGTCAACAGCTTGCAGAATTGTTCAAAGTAAGTGACGAAACAATACGGAAGCATTGACACAAAATAGGAAAGAGGTGGAAATGAAGTAAATGGGTACCACACGAATTAACTCGCAATAACAAATTATAACGTCTTACAATCTGTACATCTCTTATTTCACGACTAAAATCAGAGAACTTTTCAGATCAAATTTTGACCACTGATGAAAAATGAATTATTTATTCCAACTACAAACGTACTCACCACTGGCTTTCATTAAGCGATCCTGCCCCACAAACTCTTAAGGAAGAGTTAACACCAGGAAAACTCCTTCTCTGTGTTTGGTAAACTTCAAAAGGAATTATTCACCATGAATATCTACGAGTTGGTCAAACCTTGACGGCAAACATTTATAATGAACAACTCCAACGAGTACACGATGCATTACGACAAAAACAGCCAGAACTTGTAAATCATAAAAAAGTTTTATTTTTGCAAGATAACGCACGATCATACGTTGCAGTAGAAACCAGAACAAAATTATGAATTTAAGGTCGGAGATCCTCCCTCATTCCCGGTATTCCCCAGACATATCTCCATAAAATTATCACA
>CM068316.1:26611605-26674105 GCA_034766995.1 Acanthacorydalis orientalis
TTGTTTCACTCTTACAATTCTGAATAAAAGATTAATGAAAATTCTTATAGTTTTTCTTAAAGATACATCTCGTTTAGAATGTGAACAAGTAAAAACATGTAAATATGAAATACTATTTGTATAATCAATTAACTATCCTTATTATGTGTTTATTGAAAAGGTTAGTTGGTACATTCAAGATAGATAAGGACAAGTTAATTATCCTTTAATAAGTTAAAGCAGTTTTAAAATACACTAGTATCTGAGAAGGAATACTTTTTATGTTGATGAGTGAAATGGACACTTAACATTTCGTTGAAAGTTAAATCTCAGTTTCTGTTTTAAGTAAACAATTTGTGTCTGCAACACTCCATTTATTCAGTGTTTCGCTTATAAATATATTTATGTATATATTGCATTAAAAGAACTGTACTTAATTATGAAAAGGTATAAAACTATCCTTTACAATGAATTGCATATATATATATATATATATATATATATATATATATATATATATATGCAATTAATTTACACACACACATACACACATATATATATATATATATATATATATATATTTATATATATATATATATATATATATATATATATAAACAATTGACAGCTTTTTACACTCTACATAAAATAGACGAAACGTAAAGTATACTTTTGCCTCGTGTTCGTTTTTCTATTGAGAAAAAGTAAATTAATTTATATATGGTATTCAGACTATTCAGAAAATATTTAATAAGTCTATAATACTATTTAACTGTTTAATTCGAGATAATTTCTGTTCATGCCAATGAAGTTTGAATGAATAATTATTTGATATTGTTACTAAAAATAAAAATAAAATTTAATTGATATTAAATTTAAAAATATATTGTTACTCACCCTTAATACATAGGAGATTGCATTGAAAACCGCGGTTTTTTTGTGTTTTTTTGAGCATTTATTACAATGACAACATGTGTGAATACATTGATCAAAGTATTTACTCTCGGGAGCTACGACTTTTTTCAACTTTTCTGGCAGAAGTTGAATTCCGCGATGAAACAATGATCTGTATTTTCATCCAATCCATTCAGCGATCCAAGTTTCGACTTCTTCGTAGTTATGGAAATGTGTATCTTCCAAGTGTGTTGCATCTGTTGTATCTTCCAAGTGGTCGGAACAGATGGTAATCGCTTGGGGCCAGATCCGGAGAATATCCTGAGTGCGGGAGAACCTCCCATTCTAGCTCCATTAGTGTTTAATTCACGGTTATAGTAAGATGGGGCTGAGCGTTGTCATGGAGAAGAATCATTTTTCGACGATTTGATGCAATTTATGGTCGTTTTTGCATAAAATTATCATTCAAACGCTCCAAATGTTGTCGATAACGTTCGGCGGTGATTGTTTCCTTCGGTTTCAATAGCTCACAATACACGATACCCTCCATATCCCACCAAATAGAGAGCATTGCTTTGTGACCGTGGATGTTTCGCTTTGGTGTCAACGTTGATGATTGGCCAGGATCAACTCATGATTTCTTGCGTTTCGGGTTATCGAAATAGATCCATTTTTCATCGCTGGTCACGATACGCCACAAGAAACTCTTTTTTTAATATCTTACAAGCAAATAAATCGAGATGTTTAAACGATTAGCAATGGCATTTTCCGTCAATTCATGTGGCAGCCATCTCTCTTCTTTCTGGATATTTCCCGTGGCTTGTAAACGTCGTGAAATGGTTGATTTATTGACTTCGAGCTGTTGAGCCAATTCTTTGAGTGTTTGAAAAGAATTTTCTTCCAATAGAGCTTTCAGTTGTTCATCTTCGAACTTTTTCGATTGACCTGGCCGCTGTTTGTCGTGAACGTTACAATCACCACTTTTGAATCGTCGAAACCAATCTCTACATACTCTTTCGGATGGAGCAAATTCACTATAAGTTTCACGAGCAATCTATGAGCTTCAGCTGCACATTTTTCAAATTAAATTAGTGTAGAAGTACACAGCGGAAAACAACTAATCGCGTTCAATTTAAATTCGGTTATAGAAAAGCACTTGTGTAAACAAAGGATGGTGTCTGATGATTGAATTTTAGTGGGAAATGTTCACACTTCAAAATGACATAAGAGACATCTGTCACTGCGCACAATATACGCACCTAGAACCATCTACACGTGAACAGCCTCCTATTAGTATGAACTTACTCAATTAACTTTGTTATTATTGATTGTAGACAATATTTTCAAACCATATTTCCCTCCCTACTATAGTTATACTCAACCTCATATCTTCCGTATAACGTTACCTTATATGAACCGTATTAGAAACATTTTATACAATTCATTTTATACAATCCGTATACCAACCATATATGGTTTGTATAAGATGAATTTATATGTTCCTTATACGGTTAATATAAGTTTGAAGTATACTAGGACCTAAAATAATTTTATTAAAATTTCCAACTTCCAAATTTCCTCTTTTTGTCTTAACACTTTATCGACCGGGCTATGAACTTGTTTTATTATGAACTTGTGACCTGTTACCGGGGGCATTTTTATAAAATGGGAAAAAAAATTGATCGTCTTCTAAATGAATTATCAGATGCACTTTCACTTGAAACATCACTAGTGTCATTATGGTCATAATCGTCAGGAATATCTGATAAAACATCTGCACAATTTTCTTCTAAAAATATATTTTCGTTTTCGTTATCCATTTTTATCGGTATTTAAATTCAAAATATAAAGCAAACAATAAAATGTCAAACAGTATAATTATAATTAATTGTTATAATTTTAATTTTTATTATTGAATAAATATTGTAAATCGAGGGTTTAATTATAAAAAAATATAAATCCTTCCAACATTTATAATAACGGAATATCAATTCAAATTTTTTGATAGCTCCACTACAAATCAACGTATTTTATTGCAATTCACGCGACGGTTTACCATGAACTGAACTAGATAGCCTCAATCTTCACAAAATACATAATGATGCGAAGATAACAGTTATTAAATACGATACTGCATATTTCCTAGGACATCGCATTTTTGCACTTTTTAGCGAGTGGCAAAGCGCTTTTAATGATTACACATCGCAATATGATTATTTCATATAGGAGGCCAATTGGCGTGCCCGGTCGTTAAAGTGTTGATACTCTTTCAAGTTATTACATAAGAAAAAACAATACTGTTATTAATATGTGTCGTTTACAAAAATTATTTCACAAATAAATTAATGCGTCACATACTATATAAGTTTCTCTATCAAAATAACAATAAATAGAGTATTCTCATTTCTATATATCTATACATATATACGATGGTGGTCCCAGAAGTACCCGACCCAACAAAGAAAACACAAAAATTTTGGAAAAAAATATATTTATTTTTCAACATAATCTCCTTTCAGCTCTATACACTTTTCCCAGCGATGTTCAATAAGTTCGATACCGTTTTTATAATAAGAACTGTCATGCTCCTCAAAATACCCATTAACTGCCGACATCACTTCTTCATCGTCGGGAAATCTTTAACCACTGAGCAATTTTTTCAAGTTTGGGAACAGAAAATAATCCGAGAGGGCTAAATCTGGCGAATAGGGTGCATGAGGTAGCAATTCAAACTTTAATTTATTAATTTTGGCCATTGCAATAACGGATTTGTGAGCTGGTGCATTGTCTTGATGAAACAACACTTTCTTCTTAGCCAAATGCGGCCGTTCTTGCTTGTTTTCTTCGCTCAAACTTTGCAATAAGTTTGCATAATACTCGCCGTTGATAGTTTTTCCTTTTTCAAGGTAGTCAATGAAAATTACCCCACGCGCATCCCAAAAAAACGACGCCATGACCTTGCCTGCAGATGAAACGGTCTTCGCCTTCTTTGGAGCCGGTTCTCCCTTTTCAGTCCATTGTTTTGATTGTTCTTTTGTCTCGGGTGTGAAGTGATGGACCCATGTTTCATCCATGGTTATGAAACGGCGCAAAAATTCTTCTTTGTTGCTGTGAAACTTCGCTAAACACTCAATTGAAACATCTTCACGACACTGTTTTTGCTCGAGTGTGAGCAAACGCGGCTCCCATCTTGCACACAGCTTTCTCATGTCCAAAATTTCAGATAACATGCGATGTACCGCACTTTTTGAAATGCCTACTATGTCTGCTAACTCGCGCACTTTCAGTCGACGATCATCCAGTACCGCTTTATGGATTTTCTTCGCCATTTCTAGAGTCGTCACCTCATTTGGTCGACCACTGCGATGCTCGTCTTGGCAGCTCGTACGGCTTCGTTTAAACTCTGCTACCCAATATTTCACTGTTGTAAACGAAGGAGCAGACTCACCCAGAGTAGAATCCAGTTCAGCTTTTATATTGGTTGGGCCGAGGCCTTTCAAATAAAAGTATTGTATCACGTAACGATGACCAATTTTCTCCATTTTCACAAATTCACTGAAAACGTTCACTATTGATGGCTGCCAAACAAATACTAAACAACGTGGCGTCCTCAAACTTGAAACATATGCTTTATAGATTGTGTACTTTCTAATACAGTGATATTTTTCAAACAACTGCCGCCATCTGTAGGTCAGGCCGGGTACTTCTGGGACCACCCTCGTATATATATATATATATATATATATATATGTAATATATATATATATATATAATATATATATATATATATATGTATGTATATATATATATATATATATATATATATATATATATATATATGTAAATTTAAGTGCTAAACAGAGTCCATAAGTAGAAATTTCTCTTATTATAATGTTATTAAATAAACGTTACACTTTTAATAAAAAAAAACCCTCTTATGTTCAAGGAAAATACATTTATTGACACTTGAATAAATAAGTACACTTTTGGCTGAAATCCATTTTAATATAAAATAATGATAATAATAATAGGTTCAGTTTTGCACCACTTTATAGAAAATATTACGTATGAACGCTAACATTTGGTCCACAAGCCTTTTACTTTTTTAACAGAAGTTTTTCTTTTTCATATTTGTGATAAACTTTTCATAATACTCGGATACATTTTTCTCTAATTGTTATTGTACACGTTCTCATAGGACGTTAAGATTTGACGGGGGTGAGTCATAGTCATTCAGTAGTCTACTTTTAAGATATGACCATACATTTTTAATAGGGTTGAGAACAGGACTTCGGGCTGGCTATATTAGTATTTGAAAAATTTGATGACAACCAGTTCTTTACTAATCTAGATGTCTTTTTGGGGTCGTTATCGTGTTAAAATGTTATATATATATATATGGTTGGTAGGAATATAATTGCGGTTTATGTTCTCTAAATTCTAACCTTAATTTTTATTAATGAAAGTGTCATTTCATCGTGTTCATGTTAATATCATTTTAAAGTGCATTTTTCTGTGTGTATTTTAGCAACATCGAGTTCGATTTTATTATTAATTTTACTTCAAATTAGGTTTTGAATTAAAGACGAAAAAGAAGCAAATAAGAGCAATTTTTTGTACGAGTTCAAAACGAGTGGCAAAACAATAGAATCTGCTGATAAACTAAACAATGCTTTTGGTGTGGGTACTGTTGAAGAATGTATGGTGCAAGGAGGTTTCAAAAATTTCGTGCTGTGAAAGAGAGCCTTGAAGATGAAGAAGGTCACGGGTGTTCTTCGTCATTTAATAACGACCAACTGAAGGCGTTAATTGAATCAGAACCACACATCGTAGTTCAAGCTTGCACAGAAGTTAGGCGTTAGTCATCCAATATATATATATATATATATATATATATATATATATATATATATATATTCGGTTGATAGAAAAATAATTACGGTTTATGACCTTCAAATTCATTTATGTTATTGAATTTAATTGATTTTAAGTGGTCCAGAACTATTGGATAACTAACGCCTAACTTCTGTGCAAGCTTGAACTATGGTGTGTGGGTCTGATTCAATTAACGCCTTCAGTTGGTCGTTATTAAATGACGAAGAACACCCGTGACCTTCTTCATCTTCAAGGCTCTCTTTCCCAGCACGAAATTTTTGGAACCTCCTTGTACCATACATTCTTTAACAGTACCCACACCAAAAGCATTGTTTAGTTTATCAGCAGATTCTACTGTTTTGCCACTCGTTTTGAACTCGTACAAGAAATGCTCCTATTTGCTTCTTTTTCGTCTTTAATTCAATGACCTAATTTCAAGTAAAATTAATAATAAAACCGAACTCGATGTTGCAAAAATACAGATAGAAAAATACATTTTAAAATGATATTAACATGAACATGATGAAATGACACTTATTGAAAAAAATTAAGATTAGAATTTAGAGAATAAAAACCGCAATTATATTCTTACCAACATAATATATATATATATATATATATATATATATATATATATATATATATATATATTATATATGTGTGTATATATATATATATATAAATATACATAAATAAATATATATATATATATATATATATATATATATATAAATTAATATAATGCATAGTGAATAAACGTGAATAATACAAATAAACATATATTATTATATTAATTTATCTACGTCATACACATAGTTGATTTCATTTCCAATATTGGATTCCTAATAATAACGTCATTCAAATGTTATTGATGTTATATGTACAACTATCCCAATTTAGCCTCTTATACACACATGAATTGTATATACACGATTGATAAATATACAGACTTTCCATAAAGATGTTTTCTAAATTTGCATATGTCTATATGCAAATTTGGGAAAACATTTGCGTTCATTTTGGATTCCTAAATCTTCAGGAATGCAAAATGAATAAATATTTTTTCCTTTTCTATTATACTATTTATTTTATGGTATTTAGGAAGCACCTTTTTATCAGTTAATGTTAATTTATTTAAAGTAATTCATTTATATAATGGAACATGTTTTTTTTTTGAAAAAAAGCTTATTTAACATAAAATTGATTGTAAAAACCATCCTCTCTATAGTACGAAACTCGAGAATAACATTTCTATACAGTTTTTTATTAATTTTGAATTTTTATTCATAATTTTTATTATCAATACCTTCAAGATTTATTGGGATAAATTATATTATGTTCACTATTATTGCAGGCGTTTTCTGAAATCATTGGTCTAAAACTTAATCTTTTATCTCTTTAAAATCTAGAGGTACATACATGTATCACTATTTTTTTACATCATTTCTTGGTGGTATATTGTTTATACCACCATTTCAAAGGCCTTTAACAAAGCAGTCAGGTGGTATATTTGTGAACCAATAGCTTCTGGTAGTGCTGTAATCTATCTAACAAATAGCAGCTGTTACTTGAAGCTTAGAACAGTGGTAAAGTCTACTGGATTGCACAAGGAGCCTGTTAAAGAAAGCCTTGTACTCCTAAGGTCTGTTTGTAGTTAAATGGACTGTACTTAAAAGAATTAAACTGTATTCATTTAAAATATAATAAATTTAAACAATCCATTTGTCCTTATACATACTATATGAAGTTTTGATCATGATTGAGAGCGGTTGTATTAAAAGATCCAGTTATGTTAAAAATTCCAGTTGTCTAACTTTGTATCGTTTTCTTTTGGATTTTATTTCAGTATATGTAAATAAATATATTGATCTATTATCCATCATTCAGCAATTATAGTAATTTGTAAATTTCCCAACCCCATCCTCTGACATAACTTTCGACACCATTATTGCACTTCTATGTGTTTAACATTCGTTACTCGGTTTATTCTATGCCAGTGGTGTCAAACTCATCCATGAACACGGGTCACCAAATTCAATTTAGGGGAGCCTGTGTGGCACATATAAAAAAGTCACCCAAAAAAAATTTAGCGAGTGAAAAAAGTATTTTATTTATATTCGAAAATAACTCATTTGGATTTTACATTTATTTTTTCTTTAATGCAATTATAAAAACTATTGGGTGTTGGAATTAATTCGTAGCGTTTTCTTCATGAAAAAAGATCGTTTATTTTAAATGAAATTGAAAAAACATATCATTCAAAGTATTGTCCATCGTTAGCCACTACTTTTTCCCATCTTTCGGGCAGGAGATGAATACTACGTCGGAAGAACGCCTCGTCTTTAGATGCAATCCACGAATCGACCCATTTTTTGCAATCTTCATAAGAAGTGAGCTTCTGCCCAGACAGGCCATGACTCATCGATCGAAACAAGTGGTAATCAGAAGGAGAAATATCTGGAGAACGAGCATTATAAGTGCTGCAAAATCACTTTGCCGTGTCTTTCAAAGTATTCCGACCGTTTTTCCTTCAATGCACGGCTCGAGCGCATCAATTGTAGTCGGTAGCGATCCCCAGTGATGGTTTCATTCGGTTTGAGCAGCTCATAGTAGATTACACCCTTATGATCCCACCAAATACAGAGCATGAGCTTGGATCCATGGATATTTGGCTTCGCCGCTGGTGTTGATGGTTGGCCGGGCTTAACCCATGACTTTCTGCGCTTGGGATTGTCGTAATTGATCCACTTTACATCGCCCGTGACAATTCGATGCAAAAATCTCTTCCTTTTTCCCGTTAAAGCAGCTGTTCACAGGTAGAAAAACGCCTTTCAACGTCGCTCGGTTTCAATTCATATGGGGCCCAATTTCCTTGCTTTTGGATTATTCCCATGGCTTTAAGGCGTTTCCCTACCATTGACAAGTCAACTCCCAACATTCAGACAATTATTGAAGTGTTTGACATGGGTCTTCATTAAGCAATGCCTCAAATTCTTCATCGTCGAACTTTTCGGCTGTCCAGGTCGTTCCTTGTCTTCCAAGTCGAAATCACCACTTTTAAAACGTGCAAACCACTTCCGACACGTTTACTCAGCTAGAACATGGTCACCATAAACTTCCACTAAAATACGATGACTTTCGGTAGCACTTTTTTCATGTTAAAGTAATGAAGTAAAACTCCCCGCAAAAACAATTTATCCGGCACGAAATTCGACATATTCGATAAAGTACAAAGTGTTGTTATTTTCGCTTCAGCCAAATGACATATACTGAAACTGACGCCTAAGGACAGCTGTTTTACGGGGAATATTTGGTTAAAGGGAACATTGGAAGAATGTAATACCTACGCCATCTCTTGTAAACGCTACGAATTAATTCCAACACCTAATAAAAAATATACATTAATTTTAGATATTATTATCGAACGTTACAACAAAATTTAAATTAGAGAAATTAAAAAAAAAGAATATTTTTACTAGAAACTTGGTATCTTTTGGTAGAGAAACCATTTTATCAATATAGGGTGTTTTTTTGTGTGATAATTATATTTTTCCTATAGATATTAAATATTCATTTGCTAATATTGACCGGTATGAAGTCATATTAGTCTTTAACTCTTTGCGGTCGAATGTCATCATACAAGCATCACACTTCTACTTATTAGGTCGAATGTCGCCCGCTAAAGAGGCAAAAAATAATTTCGTTATCTGTACCATACAGAAACTAAACTACATTTTTATTCTCAAATAATTATTATTATTCTCCAATAAAATCTAAAATTCTATTAAATACAATATTTTTTACTAAACATTTTATATTTAACTGTTCAGCACATCATTTCACTTTATACAAAAAGTATATTCGACTCAGCGAAAAATACAGATGAAAAAGTTCTCATCCGCAAAGGGTTAAAAAGGAAAATAATTGTTTACATAGGTATGTACTACCAACCATTGCCAAGATATATATATATATATATATATATATATATATATATATATATATATAACGGATTGTCTACGGCTGTCGCCGCCTCTCCGTCCCCAGTTTCCAATTCCTTCTGTCATAGCACATTTCTTCATCTAGGTTTCTTGTTTCCATTGCCTCGTCCACGTCGTCTCTCCAACTTCTTCTTGGTCGTCCTCTCTTTCTCCTTTCTGGTGGTATCCACTCTAATATCCTCCTTGGCCATCTCACTTCGTCCATTCTTTTTGTGTGTCCGAACCATGTCAGTTGTTTCTTCTCAATATCGTCAATGATATCTCCTGCAGTATTCATTTCCCTTCTAATGTCTGCATTTCTGACTCTTTCAAGTCTCGATCTTCTGCAGCTTCTTCTCAGAAAGTCCATCTCTGTGGCTAGTAGTTTTTTTTCTATGTGATTTATTTAGATCCCATACTTATGAGCCATATCTTACGATACTTTGGACAGTTGTTTTGTACAGTTGAAGCATTGTTGTTTTTCTAATATTTCTTTCCCATAGTAGTGGGTTGAGTGCGCCTAAGGTCTTTCTGCCTTTGGTCATTCTTTCTTGGATTTCGTCTCTACTCGTTCCTTGTTTATTAAAAATCACTCCTAAGTACTTGGCTTTATCGACGCCTTTTATTATATCGTTTTCTAGTGGTAGGTTTCCGCAGTCATCATTTCCAACTACTAGATATTCGCATTTATTAAGATTTATTTTAAGACCTGCTTTTCCATATTCTTCACACATCTTTCTGACCATATAGCTGAGATCTTGTTCGTCTTCCGAAAGCACCACCTGATCGTCAACAAAATAAAGGGTATATAAATTGTCGTCTCCCACCTGAAGTCCCATATTCTTACATTTATGAGCCCACCCTTTAAGGGATTGGTCTAAGTATAATTTAAAAAAAGTTGGAGAGAGACGGCATCCCTGTTTCAATCTTTTTATCGTTTTAAAGGATTCCGTCAGTGATGTTCCAATTTTTACTGCGGCATAATTATTTTTATATTAAGACTGAACAGCATGGATTAATGTCGATCTTATGCCAAGCTTTTCCATTTCTTTCCATAACTGTGATACTGGAACGCTATCATAGGCTTTTTCCAGGTCTATGAAGGCTATGTGTGTCTCTCTATTTCGTTGAGTTCTTTTTACAACGCTATTTTTAAAATAAATAGGTTGTCTGTCGTGAATCTCCCAGCCCGGAATCCTGCTTGTTCCTCGGGATGCTTGTTTTTAATATCCTCCTCTAATATATTTCTAAGAATTCGGGAATATATTTTTCCTACTATTGGTATGACAGCTATACTACGATAGTTTTTTTGATCATCTTTAGCGCCTTTTTTGTAGATGGTTGATATGTAGGAAGTCTTCTATTCAATTGGCGTTCCTTCGCCATTCAGATATCTTTCAAATAAATATGTTAACATGTTTACCAGTTTTTCAGGTCCATATATTATGAATTCTGGATGTATTCCTCCTGGACCATTGCCAAGATTCTTACTGCAAACATACGCATTTCAATAAAATGTTCTGGCAAGTACAAATAAAAATCTGGAAAACCAACTTCATTATACTTTTCTTTTAGCACCGTGTTGCACTGAATTTCAATCAATTCCATTCGGATGTTACTTTTTATTATTATTTTAATATTTTAATTACTTTATTATTTTAATAAAATCAACTTCAAGCTTTGGACCGGTGGCCGCATTCTAGAGCCTTGCGGGCCGTGTGTTTGATACTACTGCTCTATACTAATTTTTAAAAATATCAGATTACAAATTTATTTTTATCGCACGGTTACACGGTTGTTCAGATTTCAGGTACAAAGATTAATATATCTTGTTCTCCATTAGTCAGAGACTCTGACGGTCTTACTGGTTGCTAGTTTGTGATTTCTTATATTCTTTGCATCATTTTAAAAAAACATTCAATAATAGATCAATCATTTTCTAAAATATAAGCCATTTTTCATTAAGAATAATTCTTTCTCTGGAGTTTTACTATTAACTTCTCCGATAACAACAATTCTTTCCATTCTTGCGATATGTGCTGAAAAATTCATATAAACACTTGAAAGTTAAAATAAAATACATAATTTCAATGAACGAACAAGAAATACACATTATAGATCTTTAGAAGATTCTCATCTTGAAACATTTTGTGTGCGTTAAGTGAACGAAGATATTTGTGAACCAAAATATGATACAAAAAGTATTTGTCATTTATTAAAAAGATACATTTGTATACATGTGAAATATTACAGTAGTGGTTTAATTTTTTTTCTGAATATACAATTTCACAACATCATTTCAAATTTATTTATTAACATGTCTTTAATATTTGACTTTCAACAAGAGCATAAAAAGGATGAAAACTTTTGCGAGCGGCTGCAGATGTTACAGTTATAAAAACTAAATGAAGAAATTATTTAACAATTTTAAAAAAAAATTAATAATGTATAAGGTTGGTGCAAAAATAATTGCGGTTTTTATGTATCGAGTATAAAGACTTATATATCAATTAAAAATTATATTTATTAATCAAAATAAGGACCATTGGCCTGCACACATCTCTCTGAACGGGAAACAAGTTTATTTATTCCTACAAGATAAAATTCTGGATTTCTCGAATTAACGAATTCATTGAAAGCTCTTTGAGCTGATGCTTAATCTTTGAAAACCTTCTCTCGTAGGAAACTACTCAAATGTTTAAAAAAATTAAAATCTGTTGGAGACAAGTCCTGAGAATAATGTGGGTGAGGTAAAGTTTCATAACTCAGATCATTTATTTCTTTAAAAAAATCATTTGTGAGACGTGTGGTTGGATGTTGTTATGAAGAAAAAATGATCCTCTTCGATTGGCTAACGCAGGCAGTCAACGATCTATCTTCTCCATGCAATTTTTCAAATTCCTGACATGTAATAATGCGATCAAGAAAGGGATCATTTTCGTTACGCAAAAGAAGCGCAGAGCAGATTTCGTATCACCGAATTGCTTGATGTTCGTTTAATTCACTCGGAACCTATTTATCCAGCTTTTTTGTTTTTCCAGTTAGGTTCAAATCTCGAACTGTTGAATGATCAACGTTGAGTTTTTCTGCCACCTCTCGAGTTGTTTACATGGGTCCGCTTCAATAATGGTTCTAAAATCATTATTGTCTATAACTAAAAGATGTCCACGACCTTCCTCATCATCATCAAGGGTTTGGTGTCCATCAAGTAATTTTTGGAACCAGTGTTGAGATATACGTTCACTAATTAACTCATCGCCAAAAAAAATTGATATTTCGTGCAGTTCTGTTGCTTTACGTTCCAATTTAAACTTATACAACAAAATCGCGCGAATTTGCTTTTTTCCATGACTAATTTAAAATGTTATATCGAACAATACTAAGGAATTAAAACAATAGACGTAAGCTGAAATCAGTGGTGCTAATTTCGTTGTTTACAATGATGAATTACATGACTAACAAAAGAAAACGGTAACTAGAAAAATCGGCATCAAACTTAAAATGATAAAAACCGCAATTATTTTTGCACCAATCTAATAAATGTATGCATACTCACTTTAAAATTCATTTTCTCCATACATTAACAATCAAGTTGTGTTAGTTGTTAAATATTGAATGGTCCTTAATTTCATTACTACTTCTCCATATTTTTTTTCATAATTTACTGTCTAAAAGGTATATATACCTTTAGTTAATTCATGAGAAGTATAACTGTTTAGCATTTTTTTGTATATTTGTTTTTCAGTTATGAGTCTTGATAATGTTGTTCTATCTCAATCTCTAATACATAACCCATTAAACGCCGCTACCCAAAATCGTAGGGATTTTCGAAAACGCTTAACATGGTTTGGTTCTAGGTTCCCTTCTAATTGATTTGACGTTACATAGAAAAAAATTAACAATGTTGTTTTTTCACTGTGAGATGTTTTATATACGCAACAGCGGTGACTAATGTTAGCATTATCAAGAAAAAAATATTTTATAAGTGCATAAAAACTTGTCTGTTTTCAATTTTAAATTCATTTATTTTATTAAAGTCTGAATCAGATGCCGTGGGAGACTTTAGGATAACGTTGGACATATTATATATATATATATATATATATATATATATATATATATATATGTATACATATATATTTAAAAAATATATCTTTTTTTAATTTTTCATAACAGTATCTTATTTAATAACGGTAGAACTATATTACTAATTTTTCAATTTTATGAAAGTTAGAAAAAACAATATATATATATATATATATATATATATATATATATATATATATACATATATATATATATGGTCAGGATTTTGCAGTCTACATCTATTCCATTTTTTCTCACTTTCGAAAAATTGAAAAAATTAGTAATATGGTTCTACTGCTAATTAAATCAGTGTTGACTGTTAAAATATATATTTTTTAAATATATATATATTTAAACAATAATTATTTTTTTAATTTTTTATAACAGTAAACACTGACTTAATAGTAGTAGAACTATATTATTATTTTTTCAATTTTATGAAAGTGAAAAAAAACAATATATATATATATATATATATATATATGTATATATACATATATATATATATATATATATATATATATATATATATATATGGTCAGGATCTTGCAAAGTCTACATCTATTCCATTTTTTCTCACTTTCGAAAAATTGAAAAAATTAGTAATATAGTTCTACTACTATTAAATTAGTTACTGTTATTAAAATTTAAAAAAATATATTTTTTAAATTTATATATATATATATAAATTTCAAAAATATATTTTTATGTATGTAATAAGTGTTATATATATATATATATATATATATATATATAAATAAATATATATATTTAAACAATATATATTTTTTTCAATTTTTTATAACAGTAAACACTTATTTAATAGCAATAGAACTATATTACTAATTTTTTCAATGTTATGAAAGTGAAAAAAAACAATATATATATATATATATATATATATATATATATATATATGTACATATATATATATATATATATGGTCAGGATCTTGCAAAGTCTACATCTATTCCATTTTTTTTCACTTTCGAAAAATTGAAAAAATTAGTAACATAGTTCTACTGTTATTAAATCAGTGTTTACTATTATAAAAAATTAAAAAAATATATTTTTTAAATATATATATATATATGTACATATATATATATATATATATATATATATATGTATATATATATATATATATATATATATATATTTAAACAATATATTTTTTTAATTTTTTTATAACAATAAACACTGATTTAATAACAGTAGAACTATGTTACTAATTTTTTCAATTTTTCGAAAGTGAGAAGAAACAATATATATATATATATATATATATATATATATATATATATATATATCTATGTATATATATATATATATATATATATATGTATATGTATATATATATATATATATATAAATATGGTCAAGTTCTTGAAAAGTCTACATCTATTCCATTTTTCTCATTTTCGAAAAATTGTAAAATTAGTAATATAGTTCTATTGCTATTGAATCAGAGTTCACTGTTATAAAAAAAATTTAAAAAAAATACATTTTTAGCAATGAAAAAAATTTCCAAAATGAATGTTGTTGTGTATACACTACAATGGTGCTTAATAGGTTAATAAATGTTATACATGTGATTAAATATTTATCAACAGAAACTCTTTTAATATACTTATCTATAAATATTCTTACAGTAATTAGTACCACGAAAAATAGGAAAAAAAACTAAAATGAAATTATTAACTGTGCGTAAACAAAAAAATACTTTTTTTTCTATTAAACAGTTGGTATCTGTAAATATTTCTATTAAAATCAGATCATAATTTATAATTTTTTATTTTATAGATTTTTAAGAAAAAGTCTATAATTCAATTTAAAAGTACTAATAGCAAATATTTAGTTTTTTTCATTTAAATTTGTTTTAATATAACGAATAAAAATGTAAAATATATATTTTTTAAACAAAGACTTTTATACTAATTTTTATTGTTACTTTCAACTTTTTTCTAATCCATTGTAAAAACTCAATGAAGCATAGCTGAAATAGTAAATAATCATTTTTTAGTAAGTTTGATATTTAAAATAATGACGATTTGCATTTCCGTTTATGTGGCTATCGCCTGGGAAAAATATTTCAACAAATGTTGGTTGTTATCAACTCAAGAGTGATATTTGTTAATCAGTTTCATTTATATTTATTTTTAGGTTTATAGTATTAGGTTGGTAGGAAAAATAATTGCGGTTTTTGTTTTCTGAATTCTAACCTTATTTTTTTTTTGTTTATCCATATTTATACTTCTGGTTCTTAACATTAAAATTATAAAATAGTAGTTATCATTAATTTCTGTTTATAAATAATATGAGGTTATAAACAGAAGTAGGAAAATAATAGAATGTAGTAGGAAAATAATTACGGTTTTTGTTTTTTGAATTTTAACCACAATTTTTTTCAATGAAACTGTCATTTCATCGTTTTCATATTAATATCATTTTAAAGTACATTTTCGGTATGTACTTTGGTAACATTGACTATGGTTTTATTATTAATTTGTTTCAAATTGGGCTATTGAATTAAAGATGGAAGAGAATTAAATAAGAGCAATTTTTGTATGAGTTCAAAACGGGTATTAAAGCAGCAGAAACTGCTCGTAAAATAAACGATGCTTTTGGTGTGGATACTAATAAGGAACGGACGATATAAATGGCGGTTCCAAAAATTTTGTGCTGGGAACTACAGCCTTGAAGATGAAGAAGATCCTGGAAATCCTTTTTCAGTTCATTACGATCAATTGAAGTTATTTGAATCAAAACCACGCACAACAATTCGTGACCTTGAACAAAAGTTAGTCATCCAACAGTGCTGAACCACTTAAAATCACTTAAATTACAAAATGTATATGAATTCAAAGGTCATAAACCCTCAATTATTTTTCTTCGTAGCTAATAGTAATAACATTTTTAAATTATCCTTATTTTTTTATTTATTTGATTATTAAAAATTATAAATTCTGGATTGAAAATTATCTATTTATTATAATAAATGAATTGAAAATTAAATTAGTAAAATTATTTTTTTTATATATATACATATATATATATATATATATATATATATATATATATATATATATATATATATCAGTTCAGAATATTTACATCATCTTATATACAAAAATAAAATTATTAAAACTATCTAAAATTAAGACTATATACGAGGGTGGTCCCAGAAGTACCCGACCCAACAAAGGAAACACAAAAATTTTGGAAAAAAATATATTTATTTTTCGACATAATCTCCTTTCAGCTCTATACACTTTTCCCAGCGATGTTCAATAAGTTCAATACCCTTTTTATAATAAGAACTGTCTTGCTCCTTAAAATACCTATTAACTGCCGACATCACTTCTTCATCGTTGGGAAATCTTTGACCACTGAGCCATTTTTTCAAGTTTGGGAACAGAAAATAATCCGAGGGGGCTAAATCTGGCGAATAGGGTGCATGAGGTAGCAATTCAAACTTTAATTTATTAATTTTGGCCATTGCAATAACGGATTTGTGAGCTGGTGCATTGTCTTGATGAAACAACACTTTCTTCTTAGCCAAATGCGGCCGTTTTTGCTTGATTTCTTCGCTCAAACGTTGCAATAAGTTCGCATAATACTCGCCGTTGATAGTTTTTCCTTTTTCAAGATAGTCAATGAAAATAACCCCACGCGCATCCCAAAAAACCGACGCCATGACCTTGCCTGCAGATGAAACGGTCTTCGCCTTCTTTGGAGCCGGTTCTCCCTTTTCAGTCCATTGTTTTGATTGTTCTTTTGTCTCGGGTGTGAAGTGATGGACCCATGTTTCATCCATGGTTATGAAACGGCGCAAAAATTCTGCTTTGTTGCTATGAATCTTCGCTAAACACTCAATTGAAACATCTTCACGACACTGTTTTTGCTCGAGTGTGAGCAAACGCGGCACCCATCTTGCACACAGCTTTCTCATGTCCAAATTTTCAGATAATATGCGATGTACCGCACTTTTTGAAATGCCTACTATGTCTGCTAGCTCGCGCACTTTCAGTCGACGATCATCCAGTACCGCTTTGTGGATTTTCTTCACCATTTCTGGAGTCGTCACCTCGTTTGGTCGACCACTGCGATGCTCGTCTTGGCAGCTCGTACGGCCTCGTTTAAACTCTGCTACCCAATATTTCACTGTTGTAAACGAAGGAGCAGACTCACCCAGAGTAGAATCCTGTTCAGCTTTTATATTGGTTGGGCTGAGGCCTTTCAAATAAAAGTATTGTATCACGTAACGATGACCAATTTTCTCCATTTTCACAAATTCACTGAAAACGTTCACTATTGATGGCTGCCAAACAAATACTAAACAACGTGGCGTCCTCAAACTTGAAACATATGCTATATAGATTGTGTACTTTCTAATACAGTGATATTTTTCAAACAACTACCGCCATCTCTAGGTCAGGGTACTTCTGGGACCACCCTCGTATTTCCAAATTACAATTGTTTGTATCGCATCGGATTCTTTAACTGCAACCTAATTTACATTAAGTACATAAACTAGAAATTTGATGAAGATTAAAAAAACATTTGTTTGTTTTTTTAACATTGCGCTCTGAGAATGATGATGCGTTGCCATCAAAATGTGCATAATCGACAATCGAAAATAATCAATAAATATTTATCGAATATTTTTCATTGAAAAATATTGTGTGATTTATTGGGCGAAAAAGAATTCATTTGTAAAAGTGAATTTAGTCACAGTGTCAGAACTGTTATTCTGACATTTTTTAATCAAATGTTATTGCATGTATAAATCGATACTGTTAACGGATTCCAATAAATAAGTGATGCAATAGATAGTAATAAATATCCTAGAACAAATAAAAGAGATGGAAAAAAAAATCTAAAATAAACTTATTCACGACAATATTTTTCAAATAATACATCTGTTTGTGATTTGAGATACGCAGGGTAGTTATTTTTTCTGTCTGTTCTAAAAATACATACTCGGCCATTTGGAAAAGAATAAAGTATTTACAAAAAATAAACGTATTCGTTATATCAGTGAAAGAAATTTGTTATGAAAATATGCATGAACCAAAATCCTTGTCACCATTTAATTGTCATAACCATGAACTTACGATATCTGTGGTTGTCTTAACTAAATTCTGTTATATAATATAATAGGGGGCTTCGCCCCCTGCTCGCAGCTCTCAACTACCTCCGGGCCCGTTGCGCTCACTTACTTGTCAATTATAAACATGTATATGTAACCGAATGAAATAATGAACATATTTTTTTAATCTACTATTTTAATGGTATAAAAAATTGTTTTTTTTTGCGTACCGTAACTACATCCCTAGATAGATAGCTATTAGGTTGGTAGAAAAATAATTGCGGTATTGATTTTTTGAATTCTAACCTTATTTTTTTTAGTGAAAGTGTCATTTTATCGTGTTTATGTCAATATCACTTTAAAATGCATTTTTCGGTCTATATTTCGGTAACATCGACTTCGGTTTTATTACTAATTTTGCTTCAAATCGGACTATTGAATTAAAGATGGAAAAGAAGCAAATAAGACGAATTGTTTTTTATATGAGTTCAAAACGGGCGATTAAGCAACAAAAACTGTTCGTAAAGTAAACGATGCTTTTGGTGTGGATACTGTTAAGAAACACACGATACAATGGTGGTTCCAAAAATTTCGTGCTGGGGACGAGAGCCTTGAAGATGAAAAAGGTCACGGGCGTCCTTCTTCTGTTCATAACGACCAACTGTAGGCGTTGAATCAAAACTACGCACAACAATTCGAGAAATTGCACAAAAGTTAGGCATTAGTCATACAATAGTTTTGGAGCACTTAAAATAGGTAGAAAAATCAAAAAAGATGTAAATATATATGAATTTGAAGGTCATAAACCGCAATTACTTTACTACCAACCTAATATCTTCTTTAAATCACTGCAAATCTTGTACTTAAATATACTGCATTACATTTTATGTTTTTCTCAGTTCTAAGGGTGTAAGTAGTTCGAAGAGTGTTTCCCAAAGGCACTATTTTAAAACAGATTACGATAGAATCACATTTTCTAAGAATATACTTTCGATTTTAATTTAGACATACCCATGTTACTATTGAATTTTAAATAAAATAAAAGTCTTTGTATACAATAGAAAAAGAAATGCATTTGTGAAAACTTTTAGTATACGTTCTATTAATTAATAGAAGGTTGCATTGAAAGCCGCTGTTCACGTGTAGATGGCTCTAGGTGCGTATGCTGTCGGCAGTGACAGATGCCTCTTATGTCATTTTGAAGTGTGAACATTTATCACTAAAATCAGTCATCAGACGCCATCCTTCGTTTACACGAGTGCTTTTCTATAAATGAATTAAAATTGAACGCGATTAGTTGTTTTTCCGATCCGTACTTCTACACTACTCAAAAAAGACAAAAAAACAGCGGTTTTCAATACAACTTCCTAAAATATTATTGAATTGTTTTCCGAACAAAAAGCGATGTTATAATTTTTTTGAAGCTAACAATCTATACATACATACATTTATATATATATATATATATATAAATTGTTTTTCCGATATGTACTTCTACACTACTTTGATTTGAAAAAAATGTGCAGCGGAAGTTAATCGATTGCTTGCAAAAACATATGGTGAATCTACACATCGGAAAGAGTATGTAGAAATTGGTTTCTGAGATTCAAAAGTGATGATTGTGACGTTCACAACAAACAACGCCCAGGTCAATCGAAAAAGTTTGAAGATGAACAACTGCATGCCATATTGGAAGAAACCCCTGCTCAAACACTCAAAGAATTGGCTCAACAGCTTGAAATCGATAAATCAACCATTTCACGACTTTTACAAGCCATGGGAAAGATCCAGAAAGAAGTAAGATGGCTGCCACATGAATTGACAGAAAATTCCATTGCTTATCGTTTAAACATCTCGATTTCTTTGCCTGCAAGGCATAAAAAGAAGAGTTTCTTGTGGCGTATCGTGACTAGAGATAAAAAATGGGTCTATTTCGACAAACCGAGACGCAAGAAATCATGGGTTGATTTTGGATAACCATCAACGTCGACACCAAAGTGAAACATCCACGGTCACAAAGCAATGCTCTCTATTTGGTGGGATATGGAGGGTGTTGTGTATTATGAGCTGTTGAAACCGAAACAAACAATCACTGTCGAACGTTATCGACAACAATTGGAGCATTTGAATGATCATTTGAACCAAAAACGACCATCAATTACATCAAATCGTCGAAAAGTGATTCTTCTCCATGACAACGCTCGGCCCAATGTTATTATAGCCGTGAAACAAACACTAATGGAGCTAGAATGGGAGGTTCCCCCGCACTCAGGATATTCTCCGGATCTGGCCCCAAGCGATTATCATCTGTTTCAACCAATCCAGCACGCTCGAAGATACACATTTCCATAACTACGGAGAAGTCAAAAATTGGATTGTTAAATGGATTAGCCCAAAAGACATACCATTCTTTCGTCACGAATTCAACTTCTGCCAGAAAGGTGTAAAAAAATCCTAGCTTCTGAGAGTAAATACTTTGATCAATGTATTCACATATGTTGTTATTGAAATAAATGCTCAAATAACCACAAAAAAACCGCGGTTTTCAATGCAACCTCCTAGATAAGAGGGAGTTTAACTATATATTTTTAAATTTAATATGAATGAAGTTTATTTTTATTTTTAGTAACAATATCAAATGATTTGCGTTCATTCAAACTTTATTTTTATGAACAGAAATTATTTTGAAATAAACAGTTAAATAGTATTATAGACGTATTAAATAACAGGTGGGCTGAAAAGTTCGTAGGCTGACACATAAATGGCGCTACTAGTATCAAATCCATATGATTTTTAGTTAGTCCTAACCTTCAAAAGACGCGTGTATAAATTTGACAGCTGTTGCACTATTAGTATCTGAGTTATAGCATTTTTAGTGAAAGAACTTTAGTTAGGCTTCAGTTTCGGCGATTACCTCTTCGTCGGATCAAAATTTCCGTCCAGCGAGCATCCTCTTGAGGTCTGAGAACAGAAAAAAGTCGCTGGGGGCCAGATCTGGAGAGTACGGTGGATGCGGAAGCAATTCGAAGCCCAATTCTTGCAATTTCGTCATCGATTTCATTGATTTGTGACACGGTGCATTGTCTTGATGAAACAGCACTTTCTTCTTCTTCAAATGAGGCCGCTTTTTCGCGATTTCGTCTTTTAAACGCTCCAATAACGCTACGTAATAGTCGCTGTTTATGGTTTTTCCCTTTTTAAGATAGTCAATGAATATTATACCATGATTATCCCAGAATACTGATGCCAGAACCTTGCCAGCCGACTTTTGCGTCTTTTCACGCTTTGAAGTCGGTTCATCACGTGCAGTCCACTCGACTGACTGTCGATTTGACTCCGGTGTGAAATGATGGAGCCATGTTTCATCCATCGTCACACATCGACGCAAAAATTCGGATTTATTACGATTGAACAGCTCCAAACACTCCTTAGAATCATCGATTCGTTGTTGTTTTGGTCGATTGTCAGCTCGCGCGGCACCCACTTTGAACAGAGCTTTCGCATATCCAAATATTCATGCACGATATGACCAACACGTTCCTTTGATATTTTTAGGGTCTCAGATATCTCAATCAACTTCACTTTACGGTTATCAAACATTATTTTGTGGACTTTTTTGATGTTTTCGTCGGTAACAGCCTCTTTGGGGCGTCCACTGCGTGCATCGTCCTCGGTGCTCATTTCGCCTCGTTTAAATTTATCAAACCACTTCTCTACGGTTGATTTTCCTGGTGCAGAGTCCGAATAATGTTTATTAAGCCAAGCCTTGGTTTCAACAGTATTTATTTTCGCCAAAAAGCAATGCTTTATTAACACACGAAATTCCTTTTTATCCATTTTTTCAAGGTAACAAAAGTTCTTTCACTAAAAATGCTATAACTCAGATACTAATAGTGCAACAGCTGTCAAATTTATACACGCGTCTTTTGAAGGTTAGGGCTAACTAAAAATCATATGGATTTGATACTAGTAGCGCCATTTATATGTCAGCCTACGAAATTTTCAGCCCACCTGTTATAGTCTGAAGACCATATATAAATTCATTTACTTTTTTTCAATAGAAAAAATAACACGAGGCAAAAGTATACTTTACGTTTTATCTTTTTTTCCGAGGGCAAATACTCATGAATGTATTCACAAATTTTACCGAAATAAATTCACAAAAATACAAAACCACAGCTGATTTCAACGCAAGCTCTTAATAGTTTTTAAAATGCATGTAAACCATTCCATTTTGCAGTTATATTCGATTATAAATTTTATTTCTACTAACAAAAATATATGAATACATAAAAATATTATTATAAAATCAATACTATCATTTAGTATGAATAAAATAAACAGCCGCTTGATTTTATTAAAAAAAACAGATAAAAAACTACAGACAAAACGGATGTACTATCATTGAATGAAATACTACACGTCATCTTTATTTAAAACGTCAGAGATAATAAAAGGAACAAAACTGGCACAATTCACAAGTTCAATACAATTATAAAATGAGCAAATAACAAATCGAGTTAAACTTCATATAATTATTTAATGTGAAAGGTGTGCTCGTCCATTTTGCATAATTTTGTTCCAGTCTAAAACAGAGTTTAAAGGTGATATTTGTGTACCGGATATTTTATCTCGTAAGTTTATTCTATATATTTTTCTTTTATAGTGTGCTAAAATTAAATATTTGTGCGTAGAGTGTTATATAAAGATTATAATAAAAAAATCTTTATTCTTTTATATATAAATCATTATTTTAGAACAATAAAAGTATATTAAATAACTAGTGTTCATTTTAAATCGAACATTTTATAAAAAAAATCATTATTTAAAAGTTAGTTGATATTTCAGCTTCTAAGATGCATAAGTGATGTTCAGTTTCTTATGGTAAAAAACAAAAAAAGAATGATCTTATGAATGTAATTACACAAATTCGGTATGAGGCATAAATACAAAAAAATATATCTTGTGATTTATTTAGAATATAATGATACTACGAAAAAATATATAAAATGTGTAAATTTTTAGAATTTTTTAATATTACGTACTTAGAAAAATAATGTTAATATTTTGTTTAAAAACCAAATTATATTTATTTATTTTTATAAAATTCTGGAAGAAATATACGAAATATGTAATTAAAATAAGTTTATTTGTTACATTTTTGATAGCATTTTATTCCGTTATCAAAAAAATATTTATCCGTAAATGTTGGGTCGTTTACTATCTTATTCACTTCCCAAATTCTTATATACATATATATATATATATATATTTAAAAAATGTTTCAATGATCTAAAACGGAAGTATTCTAATATTTTTTATGTACTTTAATACTGCAATATCAGTAAAATATGGTGAATTAAGGTAAATATCGCATCCAAATCCATTTAAATTTTTAATCGATTTTCACACAATATATAAATTGACATTATCTTAATAAAAAAAAGGATATTTTTTATTGAATATTTTGTATGTATTTTTGTCTTTTAATTTTAAAACTGGGTACAATAAAAATCAGCATTAATTTTTTCATGTTTTTATCAGCACAGAATAAATCTTAACTTACATTCATAAGATTTTTCCTGTCGCAAAGCAATTTTTCACACGCCCTACAAATTGTAAATTATTATTTAACAAAAATATTCAATACATGATCATTTTTTATTATTATTTATGTGGATTTAGACGATGGTGCCACTTTCCTTAGAACGTTAAAGTGTATATAATTTTCTTTTGCATGTTTTTTCCGATTGATTTTTCTCTATGCAAGCGTTCTAAGGATGTAGTATTTCCACGAACTTCATATAAGCAATAATCGAAAATGATCGATAATCGTTTATTGAACAGATTGGATCAGACTTTTTTTGTTTACGAAATCGGTGAAAAATTCGATTGTTATAATGAAATTAGTTACAGTTATAGAAACTATACTGTAATAATATTTATTTACTGAACGCCTACTTTCAGTATTAATGGTGACAGAGGTATTCGAGAAACAGCTTCTGATTTTGACAAGCGATATTTTAAAAAAACATTAAACTTCGTAACAGTAATAAGTTTTTTAATCGAATTTTTATATTTTTTTCTTAGTATATACGGTCTATTATATTAGGTTGGTAGGAAAATAATTGCGGGTTTTGTTCTCTGAATTCTAACTTTATTTCTTTTCGATGAGTGTCATTTCATCGTGTTAATGTTAATATCATTTTAAAGTCCATTTTTCGGTCTGTATTTCGGTAACATCGATTTTTGTTTTATTAGTAATTTTGTTGAAAATCGGGATATTGAATTAAAGATGAAAAATAAGCAAATAAGAGCGATTTTTTATGACTTCAAAACGAGTGGTAAAGCAGCAGAAACTGCTCGTAAACTAAATCAAGACTATTGTTTCATCGACAATTTTTTTCTAATATGTTTTTGTTTAAGAAAAAAAAACATATAACAATTAATTTCACTGGAATGTTTATACTCTGCATATTTAAAGTCTACGTCATTTTCAGTAGAAATTTAGACAAAATATGAATTTGTATAGATCATCACTTGATTATATTAGTTTATAATAAAAGATAAAAATAAATTAAGTGAATTATTTAGTGATATATATATATATATATATATATATATATATATATATATGTATATATTAGACAAAAAACATTAGAAAAACATCGGCTATGTATGTCAGAGCAAAACGGAGTATGCCTTTCTTAAACAAATATAAATTATTTCAGAAAAAATAACTTGATTTCTGAGTTATATATTACAATACAAAAAAAAATAATAATGAACGAAAAAATAGCTAAAAATATCAAAAAATATTTAATACACACACTTATAATTAGAAATATAATTATTAGGTTGGTAGGAAAATAATTGCGGGTTTTGTTCTCTGAATTCTTCATTTTTTTCAATGAAAGTGTCATTTCATTGTGTTCATGTTAATATCATTTTAAAGTGCATTTTTCAGTCTGCATTTTGGTAACATCGCTTTGGCTCTATTATTAATTGTGCTTCAAATTTGGCTATTGAATTGAAAATGAAAAAGAATCAAATAAGAACAATTTTTGTATGAGTTCAAAACGAATGGTAAAACAGCAGAAACTGCTCGTAAATTAAACGATGCTTTCGGCGTAGGTACTGTTAAGGAACGTACGGTGCAATAATTTTGTTCAAAAAATTTCGTGCAAGGGACGAGTCCCTCTTCAGTTCATAACGACCAACTGAAGGCGTTAGTTGAATCAGAACAACACATAACAATTCGAGAGCTTGCACAAAAGTTAAGCGTTTAGATGTTAGTCATCCAAGACTTCTGGACTACTAAAAACAGCTAGAAAAATCAAAAAAGAGTAAAATGTATACAAAATCTAAGGTTATAGACCGCAATTATTTTTCTACCACCCCAGTACTTCAATATACAAATAAATGTTTTTTTTATATATTTAGCTTCATTGTTATTGATATTACATTATGTTTCTAAAATTTTTTACTATTGTGAAAAATACCTTATATATATATATATATATATATATATATATATATATATATATGTATATATTTCTATTGTTACAGCATTAATTAACTTAATTTAAGTTATATTTTTTCTACATCTGTTTCTTTATAAACTATTGAGCCAGATACCAATAATCAACAAATACTACAAAAAATTAGATTGTACACCATTGCTATATATATATATATATATATATATATATATATATATATATATATATATATATAAAGGCAAATTGAAAATTTCGTGGTCTTATTATGAAAGAATATAACTTGTGTTTTTAATTTACTTTTATTTTTCAATATGGTCTCCCCGAAGTTCAATGCACTTCATCCAGCGATGCTCCAGTGCTTTCGTACCGTCCAGGAAACCCTTTTCTTGAAGGTTTTCAAAACAGTGATTCACCGTTGTTATCAGTTCTTTATTTGACGAAAATTGCCTATCACCAAGAAATTTTTAAGTATTGGGAACAGATGGAAATCTGAGGATGCCAAGTCTGGAGAATAGGCTGGATGAGACAGCAAGTCATATTTCAATTCAACGAGTTTTTCCATAAATACAATACTTGTATGGGAACGTGCATTGTTCTGATGGAAAATTATTTTTTTCTTTGATACACCTAGTCTATTCTCAGGAATTGTTAGGTCAAGTCGATCCAAAAGTTTAGCATAATACTCTCCCATTATTATTTGACCCTTTGGAAGATAGTTGATTGCAGGATCCCTTCAGCATCTCAAAAAATTGGAGCCATACTTTTTCCAGCGGATGAAACTGATTTTGCTTCTTTTGGTGGTGGAGAATCACTATTATTCCATTGTTTTGATTGTCGTTTTCACTCTGAAGTGTAATGGTGAATCCAAGTCTCATCTATAGTCACAAACCGCCGGATAAAATCAGATGTATCCCTCTTAAATCGATTCAAACAGTTTTGGGAAATTTGTACTCGAATGCGTTTATGATCAATTGTCAACAACACGGCACCCATTTTGCCGATAGCTTTTTCATACCTAAGATGTTAAGATGTGATACACGCGTTCATCTGAGACATCCACAACTTTGGCAATTTCGAACACCTTCAATCGCCGATTCTGTAAGGCAGTATCGTACACTTTGTGGATGATTTCTTCTTTCGTTGCAGTTTTCGGACGTCCACTTCACATATTATCTTCGAAGCTTGCACGGTCATAAAATAATTGCGATTTTTGTTCTCTGAATTCTTAATTTTTTTCAATGAAAGTGTCATTTCATCGTATTCATGTTAATATCATTTTAAAGTGCATTTTTCGCTGTGCATTTTGGTAACATCGATTTTGGCTCTATTATTAATTTTGTTTCAAATTTGGCTATTGAATTGAAAATGAAAAAGAATCAAATAAAAACAATTTTTGTATGAGTTCAAAACGAGTGGTAAAGCAGCAGAAACTGCTCATAAACTAAACGATTCTTTTAGTGTAGGTACTGTTAAGGAACGTACGGTGCAATTGTGGTTCCAAAAATTTCGTGCTAATGTCGAGAACGTTGAACATGATGAAGGTCGCGGGCGTCCTCCCTCAGTTCATAACGATCAACGTAAAGCATTAGTCGAGTCAGAACCACGCACAATTCGAGAGTTGCACAAAAGTTTGGCGTTAATCATCCAACAGTTCTGGATCACTTAAAACCATTTAAATTAAAAAATGTATGAGTTTGAAGGTCGTAAACCACAATTTTTTCTACCAACCTAATACAAAATGTTGAACATAATTACTTGAGGGATTCCGGGCTCAAAGGTTACGTTTATTGACGTCAGAAGAGGATTTATTGTTAAATCATCTTTAGTGGATTTTCATCGAGAGATATAGAGCATTTTCTTAACTTTGACTCATCTTGCAAGTTGAAATCACCAGAATTAATTTCACTAATCATCTTTGATACGATCGTTCTGATAATACATTGTCATCAGACCTTTAGCAAATGTCTGTGTCACTGGAATTTGTTACCTTTTTGAAATTTATGAACCAAACAACGTTTTATATAAATCTTTTTATTTTCCAAGTTTACCAATTAAAAGTTATCCGTAAAATAACTTTCTAGATTCAAAATAAATTCGTATAAGCATACATAAATAAAGGTATAAATTTAACTTGTTTTGATTCAAGTGTAATTTATGGCTCATTACTACGGATAACCAGATCGATCGAACTTGGAGTCGAGCTTACATAAAAGTCGAATTATTATAGAAATAACAAAAAAATAGTACTAAAAGATTAAAATTACATAAGATATTCGAATTAATGTCGAATTAAATATAGGTAACGAATTAAAAAAAAAACATTAAATATTATACAAATCAATATTTTTCTTCGCTGTGTACTTGGAATAAGAATTTTTGTTCCACGTGTCATAGTTCAAAGAATGTATATAATCAAACTGCGCATAATTAAATTTCAAGATTAACACATTTATAACAGAATCTGTAAACGTCTGTTTCTTTCGTCATTTCATTAGGATTTTATCAGACTGCGTCATAATATTTTTTTCGATAATTTAAAAAACAGTACACTTGATATCAAAGTGTATAAAGAAAAAGTAAGAATGTTTAATATGCCAAAAAGAGTACACGTATTAGGCTGATGTAAAAATAATTGCGGTTTTCATCGTTATAAGTTTGGTGCTGATTTTTTTAGTTATCGGTATCTTTTGTTATAGTCATGTGATACATCATTGAAAACAATGAAATTAGAACTACTGATTTCAGCGTATGTCTATTGTTTTCATTCTTTAGTATTGTTGGATTTAACCTCTTAAATTGGGACGTAAAGCAACAGAAAATGCTCGAAATACCAAATTTATTTTTGGCGAGGAGTCGAAGTGAACGTACAGCTCAACACTGGTCCTAAAAATTTCGTAATAGAAATGAAAGACTTGATGATAAGGAAGGTCGTGGACGTCCTTCAGTTATAGACAGTAATGATTTAAACATTATTGAAGCGAATCAAAGTAAAACAACTCGAGAGGTTGCAGAAGAACTCAATTTGGATTATTCAACAGTTGTTCGACATTTAAGCTTAATTGGAAAAACAAAAAAACTGGATAAATGTGTGCCGTATGAACTAACATTGAGCAATTCGGCGATACGAAGTCTCATTTGCGTAACAAAAATGATCCCTTTCTTGAAAGCATTGTCAAATGTGATGAAAAGTGGATTCTCTTCAACAATTGGAAACGTTCATCACTGTAGCTAAACAGAGGAGAAGCACCAAAACAGTTTCCTAAACTGAAGCTTCATGAAAAAAAGATTAAGGCCTTTGTTTGATGGTCGGAAAGTGGCATAATTCACTACAACTTCTTAAATCCTGGTGAAACAATAACAGCAGAAAAAATATTAACAGGAAATTGTAGAAAATGCATGAGAAATTGCATCATTTATGGTCAGCATTACTTAATCGAAAAAGACCAATTCTTCTTCATTACAACGCCAAATCACACGTCACACAAATGACTTTAAAAAAATTAAATGAACTGAATTATGAAACCTTACCTCAGCCACCTTATTTCTCCGACAGATTATCATTTTTTAAACATTTGATTAATTTGCTACGAGAGAAGGTTTTCAAAGATCAAGCATCATCTCAAAGCGCTTTCGATAGATTCTTTAATTCCACGAATCTAGAATTCTGTCTTGTAGGAATAAACAAACTTGTTTCCCGTTGGGAGAAATGTGTGCAGGTCAATGATCTTTATTTTTATTAATAAATATCATTTTTAATTGACATATGCATCTTTATTCTCGAAACAAACCGCAATTATTTTTGTACCAATCTAATACTTATTAATAAGTTTAATAATCTTATTTATTAGTGCAAACCAAAGCACACACACACACACACACACATATATATATATATATATATATATATATACAGTGGAGTTCGCTTGTTATGATCACTTTGGGACTTGCAATTTTTAATAACAATTACCGGCTGATAACATTAGAGGTTAAAAAGTTTTCATTATTGAACTGAATTTATTACAAACAATTATGACATTTGTACAATTTATATCTATCACAAACTGTACACTCAATACAATATTACATATATTTATGTGTTACATTCTCTTTATACTCGATACATAAAAACCGCAATTATTTTTTCACCAAAATAATTGTTTATAATATTTCAGATAAATACAAATGTGTTTTTAATTTATACTTCAATGAAAAAAATGTTCACAAATACAATGTTTCTACATTTTATTGTTGAATTGAGAATGAAACATAAATACTTTTTTAAAAAATGTTACAAACACATTTGTGTATAACATTTTCAAACAGTGCAATTGCAAACCAACTCTCTCTCTCTCTTTCTCTCTCTCTCTCTCTCTTTCTCTCTCTCTCTATATATATATATATATATATATATACATATATATATACATATATATATATATATATATATATATATATATATATACATATATATATATATATATATATATATATATATATATATATATATATATATATATATATATATGCTACATTTCTCATAAACAACTGTTTTTGAAAACAACAAAAAAATTATTTTTAAAAAAACTTATCAAGTGTTGTTTGAACTGTTGTGAAATTTTAAAATGCACAGCGCACTACGATGACTCATTTTAGAAAATTTATCGTAGCACTCTAAAATTCTTTGTTTTTCTTGAAGAGACAAATCGCTAAGATTTTGTTTTGATTCTGCCATGATTCAAAGGGTTTTTTTTTATAGAGCGCCATTATACAGTCTTCTTAACTCAACAGATTACAAAATGAAACTAGAGAAATCGCAACAGGATTCATAATTATGCACATATTCATCCCCCCTCGCTGCAACAATATGTTTTGAAAAGATAAAGGTACGTCCATGAAAAGATCTATTTAGGTCTAAGAATTCTTGTCATACACATGTGAAATATAAAAGGTATGCTTCGTTTAAAAGTAAGATTCAAAGAAAATGTCCGTTTAGTTCGAATTTCCTAAAAAATCTTATCGTTTGTTCCTAAATGTAATTTCCAGAATTGATAACAATAGCCGAAGATTCATTATAATAGGCGGATTAGTTTTTTTTTTGACAGTTTTTGTTTTTGTCTGACATTGTTAATTTTTCTCGGTATTCTTGACGCGAGTTGTCGAGCCTTGGGATTAAATACTTATTATCTAGACTTTAACTTGAATTATTAGCAATCTTGCTGTTTAACTGTGTCATATCTTGACTTTCTCGCTAGGAAAATTTTCAAAAAACCTAGTTGACCTGTCTCTGCGACTGAAGGTCACCCTCCCCCTTCCCGTTGCATATATCTATGCAGCTACCACGTACGAAACTCCCGTATAACAAATATTGTATAACAATTAACCAGGGTGTGTACAACAATTTGCATTCTTGTCATTCCGTTCGTTGCTGGTTCCGCTCCGCCGTCTCTGCGAAGTGCTGGCTTCTTCATCGTTGACTTCTTAGCCGTTGCCGGCTCCAGGTGACGGATGCAGGAACGTGCTGGGGCTCAGGTAGATCATCGCTCTGTATCTCCTGGTTCTGCTTTTCGGCCTCAGCCAGGGTCTCTTAAAATTGGCTGCGTCCAGTTTATCTATCAGCGTGTTCGCGTGCGGTTTCTTCGTATAGAAGTTTTTGCTCATCCTGATTATGTATGTTCCGAGATATTCTATCTCTGCTTCTTTATGTAATTCAGCTGTGGGATAGTCGAAATCTTTGTTTAACGCCATGCGTAAAAATGTGTTCTGTTGCCGTTGCAATATTTTCATATTTGTTCTTCTTGTTCTACGCCAGATCGGTGGTGCATAGGTGCTGTCAGATCGGTCTAACCACCGATGTGTACAGCAGTTTCTTGTTTTCTGTACTCATCTGGTTGTCCCTGGCCATCAGGCCGTTCAGTTTTGCAGCCACCGCTCTGGTCCTCTTCGTGACGTTGTGCAGGTGTCCATTATATAGTGATTTTCTATCGAAATGGACACCGAGGTATTTTACGGTTTTCTTCCATTCGATGGGCGTTCCGTTCATAACGATTTTACCTGGATTTGGTCCGCTGATCTTCCTGTCGAAGCTGATTGCCTCAGTCTTGGTCACATTCACCTTCAGTTTCCATTTGTCGAAGTGTTTCACCAGGCTGTCAATGTCGTCCTGGAGTCGATTTCTTATGACTTCTAGGTTGAAACCCGTCGTGTATATGGCTGTGTCGTCTGCGTACAGAGCCATGTTCGTTTTTACATCCCTCCTTATATCGTCGATGTAATACGTAAATAGGACTGGCCCGAGTATCGAGCCTTGCGGTACTCCTGCTCGAATTTGTTTCTGTGTGGAATTCTTTCCATTAATTTCGAGAATAAAAGTCCTGTTTCTCAGTTACTTATCGATGATCTTCACATTGGTAATCGAGAATAGGTGGATTATTTTTAATTAATTTTATATAGTGTTTTGGTACCGACTGGTTATGATAACAATAGCCGATTGATAACATTATCCGTGATTATAACAACCGGATTCTACTGTAAATACAAAATCAATATTGATTAGAGTCAATATTTAGAAACTGTTATTGAAATATATGGAATTAATTATGCTGAAGATGGAATAAATAAAAATTTCTAGATTATACAAAACATGGTAATACATTTTATCAAGAATTTTCATGCAAAATCAACAAATTATATAAAAAATATTATATAAAGACGTTTATCATTAAAAATTAATATGTAGTAACCATATTTTTAGAATAAGATCTATTTTACTTTACATTATTGTAAAATCATATTTGATAAAATAATGTATTGTTATGGGGGTCTTCGTCCTGATGAATGACTAATAAATTTGTGTTATTCCATATATTTAATTATTTTTTTTTCTAACTATACATTGCTTCAGATTTAAATATATCATATTTTAAACATTTTTTTAAAATTTTTCTTGTTTTACAAATATAAATCTAATTAAGTTTATAAAAATAAATGATCATTTTCGCTATAATACCATTTGAAAGAATTCTATACAAACCATTATTATAACGTCAAAAAATGAATGAAATTATCATAAAAAATAGAATCTGTAAAATGTAAATTTTGATGACACAATAATTTTAAAAATAGCAATTGACATTTCTTGGTTCAAGTGTCATTGCCAATCAAACTTACAAGAAAGAAGCTGCGAGTGATATAAATATTCTGATTACATGTCTGAATTTTACATCCATATGTATATATATATATATATAGGTATATGTATATATGTATATATGTATATATATATATATATATATATATATATATATATATATATATATATATATATATATATATATTGTGCAAAACAGAAGTAACGAATTCTACCTAACCATTTAAGTTGTACATATCTTTTCTTTTAATTAGTTTACAATGATATTAATAATGCCCACTTATATATTAATGAAACAAAAACAAAATTATACATTTTCAAAAATAAAAAGAAGTCACTAATATTAAAATGGCAACAAAAACAAGTAACTGTAATATATGAGAGTGTGCAAAACTAAAGCAACGAATCTAGTACTTTGTGTAAAAGTCCCTATTTTTAATAATCTCAGCATATTTGAATGACATTGTCGAAATTAAATTTAAAATGGTGGTTTCTGGTATCTGTTCTCATTAATTTTTTAATGCTCGAAGCAGTTCCCGCTTGTTTCCGAAGCGTTTGCCCGCAACTCGTCGTTTGAGAAACTCAAAGAGATTTTCAGAGATTCAAGTCTGGTGATCGTGCCGGTCAGTTAAGAACTTGAACCCTATTGTCTTTTAACTAATCCTTTACCAACTTTGATGTGTGTTTCGGGCCATTATCGTATTGAAACACCCCTCGAAGCGACATATTCCACTCAGCATGAGATATCATTTGTGTTTCTAAAATGTGTTTATAAGCGAAACCATCCATTATCCCCTCAATTTCATAAAAAAGTCCAACACCACAGGCTGAAAAACCTGTCCAAATCATCATGTTACTACCTGCATGCTTGGTTGAGACTAATTTGAGAAATTATAGGCCAGCGGAAAAGCCACTATTAGGAGAAAACATTTACAAAAAAGGTTTGTATTTTGAAAGAAACCACATCTTTTTTGAAAACCTCATTTCGACGAATAAAATATCAATTGAACAACTTGTCAACTGAACAATAAGTTGTTCAATTGATACTTTAAGAAATATGTAATTTCTTAAAAAATACAAACCACAATTTAATTTTTATCACTATTTATCAATTGCTTGAATACTTTTGCATTGCATATTTTTTAGTTTCCTGTAAAAGTGTATTAATAAAAATTAAATTTATAACTATAAGTGAAACATAAAGAGGTTTAAGTAAAACAAAATAGTGAAATTAACAATTTGTTTGAAAATGACAACTGTTTGAATACTTTTGCCGGCCACTGTATATATCAAAGCACACAACTGTGAAAAATTAATTAATTGCATTTAATTGTCACATCAATGCAAACAGAATTTATCCTATATCTGAACAAAACAAACGAAACGAACATTTATTATTTCATGTAAGAAACGCATTTATAACGTCTAGCTAGTAATTTTATTGTCTTTAAGGTCGAAAATATTTCAACTCATTTACGGATTTGTGTGCTCTAGACACATATATGAACATTAAATATTTATTAGAGAAAATCAATAGATTCAATAAAACGCAAGAAGCGTCGTTTGATATACGGATATTTTTCTACTTTCTACTAATTCGATATTTATTTTAGACGTTGCTGTTGGCGTCACAACAGTTAAATATAATAACACATGTATATCAAATATAGAGTAATAATCGATGCCCTTGACTAGTTCATGTCGTTCGAATAATGAATTTATTTATAATGTTGACTATTTGCTACTTGAAATAATATCAATTTCGATAATAATCTACATCGAAATGTCGATTGTCTATCGAAATAACAAAACAAGTTTATGTGTATATTAATGGGATAATTTCGTAGATTATTTTTATACAAGTCGGCACGAAAACGATCTTAATTAAAACAAATATGAAACGAACTCCCTATTTTGAGCAAGTCTAATTCTGAGTCTCCAAGTGAGAACTTTTGTTAATAACAAATCTTCTATATGTTAATCTTTACATGTCTGATTTGTATAAATTCAGATTTTTTTCAATCAATGAATATCGATCAACTAAATATTCATATGTTATTAAGTAGCTATATGTATATAGAACCCTCTTACCCTGTATCTTTGTAATGTGTGCATAAAAGTGATTGTTTTCATCATTTTAATAGCAACACAAAGAATGGTACTTCAAATACGAGGTCAGACAATTAAGTAATGCGACCGATTTTTTTTCTCGGCCTGTGGTAACACTGCGAACCTGTAACTCCGCCACCGTAATAGCAGATCCCTACTCTCTCGATTGAGACCTTGACCACCCTCGTACGATCATTTCTTCGCCAGCTGTTTAGTGTTTTGTAACAATGGGCGAGTAGTGCACGTCACGAAATGAGCAAAAAGCCCACCGAATGAACATCGCTCAAGATTGTCTCGAGCAGGTTGAAAGTGATCCTACTCTTCTCGATCGAGTTATTACTGGTGATGAAAGTTGGTTCTTTCAATATGACCCCGAAACTAAACGACAAAGCCAACAGTGGCTGTCCCCTGGAGCACCAAGGCCAAAGAAGGCGAGAATGAGCAAGTCCAAAGTGAAAACCATGTTGATTTGCTTCTTCGACAGCAAAGGGGTGGTTCACAAAGAGTTCGTACCACCTGGACAAACCGTAAATCAAGTATTCTACCGCAATGTGCTCGAAAAATTACGAAAAAGGGTGCTCAGAGTGCGTCCAGAGATCGCGAAGACTTGGGTTCTGCATCACGACAATGCTCCCTGTCACAGTGCGTTCAGTGTCTCTCAGTTTTTGGCGTCTAAAGGCATCGCAACGTTACCACAACCGCCCTATTCACCGGACATGTCACCCTGCGACTTTTTCCTATTCCCCCATATGAAAAAATTCGTCAAAGGTCGACGTTTTGACTCCGTTGAAGATATCCAAGAATCTTTGACGAGGGTACTCGGAGAGGTCCCACAAGAAGTGTTCCAGAATTGTTACGAAAACTGGAAAACTCGCTGGAATAAGTGTATAGATGCGGGAGGGGACTACTTTGAAGGGGATCGCAGCGATGTACCTTAATTTTTAAATATACTCGATTTTTGAATTTTGTCGCATTACTTAATTGTCTGACCTCGTATATAGTCCCAAAAACTGCTTACAGCAGTCCTTTGTTTTAAATCGCAGAAATTTCATTAAATATTCACTATTTTCAACATCCGGAAAAAATAAGTATTGACCATTTTATGGAAGGGATGGTTTATGTAGGGTATAGGGGGCTGTTGCTTTTCAGACAATTAAAAATTTTTACTTGAGGAAAAACCCAAGTTCTTCAGGTCAAGAATACCTGGAACCACCTACGTATATATATATATATATATATATATATATATACATTATTAATAATATATAACTTAATAATTTTAATTAAACTATTTAATAAATATAGACAATTAATGAATGCTTGTATATGTAATAAATGAGATTCGCATTTTTAATTATGAATAACCGGCTTATAATTCAATTAAAAAATGAAATGTAACCTATCCATTTCTGACCTTTAAAGTATCTAATGAAAAAATTTATATGAACCAAAAAATTTTAAGTTTTTTCATAAAAACATTTTTAGTATAGTTTTCTTAACAATTTAAGGTTGATTATTACAGTAAAGATTTTTATTAGTCTGCCAAATATAGAAATTTTAGCAATAATAAAATAAGAGGACAACTCTAAAAGTTCTCGACTCGATCATGAAAGGCTACTTATCTTTTTAGAATTACTTTTACTTTTCAATATCATCTACCAGAAGTGTTCAACAAACTTTATCCAATAATGCTCTATGCTTTTATCCCATCATGCAAGTCTAATTCATCAAAACCCTCAAAATATATGTTTACTGCCACTTAATGAATTTATCGTATGAGAAAAATCGTTTGTTATCAAAGCATTTTTTGAAATTTGGGAATAGATGGAAGTCAAGCGGAGCTAAATATGATGAATAGAGTGGATGTGGTAGCAAATCACAAGTTAATTCGATGAATTTTGCCATAGAAAGGGTACTTGTAGGAGAACGTGCAATATCCTGGTGAAACATTATTTTTTTCTTTGATAAATTTGGTCTTTTTTACAAAAAAAAATATTCGGTTGGTTCAAAAGGTTATCATAGTATTGTTTCGTTATTTTTTTACCCTTTGGAAGACAATCAATTACCAATATCTACTTAACATCCACGAAAATGGAAATCATAACTCTGTAGACAAAACGGATTTTGGCTTTTTTAGTGATGAAAAATTACGGTACTTTCATTGTCTATTTCCAAGTCTGTTTTGCTTCTGGTGTCTAATAATAGACCCGATTTTGATCAGTAATTACAAATTGACGAAGAAAATCAGTCGTTCATAAAGTGAAATAAACACTCTTGAGAAGTTTACAATCGATTGAGTTTTTACTTATTTGGCAGCGAACTCGGTAACCAGCTTTTTCATATCTAATTCATCGGTTAGGATATGAAATTCTTGTTCATCGGAGATGACCATAGCCGTAGCAATTTCAAATGGCTTCAATAAACGATCTTCAAAAACAATATCGTTCACTTTAATGATGATTTAAGGTGTAGTTGCACTTTTTGGATGCCCATTATGGGGGTTCCTACCAAATTTGTACCACAAAGTAAAATGTTGCAGCTTATTTCTTTATATTTGTAAATGAGGTGCATATCACCCAACATATTTTTCATTTCTTTAAAAATTTCCTATGGCGTTAAACCTTTTTTAACAAAAAAACTGTATTATTACTTAAATAGATAAATATAACACAATATTGACTAGATTAACTTGATATGTCACAGTTATTCATAAGAAAGATGCAGTAGTAAAACAAAGAAAAAGTTTTAGATGTAGCACTGATATTTATGTCAGGTCAGGAACTTGTCAAATAGACCTTGTATAATAGCATACACGTTATCAAGATGAATAGGTTTATTATTACAAATAAAGCAAGCCTCGAAGAAAAACAATATTATATAATAACATGAATGTGATTAACAAATCAATTTATATCTTTTTCTGTAGTAAAGTACACAAATATATTCAGATTCTTAGAAAAAGCAACGACACTAAGCAGTCAAAAATGTAATTTCCGAACATAGGTTTTATGGCAGCTATAGCAGTCAGTTTAGTGTTCACATAAAATTTATACTGGACGATAAAAAGGAAATACGTTATCAATAACGGGCTTTTCTCAGATTAACGATCAATATACTACGAAAAGATGAACTACCTTGTGTTGCATCAATGGTCTCTTTTCATTAACAAGAAATCAAGACTTGTTTCATCGACAATTTTTTTCTGATATGTTTTTGTTTAAGAAAAAAAACATATAACAATTACTTTCACTAGAATGTTTATACACTGCATATTTTAAAGTCTACGTTATTTTCAGTAGAAATTTGGACAAAATATGAACTTATATAGTTCAGCACTTGATTATATTAGTTTACAATAAAAGATAAAAATAAATTAAGTGAATTATTTAGTGGTATGATATGTATATATATATATATATATATATATATATATATATATATATTAGACAAAAAACAGAAAAACATCCGCTATGTATGGCAGAGCCAAACGAAGTATGCCTATCTTAAACAAATATAAATTATTTCAGAAGAAATAACTTGATATCAGAGTTACATATTACAATACAAAAAGAAAATAAAAATAATGAACGAAAAAATAGCTAAAAATATCAAAAAATGTTTAATACACACACTTGTAATTAGAAATATAATTATTAGGTTGGTAGGAAAATAATTGCGGTTTTTATTCTCTGAATTCTTAATTTTTTTCAATGAAAGTGCCATTTCATCGTTTTCGTGTTAATATCATTTTAAAGTGCATTTTTCAGTCTGCATGTTGGTAACATCGATTTTGGCTCTATTATTAATTTTGCTTCAAATTTGGCTATTGAATTGAAACTGAAATAGAATCAAATAAGAGTAATTTTTGTATTGAGTTCAAAACGGGTGTTAAACAACAGAAACTGCTCGTAAATTAAACGATGCTTTCGGCGTAGGTACTGTTAAGGAACGTACGGTGCAATGATTTTGTTCCAAAAATTTCGTGCTAGGGACGAGAATCTTGAAGGTGAAAAACGTCGCGGGCGTCATTCTTCAGTTCATAACGACCAACTGAAGGCGTTAGTTGAATCAGAACAACACACAACAATTCGAGAGCTTGCACAGAAGTTAGGAACTAGGAAAAACAAAAAAGAGAAAAATGTATAGGAATTCTAAGGTCATAAACTGCAATTATTTTTCATTCACCTCAATACTACAATATACAAATAAATGTTTTTTTATACTTAGCTTCATTGTTATTGATATTACATTCTATTTTTATAATTTTTTACTATTGTGTAAAATACTTTCACCCTTATATATATATATATATATATATATATATATATATATACATACATACATACATACATACATACATACATACATACATACATACATACATATTTATATATATATATATATATATATATATATATATATATATTTCTATTGTTACAGCATTAACTTAATTTAAATTAAATCTTTTTTATATATTTTTCTTTATAAACTATTAAACCGGATACCAATAATCAACAAATACTACTAAAAATTAAACTATACACCAGTACTATATACATATATATATATATATATATATATATATATATATATATATATATATATATATATATATATATATATATATATGTATATATACATACATAATATTCATACCTATATAATAATGATTTATTATTGGACATTTTGCTAAATCATTTTTTATGTTCTAAATTACAGTCTTTACATAGGGTACAAAAGATAAAAAAATTTAGATCATATATAGAACATTCAAATAAATAAATGTATATGTACATATATACATATATATATATATATATATATATATATATATATATATATATGTATATACATATATTTCTATTGTTGCAGCATTAATTAACTTAATTTAAATTAAATCTTTTCTATATCTTTTTCTTTATAAACTATTGAATCGGATACCAATAATCAACAAATACTACTAAAAATTAACTGTACACCAGTCCTATATATGTATATATATATATATATATATATATATATATATATATATATATATATATAATATTTATACCTATATAATAATGATTTATTATTGGACATTTTGCTACATCATTTTTTATGTTTTAAATTACAGTCTTTACATAGGATACAAAAGATAAAAAAATTAGATCATATAAACTATTGAACCGGATACCAATAATCAACAAATACTACTAAAACTTGTGTTTTTAATTTACTTTTATTTTTCAATATGGTCCCCCGGAATTTCAATGCACTTCATCCATGCGATGCTCCAGTGCTTTCGTGCCGTCCAGGAAATCCTTTTCTTGGAGGTCTTCAAAATAGTGATTCACTGTTGCTATCAGTTCTTCATTTGATGAAAATCGTCTATCATCAAAGAATTTTTTTAAGTATTGGGAACAAATGGAAATCTGAGGAGGCCTAATCTGGAGAATAGGCTGGATGTGACAGCAAATCGTACATCAATTACGCGAGTTTTTGCCATGGGTACCCTTGTATGAGGATGTGCATTGTCCTGGTGGAAATTATGTTTTTTGGTCTTTTATCACTAAAATTGTTTGATCGAGTCGATCCAAAAGTTTAACATATTACTCTCCCGTCATCTTTTGACCCTTTGGAAGGTAGTTAATTAGCAGGATCCCTTTACATCTCAAAAAATTGAAGCCATACCTTTCCAGCGGATAAAACTGATTTTGCTTCTTTTGGTGGTGGAGAATCACTGTTATTCCATTGTTTTGATTGTTGTTTTGATTCTGAAGTGTAATGCTGAATTCAAGTCTCATCTATTGTCGCAAACCGCTGGATAAAATCAATTGTATCCTTCTTAAATCGATTCAAACAGTTTTGAGAAATTTGTACTCGAATACGTTTATGATCAATTGTCAACAAACGCGGCATCCATCTTGCCGATAGCTTTTTCATACCTAAATCTAAAGTTAAGATGTGATACACGCAATCATCTGAGACACCCACAACTTTAGCAATTTCGAACACCTTCAATCGCCGATCCTGTAAGGCAATATCGTGCACTTTGTGGATGATTTCTTCAGTCGTTGCAGTTTTCGCACGTCCACTTCACATGTTATCTTCGAAGCTTGCACGGTCACATTTAAAATCAGTTGCCCACTTCTTTGTGGTTATATACGAAAGTGCACTATCACCCAGTACATTTTTCATCACATTACAGATTTCTGTTGGCGTGAAGCCTTTTTTGACAAAAAACTTTATCACCGTACGATGTTCAACTTTATCCATTTCGACAACGGCACAAAAAGAGCTTTATTCAAATTGATGCTTGCAACAACCTGCTTGACACATTAATTATAGACTTTGAGGTTATGTATAAGTTAGATATCGCTTTGTAATACACCACAAATATTTAAAATATTACCGCCACTTGTATATTAGGCCGAGAACTTTTCAAATCACTCCCGTATTTCGATTAATTTCAAATATATATATATATATATATATATATATATATATATATATATATCATCATCAGCAGCAGCAGCCCCTGTTAATCCACTGCTGGATAAAGGCCTCTTCCATGATTTTCCATTTTGTTCGATTCAGTGCCTCTCTTTTCCACAGTTTTCCAAGAAAGTTATTAATATCCTTATCCCATCTGTTCATTGGTCTCTTTCTGGGTCTTTTCATATTCCTTGGTTCCCAGTCAATAATTTCTCTTGTCCATCGGTTGTCCTCCCTTCTTGCGATATATCCCGCCCATTTCCATTTCAGACTCTTTACTCTTCTTATTATATCTGTGACTCCTGTTTGTTTTCGTATCCATTCTATTCTTTTTCTATCTCTTCTTGTTATTCCCAACATGCATCGTTCCATACTTCGTTGTGTTGTTTGGAGTCTTTGAACTATTTTGGCGTTAAGCACCCATGTTTCGCTGCCGTAGGTAAGGACCGGTAGTACACACTGATCGAATACTTTTTTCTTTAAACAGAGTGGGATTGTTGATTTAAATATTGAGGCGTTTCGTCCGAAATAGCTCCATCCCATTTTTATTCTCCTGTTTACTTCTTCAGTGAATGATCCATCTCTGTTGATAAGTTGGCCTAGATAGACATATTTCGTAACTTCTTCTATTTCCGTTCCTTTTATTTCAATTTTCTTTGGACAAACAAACGCATTGAACAGTACTTATATATATATATATATATATATATATATATATATATATATATATATATATATATATATCGGAAGGAGTTATGCTATTTTAACCAAGTTTAAACCTCTGATAATTCTTTATTTATAACAACAATTCTAAATGTATATACATTACTATATATACGCTACTGAAATCAACTGTGATCGATTCTTTTTTATGTATGAAACCCTACAATCAACACTTTTCTCTAACCTACATATTTTCACGTTTTCTTTTAATTGGGGAATGTGTCATCAGTATACATTTTATCTTTATACATTTTGTAATGATGTGTTCTTGTAATCAGTATTTTACAATTCTTATCTAACATACTTAAAATGATATTGCAATGTGTTTAAAGGATAAGTTAAAATTTATTATTATTTTTGTTTTGTTTAAAGTAAGAAAAATATGCGTACTATTAATAATTAGGTACTTGTAGTGTAGCGACAAAAAAAGATAAGACACCGCCTCTTGCTTTGTAAAATATGTTTTTATTAATACATAATTTTATTAAAAAATCAGTATTAAATAATAATATTTAAATATATAAAAGTAACTCAATGCATACAAAATTTATCACAAAAAAATACATTTTCGTTTCTATAAAACATTTATTAATTTACTTGTCGTAAATGAATCACACATTAATGAAAATGTGTTTGATGCGATTGCCATTTCAAAATAGCATTATTTATATGAAAAAGATTACAGTTTAGTAATAAATTACAATAAATAAAATATTATCGCAACACGTTTAACTTCTAGAAAAGGAAAATAATAAAATATGAATTAGACACAGACTCACTTGAAATAAAATATATGATAAATTCTTCGATACAATTATTAATATTATAAAAAAAGTATGTGAAATTACATATTGACCGTAAACTAGGAATACTTATAAATACTATATTTTTAAAAACAACCTTGTGTTTAAAGAAACCTTAAAAGAGTAAGAAAAGTCTATAATGATGTAAACTTCACGTCGGTAAAATATTTCCACTTGTACTAATATACACCTACTATGTGGATAATAACTATTCGACAGTTTTCCTTGATCTATTGTAATTCGATACAATTTTTACCTAGGAAGTTATTTAATCAATGTAAGTCAATTTTTAGTAGGTGTATGAGTTTTTCTATCCACTCTGTCAATTGTACTAAGATAACGACATTAAAAGTTATGTCAAAATATTACATCATTATGATTTTTATTCGTCAAATGAGGCCTTATTCGCACGAGCGTTAACAAAACGCATCAACGCGCGCTTTTTTTCATCTTTTCAATAAGGCATATGAAACTCAGTGTTTCTTTTCACACGTCGGCGTTTATTTAACTCGCGTTAAAAAATATGGAACTTGATCCATTTCTAACGCCGAGCGTTTTGCGTTGAAGTAAATAGAACATATGGAAGAGGGTGTTTTCATTCGCATGGGCGTTTAAAAAGCGCCGAATGACGCTGAATTTATCGATCAGTCTTGCTTGCACGTTGGTACTGATCACAAGTACAACAGATAACGGCAGAGAGCGTTTACGAAAATGGCGGTATTTGATACTGAAGTGCAATTTTGGAGGTGGAATCGAGTTCTTTGTAATATAACAAAGGTTTACCAAATTATTCAAATAAAATTTTGAAGGAGGACACGTAGACGGAAGTCACTTCGAAAATAATCCCAAATTGGGAAAATATCGTAGATACAATTCTCAATAATTCATTAAATGTTTCAATTTTCATACTGGAGTAGCTGAAAAACATCCGGATACAAACTTCAATCTTCATAAATAGCCACAAACTGTCCTTTCAAGTATCGTTGATCATTCGGGGGATGCACAAAGAACTTTTTCATTTTTTTTCGCCTTCTTAAATTTCATAGAGCTATTTCCAACAACTCTTCTGAATTCATGCATCCGAAGATGATGAAAAGAAATGATTTTTAAATGCTCGTATGAACACTAGAGCGTTTTCAAAGCGCTAACGCTAACTCTGAACGCAACGTTTTTTTAACGCTCGTGCGAAGAAGGCCTAACTTGTCATTTTGAAGAAACCGTTTTAACTTATTTCGAACACGATTTAATTTTTTTACAAGAAAGACATCATATATGATCCATATATTATGAAATAATAAATATTATATACTTTATTATATACTTTAAATTTATTATTTCATAATATAATTATTAAATAATAATTTTATTACAATATACTTTTATATATTGTACAAAAATTATTACAATTGTATTACACAATATTGTACAATTTTATTACAATATACTTTTGGCACTGTAATTAAATTCACTTTCATAAATTAATTTATACGCAGGAATGTTTAATAATTAATTATTGACTATTTTTTATTGCTGCTTTATAGATAACAGAAACATTCTACCGTTTACATAACAAAACAATTGCTATTTAAATAAATATCAAATTCATAGAAAAATTATTTTATTTGATTTTAAAAAGAATGCATTGTAAAAAAATCAAATTAGATTATGTTACAATTTTTTGAATGGTAGATTGAAAACAATAATATATTTTATATTCTTCCCTATGAATCTGAAACAACAGCATCTATTTTATGAAAAATAATTGAGAGATTGAGAGATTTGAAATAAACATTTTTTTATGGTAACAAGAGATGATCTATACAATATTTCGACAAAAATAAACCTTCAAGTCACGTTCCAAAATATATATATATATATATATATCGAGAGAGAGAGAGAGAGAGTTGGAATAAAAGTTCGTAGCGTTTTCCAATAGATGTCATTAATTGCAGTTTCGCGCGCAACTCGATTGTATGACATGACTCCATATGGGTTATTTTGACAGGTGACATTTCAACGCTTCTTTCTCTGCTATTATTGTGCAATTTTGTGAATTTTAAGTCTATCAAATTTAAAATTGAAAATGAAAGAATATAAGGAGCATTTTCGTCACTTGATACTGTTTTATTTTCGGAGAGCTAAAAACGCTGCAGACAGCAAAAAAGATATCTACTATTTATGGAGAAGGTCCTGTAGCTGGCAGTACTATTCGAAAGTGGTCCGCTCGGTTCAAAGATGAAAAAATCGACCTAGAGGATCGAGAGCGTTCTGATAGGCCTGTATGCAGTTGTTGATAATGACAAAATTGCAATACTTTCTGAAAATAATCAACGTTACACGGTACGGGACATCACAGAGATACTATAGGTGTCTCATATCAGTGTTGTGACGCAAACTTGCGATAAAAATGGATTATCTTCAATAATGTGGATCGAAAAAGGTCTTGGGAGAAACAAAATGAGTCTCAGTCAGCCACTTTAAAAGCAGATCTTCATCCGGAAAAGGTGATGTTATGTATCTGGTAGGAATGGAAGGGTGCTGTGTATTACGAGCTTCTATTAAATAATCAGACGATAAATTTGGAGAAGTATATTATGTAGATGTATCAATTGGATCAATTAAAGGCGACAACCGAACAACAGGGTCCAGAATTGGCCAATCGGAAAGGTATCGTTTTCCACCAGGGCAACGCAAGACCATACGTCTCTTTGCAGTCCCGGCAAAAATTGGTGCAGTTTAGCTGAGACGTCCTACCTCACCCGCCACATTCAGCTGATCTTGCACCTTCATATTACCATTTGTTTCGGTCTCCACAGAATTTCCTTAATAGAAAAAAATTCACTTCCCTGGAAACCTACAGATCCCACCTGGATCAATTCACTGCCCAGAAAGATGCAATGTTTTGAGAAGACGGTATGGAACTACGTGAAAGATGGCGAAATGTGATGAATCGAAATGGCACCTATGTATTATAATAAATATATGAACTGAAACTCTGCATTATCATCTAAAGATGTTTTATAAAACATCTGATAAGGGACACCTAAATCTGATCCATTGTATTTTCAACCAATAAACGGATTCTCCCTTAATATTTTTCGTTCTCTTTATAATTGATTTCTCTATAGATTTTGTTTTCCAACAGTAACATAATTGTTCATTTTAGAGTTTTAAGCAAAAAAATTGTCTTAACTTAAAGGTTATTTACTTTGAAAATAAATACAGTTTTATACAAAAATCAGATAAGTGCATGGATTTTTCCAGAAAAACAAAGTATACCGAAAAGTAAGTGACTTAGTCCACTATAAAAATAAACAAAAACAGAATTATGTTTACCGATCAACTTTGCAAAGTCATCAAACGGTACATTTTTTAAATTTTTTTCTACGATCTTCTAAATTATTAAAACATAAGTAATTGTTACAGAAAATAAATCATAAAATCATTTTTTTTTAATTTTTTGATAGTCCACTGTCATAATTACCGGCACATATGTTATGTACGTTTTTTACATTCATATCATTTCTTCAATCCGTATAGTATTGGGTGTAAAATACGTTCCTACATACCTCTCGAAATTTAAATTTCAAATCAAATCAAACGATATAAAATTATACAGAATTATCATTTAACATCTAGTTCACATATACCATGTAAATATAAACGTATAAATAATCTGAATATTTATAACCTAATATAAAATTCAAAACTATAGATATTTCTTTACCCATGTACATATATATATATATATATATATATATATATATATACATATATATAAATATATACATATATATATACATAAATATAATAGGGGGCTTCACCCCTTACTCGCTTCGCTTGCCAACCTCCAGGTTCGCTCCACTCGACCACTTCTCAATTATAAGTCTGTGATTCAACCGAATGAAACAATAAACATATTTTTTAAAATTCATTATGTCTATATATTAGGTGTTGGAATTAATTCGTAGCGTTTTCCAAGAGATGACGTAGGTAGTAGATCCTTCCATTGTTCCCTTTAACCAAATATTTCCCGTAAAACAGCTGTCCTTAGGCGTCAGTTTCAGTATATGTCATTTGGTTGAAGCGTAAATAACAACACTGTGTACTTTATCGAATATGTCGAATTTCGTGCCTGATAAATTGTTTTTGCGGGGAGTTTTACTTCATTACTTTAACATGAAAAAAAGTGCTGCCTAAAGTCATCGTATTTTAGTGGAAGTTTATGGTGACCATGCTCTAGCTGAGCAAACGTGTCGGAAGTGATTTGCACGTTTTAAAAGTGGTGATTTCGGCTTGAAAGACAAGGAACGACCTGGACAGCCGAAAAAGTTCGACGATGAAGAATTGGAGGCATGGCTTAATGAAGATCCATGTCAAACACTTCAAGAATTGTCTGAATCGTTGGGAGTTGACTTGTCAACGGTAGAAAAACGCATTAAAGCCATGGAAATGATCCAAAAGCAAGGAAATTGGGTCCCATACGAATTGAAACCGAGGGACGTTGAAAGGCGTTTTTCTACCTGTGAACGCTGCTTCAACGGGAGAAAATGAAGAGATTTTTACATCGAATTGTCACGGATGATGAAAAGTGGATCAATTACGACAATCTCGAGCGCAGAAAGTCATGGGTTAAGCCCGGCCAACTATCAACATCAGCGGCGAAGCCAAATATCCAGGGATCCAAGCTCATGCTCTGTATTTGGTGGGATCGTAAGGGTGCGATCTACTAAGAGCTGCTCAAACCGAATGAACCCAACTGGGGATCGCTACCGACTACAATTGATGCGCTCGAGCCGTGTATTAAAGGAAAAACGGCCGGAATACTGTGAAAGTCACGACAAAATGATTTTGCAGCACGACAATGCTCGTCCGCACGTCGCAAAATCGCTCAAAACATACTTGGAAACGCTCAAATGGGAAGTCCAACCCCACCCACCGTATTCTCCAGATATTGCTCCTTCTGATTACCACTTGTTTCGATCGATGAGTCATGGCCTGTCTGGGCAGAAGCTCACTTCTTATGAAGATTGCAAAAAATGGGTCGATTTGTGGATTACATCTAAAGACGAGGCGTTCTCCCGACGTGGTATTCGTCTCCTGCCCGAAAGATGGGAAAAAGTAATGGCTAACGATGGACAATACTTTGAATGATATGTTTTTTTCAGTTTCATTTAAATCTTTTTTCATGAAGAAAACGCTACGAATTAATTCCAACACCAATAATTATTATCAAATATATAGCAACATAATTGTTATATATATATATATATATATATATATATGTATGTGTGTGTGTAGTATGTCTATATAAATATGGCAGTAGATTATTTTTTGCAACCTTTTCGCTTTTTGTGGCTAAATATTATTATTATTATTATTATTTTATATATATATATATATATATATATATATATATATATATATATATATATATGTATACACATTCAATTATTTATATTTTCGAATATTTTTAAATACTTTTCCATTTAGATTCATACCCAGAAAATCTTTTTCTTATGATTTTCGAAAATATTGAACTTTCAAAATATTTAAACTGATATCTTTCTATTATCTCTCCTTTAATATTTTATTATTTCCATTGACCGATTATACTGTCCGTTGTATTTTTAACAGCAGCGTTTTAATTTAAACTCGTTCAATTTCCGTATAAACGTCAGTCTTTCTTTGTTCAATTTTTGTGATCGCGATTTGCGGCGTCGTATGAATATTTCATAATCTCCGAACAAATCGATCATTCGTGACATATCTTGGTTACACTCCATTGATATACTGACATACCGTTTACTTTTACAATTAATTTTGTATTAACTTATTCTGTTCGACTTTGTTATCATTTATATACATTTTTTGTGACATCAAAAACTGTAACTCGAATTTTAATACAAAATGTCACGTTCGAAAGTTATTTTGAAATGTTGACAATATCGTTTCAGTACAATAAAATTGTTGAAAATCCTTTTCATATACATTTTCTCTGATATTTTCTGACTTTAGAGATAACATTTTTATGTCAATTATACGGTTGAAAATATCTGTTTGAAAATGTTATACACAAATGTGTTTGTAACATTTTTCAAAAAAGTATTTATGTTTCATTTTCAATTCAACAATAAAATGTAGAAACATTGTATTTATGAACATTTTTTTCATTGAAGTATAAATTAAAAAACACATTTGTATTTATCTGAAGTATTATAAACAATTATTAGGTTGGTGAAAAAATAATTGCGGTTTTTATGTATCGAGTATAAAGAGAATGTAACACATATAAAAATATGTATGTAATGTTGTATTGAGTGTACAGTTTGTGATAGATATAAATTGTACAAATGTTATAATTGTTTGTAATAAATTGAGTTCAATAATGAAAACTTTTTAATCTCTGTTTAATGTTATCAGCCGGTTATTTTTATTAAAAATTGCAAGTCCCAAAGTGATCATAACAAGCGGATTCCATTGTATATATATATATATATATATATATATATATATATATATATATATATATATACATATGTATATATATATATATGTATATATGTATATATATATACATATATATATATATATATATATATATATATATATATATATATATATATATATATATATGTGTGTGTGTGTGTGTGTGCCTTGGTTTGCACTAATAAATAAGATTAATAAACTTATTAATAAATATTAGGTTGCTACAAAAATAATTGCGGTTTGTGCGTATCGAGTATAAAGACGCATATATCATTTAAAAATTATATTTATTAATAAAAATAAAGACCATTGACCTGCACACATTTCTCCTAACGGGAAACGAGTTGTTTATTCCTACAAAATAGAATTCTAGAGTCCTGGAATTAATGAATTCATCGAAAGCTCCTTGAGCTAATGCTTGATCTTTGAAAAGCTTCTCTCATTAGAAATTATTGAAATGTTTAAAAAAGTAACTGTCTGTCGGAGACAGGTCCGGAGAATAAGGTGAGTAAGGTAAGGTTTCATAGCCCAGTTCGTTTAATTTTTTTAAAATCATTTGTGACACGTATGGTAGGGCATTGTTATGAAGAAGAATTGGTCTTCTTCGACTGACTAATGCTGGCCGTAAACGATGCAAGTTATCATGCATTTTTTCAATTTCCTGGCAATATTTTTCTGCTGTTATTGTTTCATCCAGATTTAAGAAGCTGTAGTGAATGAAGTCACTTCCCGACCACCAAACAGTGACCATGATTTTTTTTCATGAAGCTTCGGTTCAGGAAACTGTTTTGGTGCTTCTTCTCGGTCTAGCCACTGTGATAAACGTTTCCGATTGTTGTAGGGAATCTACTTTTCGTCACATGTGACAATGCGATCAAGAAAGTGGTTATTTTTGTTACGCAAAAGAAATGCAGAGCATACTTCAGAATTGTTTGATGTTCGTTTAGTTCATACGGCACCCATTTTTCCAGCTTTTTTGTTTTTCTAATTATGTTCAAATATCGAACAACTGTTAAATGGTCAACATGGAGTTCTTCTGCCATCTCTTGACTTGTTTTATGTGGTTCCGTTTCAATTATGGTTCTTAAATCATTATTGTTTGTAACTGAAGGACGTCCTCGACCCTTCTGATTATCAAGGCTTTCGTTTTTATTAAGAAATTTTTGGAACCAGTGTTGATCTGTACGTTCAGTAATTGACTCTGTCCCAAAAAATGTGATATTTCGAGCATTTTCTGTTTCTTTGCATCCCAATTTAAACTTATACAACAAAATCACGAGAATTTGCTTTTTTTTCCATGACTAATTTAAGACGTTATATCCAACAATACTAAAGAACGAAAACAATAGACATGAGCTGAAATCGTTAGTACTAATTTCATTGTTTATAATGATGTATCACACATTATAACAAAAGATAACGGTGACTAGAAAAATCGACGCCAAACTTAAAATGATAAAATCCGAAATTATTTTTGCACCATCGTAATATAATGTTCCTACATTATGTCACTTAATAAAATTGTTTTAAGGTTTTTAGTTGGATTTTTAGTAAAATAAAAATCGGTCATACCTACTCCTCAGAATTTGAAGTTAGTAAAGGAGTGACAGGGCTGTCCTCTGTCCCCGATTCTGTTTAATATTTTCATGACATCTGTCCTAAGAAACTGGAGTAAGAAATGCAGTGCAATGGGTATCAATACTGGAGAAGGGATCATATATACATTACTCTTCGCCGACGACCAAGTGGTAATGGCAGAGGATACGCAGGATATAGAGTATATGATGAGAAAACTAATGAAGGAAATCGAAATCTGGGGCCTGCAAATTAACACCATAAAACACAACACATGGTTATTGGAGCAAACGGTCGGGACATCGAGACGGAAAATGGTACAATCAAAACAACCACCCAATGCAACTATCTTGGCATTACACTAACATCTGATGGATCAGATCAAAAGGACATACTGAATAAAATTGGGAAAGGGAGGGCCATTACTAGCAAGCTGCATTCCGTAATATGGAGTATGGACATCTCGTTAAAAACAAAAAAAAAAAAAAAAAAAAAACAATTATTTCAATCATTCGTAGAGAGCTGTGCCACCTACGGGTCGGAAGTTTGAACTCTAAAAGCGAACATGAAAAGAAGGATTGAAGCGATGGAGATGAACTTTTGGAGACGATTCTACCAACACACGTTACAAACGAAGAAATTAGGAAGAAGAGCAATGCCAAAATCCCAATAACGCGCACTATAGAAAAGAAACAGCTGTTATGGTATGGACACATGAAGATAATGGAAAGGCAGAGAATGCCAAATATAGCCTGGAATTGGGTCCCCGCAGGAAGAAGAAAAAGAGGAAGGTGAAGGAGACAATGGCACGAAGGAATAAGAACTGCCATGAGGAGATGGGACGTAGAGGAGATTGACGTCCACGACAGAAGCACATGGCGAGCGAGATGCGGGAAATGGGCAGAGACCGTATAAACACCGCTTATAGTAGTAGTAGTTGGATTTTTTTAATACCCATATCCTGTATTTAGATTTTCCAAAATCTGGTAACCCTAATATATATATATATATATATATATATATATATATATATATATATATATATATTAACATGTACAACTCGATTAAATATTAGAAATAATCGTTTAATGGAAAGTCAACACTTCTCACCTTAATCTTCCAAACGTTTAATTCCAAACAAAAATTTTGTTGATAAAGTATCTGACATGTGTTCTTTCATACTCTATTTTTTTAACATGCCTGTTCTTATGACAGAATTATCCCGTGCATAGGCAACAACTAAAGACACAAATCGATGTATGAAAAGAGAAGGAATATAAGAGTGTATATACCAGTCTCGTTAATGTTCATATTCTATTTGTAGTTTTATATTATATTTTCCTTTCGATAAACTGTCATAATCATTAAATGCGAATTTTTGAATATTTTATTACCACTTGAAAGTATTATGTACATACATACATAAATTTAAATAAAAAAAACATTCAATACAAAGAAAATTATTCCCAAGCCTCGAAAACATAAATGTATATATATATATATATATATATATATATATATATATATATATATATATATATATATATATATATATATATATGAATAGTACACATTAATGATTTCATGTGGACGTAGAACGTCTCACATATATTGTTTTGATTTACATTTTTAAGTCGCATTCTTTTTAAACGTATTTTCCATATAGATCGGATAACTGGAATAGATTAGAAATATTTCTACTTTCAGCATGACCAAGAAAATGATTTTATTGAAGCGCGTTTGATTGTGTACTAAACTATGGACAACCAAATGCAGCTGCTGCCTACTATGCTGTATTCGTCATATAAACAGTCAAAAATAATAAAAAAATCCATTGAAATAACAGAAAAGAAACAAAATCTTCAAAAAGAATCAATGAACGTAGAATAATAAGAATTATCTACCGAACAAGATGCTTATTAGTCTGGTTGTTATTAATATTTAACTATTTGTAATTCTGATTATGGATATATTTAAATCATTAATGCCAACAGATTTTCAATTTTCTAGTACACTTGTGTCGGAAAATTATATATCTTTAAATTATTTGTTTATCATAAAAGGGTTTAACACTAGAACTACCGATGTTAAATATATACCTAGTTTTACCGCACTCGTCAAATTGACGTATTTTTGATCATGGCTTTCATTTTAACTTTTCACTTAGCTTATGTAAATAAAAGAATATAATTTAACAAAAACAACACTTAATATAATAATTCATTAACTATTAATACAAAAAAAAAAACAAACAAAAACACTTTCTATTTGCATTTATATTATAGCACATTTGATATGTATGGAATAACTATGAATCACATATTTTACAAATACATGTTATCTGTGATGAACACTTGCCACAAACATATTTGTTGCATGCATTGCAGGTATAAACTGCTCCGTTTCTATTGCACAATCGAATTTGGCAAGATTTGTGTTCATAAGGATTTTTTTTATAATTTTCTGGAGTACAATCCATTGCTTTCCGTCCTTGTTTTTGGGAGGAGGCTTCTTTTCTGCTTCAACTATATGCACTGGAGAGTTCTTCGGATAATTGAAACAAAAATTGTTTTCTTGTTATATTTTTATCGCAAGTCTCTTTATATAAAATCCACGCATTGATTGATGCCAAGTCCAAAATATTATAAAATACCTGTAAAGGCCATCTACGTGACCCTGCTTTTACACTGTATTTGCGGGCCATTTGGTCAACTATATCTACTCCAAACTTAGTCTCATTGTAAAACGATACAGTTTCAGGAATTTGTTTTTGATTAGAAGCAATTTTTACAGATTTGTGTTTAGAGCTAAGAAGTAGTATTTTTTGCGAGGCTTACTTTTGTAAATCGTTAGAACAATATCATTGGATTTGTAGAGCTTTGTGGAGAAAACAGCCATGTTATCTTTTCTAGCTTTAGCTATTTTCGGCAATTCTCTCTTATTTGCTCGCATAGTTCCAACAAGACTTGTTTTTTTGGCCAGTAGCTTCTTTGCGAGTTCTATACTTGTAAAAAAGTTATCTGTTGTTATATTTCTTCCACAATTTACATAGTTTTTTACAAGATTAAAAACTACAAATTCACTCAAAGGTACTCCTGATGGTCTAAGTTCATCTTTGCCTAAGTACGGAAAGCCATTTATTATAAATTTATTTAGCCAAATTATTATAAATTTTGAGATTGCTAATGTCGTCAATTTGACGGGTCTTGGTATAAATAGGTATAGGTCATACTAATTATGGAAGTTAAAGTAGCTGAGTGGAAATTGAATTGGAATATTTAATTGTTCTTATATTTCATTGAAAGTCGTCATAAAATTCTAGAACAATACATAAATTATATCGAAATTTTTAAGCACGAAATTTGAAAATCGTCAAAATGACGCTCTTGGTAGTTCTAGTGTTAAGAACCACGTATATTTAGTATTTTTTGGATGTTCATTAGTAAACCAAAATTTCAGGTCATTAATTATGAAATGTCCGATTTCGAATCAAAAGTTTCGTTTATCATATCCCAAACAAGAAGCAGTATAATTAATCAAAGTATACGCCCAAAAATATCGACACTGTTTTGTCATGTTAAAGGTGGTTTGTTTATGCTAGCAGTGAAGAAGTCTGGGGAGTAAGTGGCGATGAATCACGAAAGGCGTTTTCCACAGCTTGTTGAAAATTGAATATTTTTCCTTGCAAGAAGTGGTCCAAAGCCTGGAAGAAGTGGTAGTCAGTTGGTGCAAGGTCTGGTGAAAACGGTAGATGATAGAGAGTTTCCAAGTCCAGCTCTTGTAGTTCGAGTAGTGTTGTTTCTGCGACATGTGGTCGAGCGTTGTCTTACAAGAGGATTTACCTGTCTCTATTGACCAATCTCGACTGCTTAATCGTAAACATCCTCATCATTTCATCCAATTGTTTTCAGTAGACATTCGCTGTAATCGACTCACCAGGTTTCATGAAGCCATAGTGGATAATGCCAGCGCCGGACCATCAAACAGACACCAGTAGCTTTTTTGATGAATATTCAGTTTTGGATTGTGTTTCCGGACTTCATCTTTATCCGACCATTGTGAACCATACGGTATAGAAACGGTTCACCTTTATACAGTGACAGCAAAGAAAAGCAATCTTCGATACGATTTCTCTTCTGATGCTCGTTTAATTCATGCGGAACCCATCTATCCAACTTCTTTGCCCTGTCTATTCGTTTCAAATCGTCCAATATTGTTGGAATAGTAACGTCAAACCTTGCTGCTAATTCACGCGTAGTTTGAGATGGACTCGCTATCACTACAGCTTTCAGCTCATCATTATCCACCGTGATCTTAGGTCGCCCACGTGACTCATTTTCAAGGTGAAAATCACCAGAACGGAACTTATCAAACCATCGACGTACTGTGCATTCATCAGCCACATCTTTCTTTAACAGTTTGTTTAAATTTCGAGCTGTCAGCGCTGCATTCGTTCCACAACGGAATTCATATTCGAGAAAAACACGAATTTTTGACTTATCTACGGTTTTACAAAAATTGCTCTAAAAATTAACTGAATATTAAACAGAAGCCAAAACGTGCGTTTGAAAGAATGAGGATGTATATCCTTACAATAAAAAAAAACACACACAGGAAATGTCAATCACAGTGAGATGTCAGAGATGGCAGATGTCAAACAGTATTTAAGGAAATCGGACATTTCATACTTAATAACCTAATAGTAACTTAAAAATATGTTTAAAAATCAATTTTTTGTAAAATTGTACTTTGGACACTAGTGAACTTAATATCTGAATTTTTCTCTACATTACTGCCCTGAAAAGTAATATATAAACATCCTACATAGAAATACACAAAATGATTAGTAATCAATTATTTCACATTTGATTCCGAAAATTTTATTTTATGATTTGTGAAAGACTGAAAATTCATTTGTAATATAAAAATAATATAGTTTTTATATTCATTTCAAAAATGAGACGCTAAAATATTATAAAATTGAAAATATTAAAAAATAATGACTTATTTTTTATTAAAAAAATGCATTCATTCGTGCATTATGAAAATATGTAATTGTTAAAAACACGTGTAACTTACAGAATATTTAAATTGGATTATATTCTGGGCGGAAGAAAAACCGATAAAATACTCTTAACTATACTTTAAAGGTTTCTTATATTACATGTATGTATATATGTATATATATGTATGTATGTATATATATATATATATATTTCCTAGAATTAATTATAATTAAATGTTATATAGGATCATGAAATAATTTAATTTACTTTATTTAAAAATGTTACCGACACATGTTTGGTAATTAAAAAGTATGAAAATAATATTTTTAATGCTACAAGTTTTTATTTCGCCGATAAAAATATTTCGTTCATGATATTTAATGATCTTTGAATTTCTCTTATTCCTATTTGATGTATATATATATATATATATACATATATATATATATATACATATATATATATATATATACATATACACACACACATATATATATATATATATATATATATATATATATGCGTGCGTGTGTTGTGTGTGTAAATTATTTTAATATATATTACTTCTATAAAAAATGGTATTAATAAAAAAATAAACAATAAACAATTATTCATTGCACTTAAGAATTTAAAGAAATCGTTTCTGTACAAAAATTAATAAGATTTACAAATAAAAAAACTAATAACCACGAAGGCAGAAACATTGAATTTATAGTTTTTTCTTTCTGCTAGTGTGAAATGCCATATGGCAATTAAAAAAAACAATCAAATAAGAACAATATTTAATTTCGTTGAAATTGCATACAAGTATAATGTAAAGATAATGAGTTCATTTTTTTACTTATCGTTCTCAATTACTTACTTTAATGGGAAAAATCAAAAGAAAGTTAATAAAATGGCTGATTTGTATGAAAAATTGCATCATATTTTAATACGTTTACATCTAAAGAAGTTGAAAAACTTCATATATTTTTTATTCATTCAAATAAATATAAATTATGAAATATATTAAACGTATAATGGAGTAGAACAAATGTTTGTAGCGTTACTAAGGTGAAATTTAAAGGCAGTATTTACTTATTTGCACATATATTTCATATGTGCATATGTAATACACATATGTGCTATCATAAAACATATGTGTAATACATATGTGCTATTTTGATCCACCACCTTTCATGTAGTTTCCTAATTCCGTCCTCTCAGAACTTGGTATCTTTCTGGACGATGAATTGATCCAGGTGTTTTCTGTACGCTTCCAGGGAAGTGAAGTTTTCTTCACTAAGAGAATTCTGTATAGATCGAAACAAATGGTAATCTGAAGGTGCAAGATCATGTGAATATGGCGGGTGAGGTAGTACGTCCCAGCCACATTGATTAATTTCTGTCGGGTCTATAAAGAGATATGAGGTCTAGCGTTGTCTTGAAAAAAATATTCTTCCGATTAGCCAATTATCGACAGTTTTAATCGATTGCCTCCTTTAACTGGTCCAATTGAGCACAATACTTCTCCGAATTTATTGTGTGATTATTTAGGAGAAGCTCGTAATACGCAACACCCTTCCATTCTCACCAGATACGCATCACCTTCTTGTGATGAAGACCCGCTTTTAGAGTGGCTAACGGAGGCTCATTTCGTTTTCTTCAGGACCATTGTTGTAGACGATCCATTTTTCATCACTCGTGATTAATCGTTCGAGTTACGAGTCATTTTGGTTTCTTTTAGGGAGCGAATCACTGATGAAAATAGGTTCAATTAAATTATGAGACACTCAAAGATCGTAGCGATTTACATGTCCAAGTATCTCCAAATCCCTCACAACACTCGTATGAGACACCTGCAGTATCTCTGCGATGCCCCGTGTTGTGTAACATTGACTATTTTCAATAAGTGTTGCGATTTTTTTTTATTATCAACAACTGCAAGCCTACCGGAACGCTCTCGATCCTCTAGGTCCCATTTTCCATCTCTGAACCTATCGAACCTCTTTCGAACAGTACTGCCAGTTACGGCACCTTCTCCATAAATGGCGGATATCTTTTTTACTTCTCTGTAGCGGTTTTTCCTCTCCAGAAATAAAACAGCATCAAATGATAAAAATGCACCTTATATTCCTTCATTTTCAATTTTAAATTTAACAAGCTTAAAATTCACAAAACTGCATAAAAATATCAGAGAAAGAAACGTTGAAATGTCACCTATCAAAATAACAGAGAACCATGTCATATAATGGAGCTGCGCGCGAATCTTCAACTAATGACATCTCTTAGAAAACGCTACTAACTTTTGTCCCAACCCAGTATTTAAATCATATCTGAAACGTTATTTGAGTGATTTTTTTTTCTGTTTCCATGATTTTTATTTTTAATGCACATTTCAATTGTAATAGTTTTCTATATTGTAGCGTTTTGAGAATACGCATTATCATCTAAATCGGTGACGTCAAACTCAAGTATGAACACGGGCCACCAAATTCAGTTTAAGAGAGTCTGGGGACCGCAAACAAAAAAAGTCATAAAAAATATTTAGTGAACGAAAAAAGGTCTTTCATTTATATTCGAAAATAACATTTAAATTTTACATTTATTTTTTCTTTAAAGAATTTGTAAATTTTTTAAAAAATGCATTAATTTTAGATATTATTATCATAAAGCGGTGTTCATTACAGTATAATTCTATAATCTGCAATGTTTTAAAAATGTATTTTATATTTTTTTAAATTTCATTTAATGATTTTAATAAAATCAAATTTAAGCTTTAGTCCGCGAGCTGTATTCTAGAGTTTTGTAAAGACTTTTAGTAGTAGTATTCTTGTTTTGAAATTAAAATCAGGCAAACAGGCAGCAGTAAAATGTAGTTAATGATCCGAATACAACAAATATCGAAAAAATATAACAGTTAATGAAAAGTAGTTTAATTGTAAATTATTACGTTAGTGATTCTTAACTAATGTTCTACGGAAATGGTGTCAAACTCATGTATGAACAAGGGCCACCAAATCCAGTTTAAGAGAGTCTACAAAAAAAAATTAGCGAGCGAGTAAAGGTTCTTTATTTATATTCTAAAATAACTCATTTAAATTTTACATTTATTTTTTATTTAATGAATTTATAAAAATTAAAAAAAATACATTAACTTGAGGTATTATTATCATAAAATGGTGTTACTTACAATATAATACTATAATTTGCAATGTTTTAAAAATGTATTTTATATTTTTTTTAAAATTCCATTTTATGATTTTAATAGAATCAACTTCAAGATTTGGTCCGCGGGCCGCATAATAGTGTCTTGTAAGCCACATGCGGCCCGAGGGCCACGTGTTTGACACCACTGGTCTAAATGAACCTTAAAAACAATTAAAAACGATAAATAATCAATTATAGAACATTTCTGATCGGATTTTTTTTATAACTTATGGGAGAATGAAACATATCGTTTTTCTATCTTTTAAAAATAGAATTAATCATTATTTTCCATTTTATAAAATGAATATTTTTCAGTCCAAAATATAACAGACAAATATTACTTTTATAATAATCAATATATATATATATATATATATATATATATATATATATATATATATAAAGGGATGAAGAGAGAGCGAGTTAGAGAAAGAAGGAGATACAGACAAAATGACGCGGTTTTAAATATCTAGACCAGAATACGGTCGTATTTTCAATTTATAACTAAAAAACATATTACACTTGCGGTATTATAAAAAGATTTTATGCTTTAACTACATATGGTAACCATAAAAATTTCATCATCAAAAATTCTAAATATCAGTAATTAAAAACGAACCTGTACCTGTACTCGTTACTAATGACAACTTATTCCTTAAATAAAGTAATATTTTAAAAGGAGCGTAGAAATTAAACTTTTTCATAATTATTAAATGTTAAAAAACTTGTCGCGTTCGGAATAGATTTTTTACTCAACACACATATAATACTCATATCAAAAATGTAATGCAAAAATATTTTGTTTATTAATAGAGTATTGAGTAAAAATATTAAAAATTATGTGATGATGTAAAAATATTAAGAATTATGTTCTTAAGATTTCAACAGCCAACGTTCCCATAATAAATATGGTCACGGACATTTTTCTCAAGAAATTGGTTAGAAATTGATGTAATAATTTTTTATTTTTCAAGTAAAAGAATGCATTGTATTCTAAAAGCTTTGAATTGACATCGCTCTGTTTTAAGCGATGCAAGAAAAAATCAAAATCAAAAATTTATTTGACATTTAATTTCGAACGTAATGTTCTTTAATATAATTTAATAAGTAAAAGTAAAATTATTGTACTTAGTAAGGAATAATGCATTTTTGTGGCTTACATTTTTACTCTACTCTTAGAAAAGCATACAATGTATTATTCCATTTTAAGATCACTTAAATGTTTATAAAGTATTTTTATCTTTTGCGAGTAAGTTTTATTATTTATTTCAAAAATTTTTTTACAAACCACTCTGTTTACTGATTTACTATACAAAAACATTCAAGCATATGGTCTAGTTTTCATAGCATATGGTCTAGTATATGTATTGTATATATATATATATATATATATATATATATATATATATATATATATATAATGTGCGTGTGTGTGCATGTGTGTAAATTATTTTAATATATATTACTTCTTCAAAAAAATGGTATTAATAAAAAATTAAACAATAAACAATTATTCACGGCACTTCAGAATTTAAAAAAATCGTTTCTGTACAAAAATTAATTAGATTTACAAATAAAAAAACTAATGACCACGAAGGTAGAAACATTGAATTTATAGTTTTTTCTGCTAATATAAAAAGCCATATGGAAATGAAAAAAAATCAAATAAGAACAATATTTAATTTCGTTGAAATTGCATGCAAGTATAATGTAAAGAGAATAAGTCCATTTTTTACTTATCGTTCTTAATTACTCACTGTAATGGAAAAAAAAACATAACAAAGTTAATAAAATGGCTTATTTGTATGAAAAATTGCATCATATTTTAATATGTTTACATCTAAAGAAGTTGAAAAACTTCATATATTTTTTAGTCATTCGAATAAATATAAATTATGAAATATATCAAGCGTATAATGAGGTGGAACAAATGTTTGTAGCGTTACTAAGGTGAAATTTAAAGGCAGTATTTACTTATTTGCACATATATTTCATATGTGCATATGTAATATATATGTGCTATCAAAATACATATGTGCAATATATATGCAATATACATATGTGTAATACATATGTGCCATTTTGATCCACCACCTTTCGCCATCTTTCATGTAGTTTCCTAATTCCGTTCTCCCAGAACTTGGTATCTTTCTGGGCGATGAATTGATCCAGGTGTTTTCTGTAGGCTTCCAGGGAAGTGACGTTTTCTTCATTAAGGGAATTCTGTACGGATCGAAACAAATCGTAATCTGAAGGTGCAAGATCATGTGAATATGGCAGGTGAGGTAGTACGTCCCAGCCACATTGATCAATTTCTGTTATAATAAGAAAAATAAATATTATTTGCTAAGTTCACAAGTTATAAAAAAATATGATGCATATATGATATTCATTCTTCCGGCTAGGATTTCTGGTTCATCGAAAATATGTTTTTCTTTGACGTAAAATCACGTCTGTAGTTTCACTGAGCGGGGTGTCATGTTAGCGTTACCAAATGATGTAACGCAGATTCGCGCTCAGTATGCCGTAACCGTTCAACCGATTCACATCGGATCAAAATTGTTTAACAGCTAA
>CM068316.1:26679105-26766605 GCA_034766995.1 Acanthacorydalis orientalis
ACTACTATAGCTTATTAATATAAAGAATTAGGAAAAATGACAATGAAATCCAATATTGTTTCGGGAGCCGCAGTTTGCCCGCCCTTGTTACAGACGCTAGAGATGTAAAACTTATAAAAAAGTTTTTTTGTTGCAAGGTACATTCTTTGTAGCAATAAAACATTTTTGTGTACCTTTTTACACCTTGCTTATTCAGTTTTAAATATGCTAATATTTATACATTATTGTTTCAGGAATATTTTACAAACACAGAAGAACAATTTTTGCACTTGGATCATTTCTCAGAATGTTAAGAACAAGAAATTCTGACTACAATGCAATAAAGGCAGAACCTGATAATGATTAATATATGCTCAATCTTTATTACAACTAATTATGACATATTGGCTGCCACTGGTACCGAAAAAACGTATTTGTACTAATAATCAGCACTTCAACTTCAAATACCTGAATAAATTTCACTTTTAAACATTTTCACATCGATTCTCTATGTTCGATTAAAAGTATTCTTTTCATTTATAATTCTACGTTATAAAAAAATCACATTTAATAATAATATATACAAAAAAGAATGATGTCACTATAGTAAGGTCCAATTTCCGACATATCGTTAAAATTGATAATTTATTTAAGTTTATTACTCTACAGTCCTATATTTATTATTACTACATTTTACATTTAAAATGATTTATAAATATTTGTTTTTTAACACATTTTCATCTTCGGAAAAAATGATGTATAATATTTAAAAGTTGAATAAAATAACTTCTAATAAATAGAATAATGCAAGTTAAAAATTTAAGTACATTAAGTGCCAGCTTTAATTGTATCCAACAATCAATGTGCGAAATCAATGGGAATTGAACATTTCATAAATGCTATTTTTTTCGATTATCCATTTTCATTTTTAATTTAAATTTTATTTTTAATAAATTAAAAGCGTTACTTTAATGAAACTATTATTTATTAGTTACATATAAATCTTCATCATATAATTTTTTGATCTATGTCATGGAAAAAACGATACATTTATAAGATGAGATCAAACATTTTATTAAAATATTAACAATTACAAGATGTGATCAAAGAAAAAAAATTGACACAGCTCAAAAACCAGTAATTTATAAAAAGGAATGGGAGAAAAAGACTAATCAATTATTTAAATTCACTGAATATTCCATCAGCTTTTTAATCATTTCAGTTAGTCTATCCAATATAAAATAATTCAAATTATGTATTACATATATATATATATATATATATATATATATATATATATATATATATATGTATGTATATATAGATAGATAGATACAATTATAAAACTCATAAAAAAAACTTAATTTAGCATTAATTTAAGGTAATTAAATCACCTGAATGAACTGACTATCACTGTTGTGATTTTTAGGGGATAATCTGAAAATTCTAATTGTTACTTGACTTTAATCTTCATATTGATACAAATAAAATATATATATATATTGATATAACTTCAAAATAATAACTAAAAGAAAGGTAATATTATCCAACTAGTGGCTATATTGAGTTAATAACTAATAGACCATTAGGTCATTTTATTTCATAAGATGTTATCTTTCATTAATAAAAAAATAGTAACTTTTTTTAAATATTTGATTTTGAATTTATAACACATAAAATATTTTCGTAAATAAAGGTAAAACCAAGTTAGTTATGAGTCACATATTTTTAATAAATATGTTATAACGAAAGAGATATATAAAGACTCGTTCTAAAACCAAGAAACTTTATTGAAATGTATTTCTTATTACTAAAATTGAAATGTTATGTTTTAGTTACTGTATAGTATTTGATGAATTATACAACACAGTTAACTTTGTTATTCAATTAAATCAATAAATAAGAACAAAAACTGTTTAACTCTAATATAATATAAAATAATAATTATTTATCAGTCATTTTATTACCTTTAGATCCGTTGTATATATTTCTGGAACTCTGTTCCTTTGGATCACTTTGTTTTTTATATTTTGTCGTAACCAATTTTGACGTTCTGGTTTTCTGAAGTTCTTGAATTGTTCTCATGTTTCCAATAAAAATCCACGAGTTTCCTTTTTGCAATAAACACGAAAACAACTCAATAAATTCAAACTATCTAATGATGATACAAATGCCAAAACTGGTTGTTGTAAACTATAAGATAGTGGTAAAAAGAAAATTATATTAAAAAGTACCAGAATCTTTACATTTCAATAACATTTGATTACATGTATATATTATTATTAGTAACATATATATATATATATATATGTATGTATGTATGTGTGCGATGAGTATACATGTATATATATAATTTAAATATATTTTGATTATTTTAAGAAAACTGCAAAAAATGAATATTGTCAACAATATATAAATATAAATAACAAATTTTTAAAAAATCATTTTAAATTTATTAATATTAATAGTAAAAAAATTATTTAAAAAATATATTTTCCAATGTTCAAAATTTCCAAACCAAATTTATAGTAAAATATATTTATTAAAATGGGACAGTAATTTTTTATTTTGTGTATTTATTATCTAATAACTATTACTTTTTATCATAAAATAATGGCAAATATTTTCCAGTGTAATAATATTTTGTATAATGTATTAATATGACATGTACATGAAAAGAGTTATTCAATTTTTGACTTAGTTATATTCATATAAAAATTATTAAAAAATTGTTGATTACTCACATACAAACGTGTATATATCAATATATATATATATCAATATATATATATCAATATATATATATATATATATATATATATATATACATATATGTACATACAGAATGTTAAAACCTCTAAATAAATATAATAAGTAATTTTCATTAATATTAATAGTATATTAATAAAAAAAATGTCATAAAAAAACTAACTACATAATTCTCTCAAAATATTTTATCATTATTATATTTTATTTGTATTGTTCTATTTCATATGGAAGATATAAAAAAAAATTTAAAAAAATCAATTTATAAAATGAAAATGAGAACAATCTTTTTTCGCTTTATTAAATCAAACGTTATAATGATGGAATATAATTATATTATTTATACCAAACATAATTTAATTATTGATGCCAAAACCTTGATAAAGAAATCATGATTTGAAATATTTTTAGTTCGCTTTAATAAATGGAAAATTTTATACATATACTAATAATGTACTAAATAAACAATGCCTTGAAAATAATATATATATATATATATATATATATATGTATGTATATATATATATATGCATATATATATATATATATATATATATATATATATATATATATATATATATATATATATATATATGTATGTATATATATATATGTATATATATATATATATGTATATATATATATATATATGTATATATATATATGTATATATATATATATACATATATATATATATATATATATGTATATATATATATATATATATATATGTATATATATTTATATATATATATATATATATATATATATATATATATATATATATATATATATATATATATATATATATATATATATATATATATATATATATATATATATATATATATGTATATATGTATATATGTATATATGTATATATGTATATATGTATATATGTATATATGTATATATATATATATATATATATATATATATATATATATGAGCAAAAAAGGAATCAAAAACTTTTTTTAAAATGAGATATAATGAAATAAATTTCAAATTTACTATAGTGGTGATTATTTTCTAATCTATTCTTTAGATAGATATCTTTCAACATAAATATCTTGAATGTTTAATAAACTTAGATCTTAATAATATTCTAAAGGAACTTTATTAAGAAAAATTAGTCAATAAATTTGAATACACAAAAAAAAAACATTTTAGAAAATGATTTTGCAACTTCAATGTATTTTTTGTACTTTATGATGACAAAGTATCATTTATTAAATACTCAAATTAGAAATATCATACATTTATTTTGTTTTGTTAATTTTTATTTATCACAAATGTAACATAAATTATGAAAGCTCATTTTTTGTAAAATAATAATATAGTGTATATGTTTTTAGTCAGAATTTTCTCAGAATTATACCTCTTTATTGATAATCAGAATAAAACCATATACGAAACAATGTAAAATATAATGTATCTAAAATATTATTATATTAGTACATTACATTACAAACGTGACAAAATTATTTATGTACAATGAATATGTTTTTAGTTAAAAATAAATTTTTGTCCAAAATTATATTTTTTTGGCAATTTTGACAGTTTTACAAATTAATTTTCATTCTCAACAAATTGTACAAAAATTTCTTCTGATCAAAATATTCGATAATTATTGATCATTTTAATTATGACCTATGACCTTTTCAATGGCAATGCCATCATTTTCAATGCATAAAGGTATTGAAAGTTTTTTTAAGCATAGATTATAATATTATTATAATTCATGTTTCATTAGCATAGATTATTATTAGATACCAATCTGATGATGATAGTATTGCTATTAAAAAACATGATTAATCAGAATGATTAATAATCAATTATTATATATTTTGATTAACAGAAAATTTTTTTTGATTTGTAGAGTATGAACATTTAAGTTCGACTTACAAGGGGAGGATACACCCTCGGATATTGACTTTGGGACCAAACTTCATGGAGTGGTAGGGTACCTCAAAGGTATTAATATAAAACGTACTAGCTTGTACTATTCAGCCATTTTCGAGAAGAAAGGCTCCAAAGTTTTCGCACCGGCTTATGAGAGAAAGATTTTCGCTTGTTGTCAATTAGCTTAATAGATAGGCGGTACCATGCCGGCTTCAAGTGTCTGAGGTATCAGGTTTGATTCTCACTCGATCCATGCAATTTTTTTCTTCACCTAAATAATTATTTAATACATTTTATTAAAAAAAAAATATTTAAATAAAGATAAAATAACATTATACATCATATTTGTGAAAAATCATTTCCTTGCAATTTGTTTCAAAAAATTCTTTTTCAAATTTTTACAATTCTATTTCAGAAAATGATTTTTTCACGAAATTTTTTTAATTTCGTGCATTATTTTGCAAACATATTCGTATATTAAAGTATTCATGTGGTATACTCTACGGAATATTTTGTATTGAGAAAGGTATAAAATTTTTTCACGGATGTACCACATGATCACCTTAACGGGATCATATACCATGCGAATACTTTAATAGACAAATTTTTGCAAAAAATAAAAAATTAAAAAAATTTGTGAAAAAATCATTTTCAAAAATAAAATTGTAAAAATTTAAGAACATTTTTCGAAAAAAAGATGCAAAAAAATGTTATTTCATCTTTATTTAAATAATTTTTTTGAATAAAATGCATTAAATAATTATTCAGGTGAAGGAAAAAAAACTGCACGGATCGAGCGAGAATCAAACCTGACACCTAAGACATTTGAAGCCAGCGTGCTACCACTTAACTATCAGGCTAGTTGACGAGTAAAAATCTTTCTTTCATAAATCGATGCGGAAATTTTGAAGCCTTTTTTCTCGAAAATGGCTGGATAGTGCGAGCTAGTATGCTACTATATTAATACCTTTGGAGTATCCTACCACTCCACGAAGTTTGGTCCCAAACTCAATTTCCGAGGGCGTATACTTCCCTTATTAGTTAACTTTTTGACTTTTGTTTTTGAAAGCACATTGTAATTTTTTGAAGTTGGAAAACTAATTTTCAAAATAAACAATCTGAACAACATATAAATATTTAACTATAATGAAATTGACTTAATTAAAAATGAAATTTGGGGAAATATAAGAATATGAAATTAATAAAATAGATAAAACAAAATTAGTCAATTATAATGATAATTATTAAAGGAAAATGATATACAGAGATATATTTTTTAACTGGAAGTTATGGATTTAAAAAAATATATAAAAAATGTAAGTAAAATTTGAAAGAATAAAAAGTTTGTTTAATTATAAATACTTTGTATTATATTATAAATTTGTTAGAATACTTTAAAATTTGAATTTTAGAATTATTTATTTGCATTAAAATGTATTTTCATGTATATATATAATCTGTTACCAGCAAATCCAACAAGATCATTATGTTTATAGTAAAATAAAGTACAGCTTTTAATCATAACTTTCAACATAATCATTGTTTTTATGAGTAATGGATTTATTTGATTAAAAATAGTATTTTACAGTTTTTCGAAAAAATAATTTTATGTATTCATCTTATAATAAAAAATATTTTAAATATTACAATTGATACTAAATGTACTTTACATAGTAAATACAATAATTATGTATAGAAAATTGGACTGAAGTTACAGAGATTTAATCATTAGTAATGTTTTTCAATGTTTCTAAAAAAAAGAAAATAATAAGAACTGAGAATAGGGTAGATTGTGATAATAAACAAATCATTACCGATTGTAATTATATAATAGTTTACTTATTAACAATTCAGTGTACTTTATAAGAGCTTGAGACTTTGCCTCATACCTATTATATAAATATGTTAGTAAAAAGTATGTTTTGATGTATATTGCTACATAACTTAATCTTATAAGCATACAAAAATAGTGGATGTAATTACTAATGTGTGCCTTGCAGCCAATGTGTTTGGTTCTATAACAGTAAATTACATAAATTATCTTATAATGCTTTGAATGACAAAAATGTTAATAATAAAATATTCATTTTTACAACATATGTAGATATTTATAAACATGTAGTTTGCTGTAATAGAATCATCTCAATTTCAAAAGTATTTCAATTATGGAAATATAGAGATAATTAATCAAAATGTGCCTACTTTTCTTATGTATAATCCGAATTAAACAAGAAATGTATGCAAAACTGCCAACTTATATAAATATATATATAAAATGCAGTCTTAAACCCGAATCTATTTCAACATTTTGTATTATATGTAATATTGTAAGATTATTGCTGACTTAAAGTATTACTATGTAATTATATAAAAAAGGTATGTAAAAATAACTTCAAAAATGATATTAATAGTCTGTGATTGGAATAAATGTTGATTAATCACTGTATTCTAAATTATAAATCACTTTATTCACTGATATTTACTCACTAATATTTGTAAATATCAAATCAACATAATTCAAGTATTGTATTTAGAAAATCGTGTTTAAAAGCATTATTTTTAAAACTGAATAAAAGTACTTCAATTTTCTGTCATTTAGAACAAAATTATTAATAAAACAGCTTTTACCTCATAATTTTTCATAGAATCAGTTTTTTCAATAAAAAATTATAAGTAACATTTATAAATTTTAGTTATTTTTTCACATTAGTTAATTATATATTAAAATAAGTATTGTTTTTAATCTGCATTTTCACACTACCACTTTTTATATGTAACTTTTATTAGTATATTTTTTTAAAATTTATTTTTCATTACTTTGACACTTTTCCAAACAATCAATAAAACTGTTATATTGCCTTACATTTAAAAGTGAATATTTTTGATGCTTAATGAACTTACATTTTAATATTGATTCAAAATAATTCAAATAAAAAAAAATTAAAACATTATTTTATTCATGCATTTTATACTTAATTTCTGCAACATTTTTTGGTTTTTTGAAATATATGTAAAATTGTAATTAACCACACAAGTAGTTTTTTTTAATATATCCTTATTGTTGTAGATCAAAAGATCCAGTAATTTCTTTTTAATTAGTAAGTCAGTAAAATTATGTGAATTCTAAATATATATATATATTTTTTTTTAGTGTCAGTTTTATGATTATAATCCAAAAAAAAGATCTCTTATAAAGACAATGTAACACTTGTTAGATTTTCATTTTTGTACTCGTTAAATTTACAAAAATATGAAATATGCTTTAATATCAATTTCATTTGACAATTAGTACAATCCATCATAAAAAAAATATTCCTTGGTATTCAATTTATGTAAAATTAAATATTATCTAATATTTAAAAACTAAAATCAGATAATTATTGGTGAATAATAAATTTTCATAAATACTATTTTTGATCTACATTATTTAACAACTGTTCATTGTGCATTAATAGGGTTTTCAGAGTTAAAATCCAATTAAACTGTTATTTTCTGATATTCATATTCTCAAATTTAAAGATCGATTCAACAATTCTGTAAGTATATACTTAATTATTTATTCATTACTTTTTTTTGTAAAATTAAACAACAAAAAAGATGATGTTAGTAAATGTTTTCTTTTTGAAAGAGAATTATTTATTTGTTGAACAATAATGATTAACCCTTTTTACTGCATTTTATTTGCATGTAATATTGCTCAGGCATGCAAATTAAATATTCTTGGCGAGTGCAGCTTGTCATTGCTTCCTTTGGCATCGAAACTTATGACGAGCTGGGCTTACTTCAGTAGAAAGGGTTAATACTACTATTATATATTTTAAAATGCCAATTGACTACAGTAATTCAAAATAAAACTTTTTTTTGTTAAGAAAAAAACAGCATGAACTGATTTAAAATATAATTTTAAATATTTATACTATTTATTCTGGAACAAATCACATACGAAAATAATATAAGATAATAATAAAACAAAATTTTTTTATATAATAAAAACAGCTCCAAAAAAACTAAACGTACATCTTTATCCTTTATTGAATTCTATTATGTAATGTTACAGTCTTATTTTAATTCTTCTTCTGACTAGTTGAAGAGATAATATTGCTTGATGAATTAGTATTTATAATTTATTTTGCTTTACTTTGAGCAAATTTCACATTTGTTGTGCCACAAAATTACCAAATATTTGAGATCTCGAGAATTGAACATAATTTGCATTGTGATTTAAAACAGCTTCATGCTGCAAATTTTCTATTTTTATATTAAAAGAACTTTTTGCATGATATTCTTTTCGGCTACAATATTCTCATTGCAACTATCAGGTTTAGATGTCTTTAATTCGATTTGATCCTAAAAAGAAGTCATTTTTTATTTTACTTATAATAATTTATTATTTTAAGTTAAATACACAAAAGAATAAAATTTTATTAATGCAGATACTTATGAGAGAAGCAAGATGAAGGGGTAACTGCTAAGACATTTGTGATTTATTCAAATGTATTTAGGCTGCTCATAGCAAATATGTAATAATGATGATACTATTGAATAGTGAATATATATAATAAATAGCATTTATTAAACAAATGTTGCTTGTTACCCAGGAACAAATTAAGTCTTTTCAGATTATTGTATCTCACATAGTATGGTTTTGAAAAACTGTTATTTTCCAAACCATATATAATAAATCACAAGCAGGTTATGATAAGAAATAAAAATATCTTATATCTGTATTTCCAAACACAGCGAGAGGACCACTGATCTATTGATGCAATTTTGTTGGGAATTGGTAAAATCGCATGATCTAAAATGATGCTGATAATTTTTTCACTCTACTTGCTAAATCCACATGTACCAATTGTCATTGTTTGAATCCGAAGATGTGCTCTACAATACAAATATTATTAGACATAAATAACAATTAAAATTAATCTAATTAAAATATAACTTACCTGCTTTAATCACAAATTATTTTATAAACACTAAACAATAAAAATGTTAAACACATGTCAGATGCAATTTTCTAACAGCATCTTTTTAAGAATGTAATTTTTCTTTGGCCAATAAGAAAGTATATATATATCTTCATATTCTCTGCTAATAGTAAAACGTTATACAAAATGACTTATACATCGAACAACTAACGCCATCCATTCGTGTCAGCATTACTTAAAACGTACGCTACAGGTTGTGTGTTACTTTAACCTGAACTAAAGTAACCAATGATCTAATTAATTGAATTAAATGTTATCTTCAATTTGATGTTATTTGTCATGTTAATTTTAAATTTTTCCAATAACAAAATTATGATTTACATTTTATGCGTATTATTTGTTAATTTTCGTTATTTGTTAGTTAGGACAGAGCATTAATGAGCAGAGGACAAAGACCCACCCCCCGGGAGCGGAGGTTATTTAAAATGCAAGAATTCTGTCATAAACGTAGTTATTTCTTAATGTTTAGCATATCAATATTTTTCATAGAATATTTTTGTTGAAAAAATTTATTTAAAACATACTTTCATTAATGTGACTTAAATTTAAATAATTAACATTAATTAAAACTCCGGTAATAGTTCAGTTTAAAGACTGTATACACGAGTAGACCAAGCAAAATTTAAGTTACAATTGGAATAATGTATGTACATGCAGATATGTGTATAGTATGAAAATTTATTTACAAATTAATAGACATTTCTGTATGTGCATATATATATATAATTTTTACATATTTTGCTATGTATTCATTAATAAATTAAAATAATCAATTATGGGTAATTAAGATATTTCTACATTTCTAAAAATGCTGAACAGTCGAAACTATACTAAAAATATATGAAGAATTGTGAAACTAACATTTTACATTGAGTATTTACAATAGCACTTCTTTGGTATTGAAAGATATATCTGTTTTAATTCTTTGTTTATTGAATTAATTAAAATGTAAAAAAGGAATAATGTAATTTTTATTCTGAAAAAGAATAACATTTGAAAATAAAAAAATAAAATATATTTTTAAATATAAATTTTAAAATAGTTTTTATTTTGACCATAGAAGTCTAGGGTCTGAATCATGAATGATAAATCATTGACTATTTAATATCAGTTTTTGTTTGAGACTTTCAAGTTTCAGGAGTACATAAATATTGAATATACCTTTAAGTATGCAGATTTTCTTATAGGCAAATATGAAACTTGCCTTCAACAGTTTATTACTTTTAGACATCTTGGATATGTATGGTCTATGGATGTAACGGCTGATATACAACAAAACAGTTAAGAAGTTATATCTGGTACTCAAAACACAAAACGTGTATGCACCAAGCTACGTCATCTTTCAAAAATTATGAGCTTGTGTACAAAACTTTTAGTCGCTCTTCACAAATTGATTTCTAATACCATCGAAACAAATACAAACTGAATGATTCGAACATTTGGCTAAAAAGAGTACAATATTTTGATGAAATTTACTTATAAAAACTTTCAATAATGGGGAATAATTCAAAAATAAAGTGGAAATTTTTCAGTAGATTACAAAATTGTTCATATTTTTAAAATATACTATTTAATCCTTTAAAGTGCCTTTGGGAATAAAAATATGTTTATATATATATATATATATATATATATATATATATATATATATATATATAATGTAAGAATTAAAATAAAAATTCAAACTTTCTTATAGCAGTATATTGACTTTTTAATACTGAAATAACAACAATAAACAAAAATTAGAAATAAAAGTACATACAATAATCTGATACCACATTTGTTTATAAAAATGAAATTGAAGCAATAAATACCTCACAACAGTGATTCATATTTGACCTTTGTAAAGCAAAATTTTTCAATTACAAACTCATGACATTTTCTTTTTTACTTAATTCACAACTATGGCATCAATACAATTTATTAAAATATAATTTCTAGTGAACAACTAGTGACACTGTCTTTGAACTTGAACATTTATATTCTTGGTATTATCCATGCATATGCACACATAAATGCATATATTATATAATTTATGAAGTAATGGAAGTTATTTATACACACATAATGTATGCAATCAATGTTTTTACATACTAATATTTTGAATCACTGCAATATTTCAAATACAGTTTATAGTAATGAAACTAAAAAATAAACATCATTTTTATATTTTAAACTTTATAGAATATAACAAGATGAATAATTTCAGACAAGAAGCATTGTGTTGTTCATTTATTGAAGCCATTTTGTTCATTTCACCTTTATAAGAAATTTTAAATGAATGTGCAATCACTATTTTAATTTGAATTACTAAATTACACCAAAATATTTTAATTTCAACAAAAATATTGTCTTCTTCAAGATACCATATTGTAAATGACAGTAAACAGAAAATAATACGATAAGTACATATATACATACAAAACATTACATATATGACAGGAATTCATTTTATTAATACTTTGAAATAACAAAACATTAAAATTAATTACGAGTAATATATCATTTCTTTACAATTTAGGTACATTGTCAATTAAGGAGCGATACATAGAGATGATATATGGTTATGTGATAAAAAATTTAAAATCTGAATAAGTAAAAAAAAACTGAAAAAAATTAGGCTATTAACAATTCAACTGCTCAATACCCCATAGTGAGTGAGAATGAATGCAGTCATATGCTATACAATAAACTAGATTCAATGTGTTAAAAAAAATTGTATGAAAAACAAACATCAAATGCAAATTACAAATGAAAATATCGAAATAAATTATAAATTAAATTTGAAAATATATTATAGTATAACAAGCGTTTTTTAATCCAATAAAAATGATTATAAAATACTTTCATATTTTTTACTTAAACAGAATTTTTTGAGATTTAAAAATAATAGAGGTGGTAAAAATTAAAAAAATTGCAGGATTTGATGAATTTTTACGTTATTTTTATATTTGTTATTCAGTTTTTTTAAAAACTGCAAAGAAAAATGTTTTTATACACAAGTGTTCATGTGAAGACAAAAGTATGTAGATTGCAAGTAGTTCTGTAAAGAATTCAATAAAGTCTATATAAAATATTGCAAGAAGAAACTGTATACTCTAATAATTTTGAAAAGATATAATCTTTTTTAATAAAAAAGCTTTTGATTTTTTACTATAGATGTGTATATATTAAAAATTGTTATTTTTCATATATACACATAAAATATTTTTTACTGATCAATTTATTTGATAAGAGATTAAATAGATGTATGGACAAACTACATAAACTTTTTTTGTGTATGGAGTACTAGAGTATTTTTTATAATAAAATTATTTTTTTTAAGTTGTATTGTCTTTTACCTTTCACACCGGAAAAAATTTTCTTAAAAACTATAAATGCTGACAAAACTAGTTTTACGCTCTTTTAATATACTATTAACAATCATTATACTTAATAAGTTTTTACAAGTACCTGAGGTCTTTAAATATACCTTTCTATGATGTATTTTATTATTTCTTAATTTAGTACATCACTATGACTTAGTTTATATTATGAACTCATTAAATATAAATTAAGGAAAAGACTAGACTGAAATACAATAATTCATTTTTTAAGTTTATAAAAATGTTTTCTGCAACTGAATCCATTTCAAAACTTTATTTCTTTTTAAGATAAATAATTATTTTTGTCACCACATTGTGTATTTTGGATTTAAATTAATTGTTATTTATTTGTTTTATAAACAAAGATTTACAATTATGTAAAAATTCAGTCCTAAAATAAAAATTAATTTAAGCAAAGATCAACAAAATGATGATGAAATACTATACAAACTGAATGTCATATTTTCTATCAATATATTTACATATGTACGCATGTGTCTTCTTTTTATATGTATGCATATATAAATATATATATATATATATATAGACACACACACATATATGTACATATATAAACATATATATGTAATAACATGTATGCATTTATGTAATTATATTCATAAAACAATGTCATATATACATTTAAATAAAAAAAAATAAAAATTTTACATGAATGAATTGCAACATTATTATTGATCATATCAAATCAAATTGAAATTGGCACACAATTTTGAAGTTCATTTCAGTTTACTACTATGTATTAAATAACATTGATTTGAATTTGCATGTCAACTTTTGTGAGGTGCAAGTACCTAAACAACTCAACAAAGTTGTTTATAAAATAGTGATCATTTAAAAATTGTGTTTTATTGTTGTGTTTAAACATTTTTTCATTAGAATCTGTTCCAGAACATCTTTTTATTGTATGGCATTTAATGCTGACACTGAATGTTTACATACATATATTATAGGTGTCTTTATCACTGCTAACATATTATAAAATACTTAAGTTAGTATAAATTAAATACTTTAATATGTATGTTATAAAATATTAGCATTGTTCATAGAGCAGCTTCTGCCTTGTAAAACTTGTAAATGCATGTGCAAATTTATTCTGTGTTCATAGAATAAAAATCGATTATTTTGATTGATAATTTGATATTTGTGAAAATTAAATGGAAACTGTCAGAATGTTTGTAGATAGATAATTTGTGATTATATGGACAAAAATCTATGTAGTCATTTGTGGATTATTTGCCATTATTTTATAATTAATTAATAAACGTACACTTCTATCAATATATGGTAGCATATTTTCATGTTATTTTTTTCCCAAGAAAACTATATATTGTTTTCAAATTCTGTACATGTATTTTAGCATAATTCAAACTGTTAAAAACCAGTTCTATGAACAAAACTACTATAAACTTGGAGAAAAGTATCTATTTCTTTCAAATTATTACGTTATTAACATTGTAATCACAAGAATATTTTTAATTACTGAATAGTCTTATTTATTGAAAGTAGCTGTTAAACATGATATATATTTATATATTTATTCTTTATTCAAAAAAATGTATTCATTAACATTTAAAATATAGTCTTCTGCTGTACAATAATAGATTTTTCTATTTTGTATTCATTCACCTCTCGAGTGTTTTTAATATTTTCTACAGTTGCCATGCACTTGTTTTGATTAATTATACATTTTAGATAATTAGTAAAATAGGAAATGGTATATTTAAAATAAAAATTCACAGTAAAAAATATAATTTTTTATAACGGTATATTTTTATCATTTGTGAATTAATAAACAAATACTTCAATGCATCAATGTGATATGTAAGAATTAATCATCAATCCTATAAAGATGTAATTTTAATATTTTATTTGTAAATTAGAAATATGTATATATTACTTTCAATTTGAAATATGACTAAACTTGAAAATTACTTCAAAAATTAAAATATGTTATCTATATCTATACAATAAAATACAAATTAAAACATTATTCATAATTTTTCTCTTGAGCAGAATTCACTTACACAAATATTAGCACTTTTTCATTAAAAAAATGACTCGACAAAAATGTACTAACGATGAATGAATTAATATTATACATATACACATTTTCATATACTTCAACATAAATATAAAATACATAAACATATAATTAAACATATATTTATGTATTTCTTTAATTTTTGTGAAGCAATATTATGTAAAAAAAATAACAAATAATAGTTATAATTTTGTTTCTACATTTTAACATAATGGTTTTAATAACATTTTAAAAATAAAGGTGTGGAAAATATATACATTAAATATTTCAAGTGATATGCATGTGTGTGTGTATGTATGTACATATGTATGAATGTCTGTATGTACGTACGTATATATGTGTGTGTGTATGTATATATAAATATATATATATATACACACACTCGCAAGTATACAAAGAAGTGATGTTGCGAGTATGGCAACTCCTGCAGTTTCTTTTAATATAATTACATTCCTTATAAAATATTATTAAATTATTCATTATTAAAAATTCATAAAATTTATATTTTTATCCAAGAAAAATCAGTTCGTATCAAGGGTCATTGAAAGACCGTATTGGATAGTACATAACTTTCAGATGCTGCGATATAAGTGTTTATATCATGTTGACATGACGTGATTCTTATACATCATTGTGAAATAAATTTACTTTTCAATGAATACTAACCACTTGAAATATAAATAACGATCCATCTATGACCAACTTTTAAAAGTAATATAAAAACACGATTTAATAACTGTGAACAAAAGATCTTAACAAACTACATATAACAGTTTAGATAAATCAATCAGATATTAACTATGCTATAATTATAATTGCTTTTATAACCCATAATAGTAGTTTTTAATTCATATTAAAAAAATTAACAGAAATATCACCACTAAAAATAATTTTTTATATATATATATATATATATATATATATATACATATATATACATATATATATATATATATACACACACACATACATATTCATTATTAATAATTTTTAGATAATACAGAAATACCTGCGTAAGAGAAAAATTAAAAATGAAAATATAACAATATATTAAAATTATTCTGTAGGGTGTCTACTTTTTTACTGTTGATATAATTGATCCGAAATGAATAATATTGGGGTACACACATTAACAATTACAAATACAAATCTATCACAGATAAAATAAAACTTATTTGTTGTTCCACTTTCAATTGAATGTTGCATATATATTAATTTTTCATTCATTTCATTCAATCGAACTGTAAATAGCATTTTTATTAACATTTATATAAATTTAGTAGTTGAAACAATGTAAGAATATAATTGTATTTTTGTATTAATTTTTGATGAATAAATATTATTTCCTATTTGCATTAAAAAAAAACTGTTATACTCGTGTATGTATGTGTATACACATATTTTTTTAATAAAAGTGGACACCCTATTTTAATTAATATTTTACATTTTTATCTTTATCAATAGCATTATTGGGTACAACACAGAACTTATGAAAAAACAGCTTCGTCTAATTATTTTTAAACATGTTTTCAAACACTGACTTTAAATATTTGGTATTTATTTTTCCTAACTTTATAAGAGACCAATTTTTTAGAACAAATTTCAATTTAACTGTTTTACATTTTTCAATTTGTTACATTTACTGCAGGCAGGCTTTTAAAACACTTGTTTATTTGATAATCATTCAATATCATAAAATAACAACATTCCTGATGTAATGTCTTTAACTTAAAATATGATTTTGATTAAATTATTATTATTTATAATTACATAACCGAAATGACTCTTGATTAACTAATATTGTTACACTAAATTGAATTTACATTTTATATATATATATATATATATATATATATATATATATATATATATATATATATATATTATATATATATATATATACACATATATGTATATATATGTATGTATGTATAAAAATTGGATCTGTACATTTATACATACACAATTATAGCAAAAATGAATATACACAAACATGAAATCTCTTATACAAATTGTTTTTTTTTTATTTATTTCATGTTAAAATATTAAGAAAGTTTTACTTTTTCTTTTTTTAACAAAAAAAATAAAACAATAATAAAATTGTGACAAGATAATTATGAATGAAAAAAACATGATAACTTTCCGATTTATAAAAACATAAGAAAACAAAAATTAAATGTGTTGTCAATTGTTAAATAAATACATTTATTAATAATATTTATAACACAGTGAGATTTTGAAACAATTTATATTACAAGTAGTTTATAATCAGAAAAAAAAACAAGGCAATATGAGGTTTGAATAATAGAAAATATCTTATAATAATTGAAAAGAATACTTAGATATCTTAGATCGAAATTTTGTTTTAACAATTCTTTAATGAACTGAAACATATTTATCGATAATGTATAGATTACATTTTGTAAGAAATATACTTTCATCTAACCAAATTATTTTTGATATGTTGTATGTATCAGTACTTGTACAAATTAAACACTTCTTAAAATTAATGTAAATTTTAAAATACATTTTTATTTTTGTTTTATCATTACTTTTTATCAGATAAAAACTAATATCAGTTTGTAATTATATTACACTGAAAAACTAATATGTCTGTAATAATGAATGATAAAATTCAAATCATTTTTTAATTCAACAAATTATGTAATTCGATACTGAGATATCAAGTACTTTTTTGATTATTTTAAAATAAAATTAGTCATGTACTTTTATTTTCAAACAATAAAATTAGTTTATACAACAGTCCTTATTGATTTTATAAATCACGTTTTTTATCTTGCTTTTATATTGTTTTAATTTTGTGTTTCAAATAAACTGGAAGAACAGCATAGCCGAACTGCATTCTTTTTAATTCATTTTTTTATAATACATTTCTATTCATATCTAATTCTTCATAAAAACATACAATATCTTATGATAACAGTTCAAAATCCAAAATACATTAGAAAAAGAAAGCTCACAAATAGCTTTATTTAAATAGTGAATATATGTATACTGAAAATTTAATTGAAAGAGATAAATGCCTGCTTGTGTTTGTACTACTTATTCTATTATTCAATATGTTTCGCCATAAATTCAGTAAATCTACGTGCATACTGTTCAGGATCACATGTGCTGATGCCATCAACATTACCTCCATATTTTACAGTTTTGGCTGCTTTGGCGGCTTGCTTTTTTACACCATAATGAGTCAGTACGTCAATTAATGCAATAAAATATATTTCACGTACTGGAGCACTTTCTGAAGAAGGTATCGCATATATATCTAGTTGAGGTATGATGTACCTAAAAATGATTATCAATAATTAGATTATTTAACAGTAATTATTCTGTATAAAATGTATTAATTAATTTATTTATACTGAAGTTTAAAATACACAATTACATATTTAGGAGATATGTGTGAGGCATTAGAATTTTTAAATGAGAGAAATTTTAAGTAATAAATTTACAAAAATCAAATATTTCATACTACAACTGTAACAATTATTTTTAATAAAAACTTTTAGTAGGAAAATTTTTTACGTATATTTAGTAAAATATTATATGTTTAAAGTTGTATACATAAACACATATAAAAATAGATAAAATATATTTAAGTATTCTTAATCAGTACATTAGTACTTAAAAAAAGGAAAATTATGGAATGCATTAATTTAATTAATAAAACAAACAAATGAAACTAAATATTTATAGAATCTTTTGAATTTCCAGTATTTCTATATATTTTCAATATTGAAAAATATAAACATTTTTAGATAGAAATAAAAACTTTTCATTTGAGAATAGTATATAGATTCCATTATATAATAAAATATATTAGTAGCCTAAATCTGGAAATTTGTTATCCCGTTTCGTTTGTATATGTATATATATATATATATATATTATATATACATACATACATATAACTTAATTATATACATAGCAAGTGTGTGTAAATTTATGTTTTGGCAGTTATATATAACTAATTTCAGTTGTTAATCTATCAATAATAGAAGAAATCTCTTGCAATATTTGATCTTCTGTACTACTTACATATGAAAAGTATTATTTGATTTAATAGGCAAGTGTGAGACTGCCTGATATTGGCATATATAATGGGCTAATACAGGTTTGGCAACGAACAGCAATTGCAATGACGAAAATGGTATCGATCGAACGGTTGGTCTTTTTAATTACGATTTCCACCACTACGCGACTCCACTCATAGAGGGATACACTTCTACTAACTATACCTTTTGCTTGTCACCGCTCTCGTAATAATAGTGTAATTCTAATAATAGCATTTTCTACTAATCAAATTTTCATGAAAGTTAAGTATTAAAAGATAATAAAATGTCATAGATTATTAAAAGATGATAAATGTCACGCACTTATACATATTTAACAATTTTGTATTTGTTAATACATATTTAAAATTCACGCTATACTATGAATGACAAGAAAAGAAGTATATCCCTTTAAGGGCGGCGTCGCATGTTGGTGAAGATTATTATTAAAAAGTTCAACAAGAGATACCGTTTTCAGACCGTCGATGCCAGATCTGTATGTAAGACCGTGGGCTAGTATGAGGCCATGACCTTCTATTGTGGCTAAAGTCTCTGGCCTGTTCATATTCCATGGTTACAAATTACAATTAACTCCCCAGCCACCTCTCAATATGAAACCCTTGTGACCTCAAGCTTCGCACATTTAGTAAATGTGCAGAGGCACTTATGGCATTCTGTGCAGGATTTTGTATATAGTATTGGAATGCATAAGTGTGTGATTTTGTCTTTTCGCAATGATATATAACTGATATCAAGGATTAATCTATCAATAAATTTCAGAGGAAATCTATTTGAATATGCATTTTCCAGACCCATTGAGATATTATAAATGATTATATACAGGTGGTCAATGAATAGTGCTACCAAAAAAATTAAATAACTTCTTTTTTATTCAATATCTTCAATACTTTTTTTTATTTGCAGACTGATTTTTAAAATTTATAAAAATGGATAATTGGGATGATGAAATCAGAATTTGGATAATGCATTGATGTCATCGCTTGGAGTCTGTAATTGTTGTGTAGAGAGAGTTTAGACGTGAGTTTCACCACACACCTCCAAGAAGATGGATGATAAATCAGTTTGTTAAGAATTTTAACAAATATGGCACAGTCCGAAGAAGTTTCCATTGCAGAAATTTAAGAGTTTGGACACAACAAATAATAGCTGCTCTAGTTTCTGCCTCACAAGAAAATCCCAGGCTTTCAACAAGAAATTTATTACCTCAAATGGGTATATTAGTAAAGGTTCAATAATGACAAATTGCATAAGGATTTAGACTTGTTCCCTTATAAAATTCAAGTCACAAGTAAGCTGAACCCAATAGACATGTCTATTCGCTTAGAGTTCTGCAACAAGGTGTTTTAAATTGTGGAAGAGGACAATAGTTTCATAAACTGCCTTTTTATTTGTGATGAAGCACATTTCGATCTAAACAGAAATGTTAACAAACAAAATTGTCAAATATGGAGTGATAACTCACAAGATCTTCATGGAATGAAACTACATCCAGAGTATATCACTGTATGATGTGTAGTTTCATTACAGTATATTGTTGGACAATATTTTTTCGAAGAAAATAATCACACAGTTACTGTGAATGGGGAGCGGTATGTAAACATACTGAAAGTTTTTCTTCAAAAAGCTGCATAGAAAACGAATACGGTTTAATTAGGTGTGTTTTAAGCAAGCTGGGGCAACAGTTCACATCACTAGAGATGTAATGGCAACATTTGAACAAAAATTTTCTAACAAATTAATCTTGCGCACACACACATTTCATTGGCCACTAAGATCACCTGATCTTAGTGCATTAGATTTCTTTGAGGCTATACCAAACAAGTAGTGTACAAAATCAGACCAACCAATATTAATAAGCTGAAGCAAGTGATCACCACAGTGATTGAGGGAATTCCACGTGCAACTATTCACGCGGTCATGAACAACTTTTTGCTAAGATGTAGAGCATGCGTTAATGAACATGAAGGCTATTTAAAATCTGTTAAAAAATTAAATAATCTATTTTTAAAAATTAATAATAAAATGAAAATTAAATGAAATTATCTATAAAATAAAAAAGTTAATTAAAATACGTGCATTTTGAAAAAAGTCATTCGAGTTTGTCTTCATAGCAAAATTCATTGACTACCCTGTTTACAGATACTACTAGAAAATATATATATATATATATATATATACACACACACATACATACATACATATATATATAATACATATACACATATATATATATATATATATATATATATATATATATATATATATATATATATACAGTTCAGTACAAGTATTAAAAAAAAACTAGTAACAGAAAATAATTTATAATAAATTAAAAAGTAATTTAATATACATAAAGATTTCATAAAATTTAATTAAATAACACTTTATTAGAAAATAATCATTAGCTTACCCATCATAATCTCTCATCAACTGAGCAAAATGCGCTCTTGGTGAATCTGGTGGTGTGCTAAAACCCCAACCTGTATTACCTCGTGTGTCAGTTTCACTTTCTTCTGCTTCACTCATATCTTCACCTGCAGCAGATTCTAGAATAAAAGTTTTTATATAAATATACATTAATGAGAATGAAAATAAAATAAGTAGCATAATTAAAATACCTGCAGATTCCTCACATGTGCCTGTAGCTGTTTGTTCATCATTTCCATCTCCTTGGGAACCTTTATTACATTCATGTATTCCTAAGAGTAAACTATAATCCATAAGATGTAGTTTTGTTAAAAACTGTAACATGAATTTAAAATAAAATACATATTTAGATATATTATTGAAATATAAATATGCGTACTTCCACATCAGCTGTAAGTGTTTCTAGCAACTTAGTTTTAGCATCTAATCCAATATATACTTTCATTTGTTGTTTTACAAAATCATTATCTTTCAATGTTGGTAAATCTTTTTCTAACTCTTTTTCAGAAGCTTCCCGATCAACAGTTGAACCTGAAAAAGTATATTTTGATATATAAAATGTATCAAAAATGATAATAAAAATGTAAAGTAAACTCCCATTTGCTCAACAATTATTATATAGAAATAAAATGTTAGTTTTCAATGATTACATTTCCCCAAGTTTCAAATTGTTATTTTTTGTTTATATATTTCTTTTATTGCAATATATATATATATATATATATATATATATATATATATATATATATATATATATATATATTAAATGTGTGAATATATGTATAATTTAATACAAATCTGTTAATATACAGAAAAAATTTATAACACACCTTACATGCATCAGTTATAATATAAAAATATCGAATATTTCTACTAAATACACTAATTTCAATTAATTGAATTATGTATATTAATTTGAAACATGTTCTAATTTTTGACTAACATAATATGGTATTATTCTTAATATTTAAATTTATAAAAAACGTAAACAAAGTATTAATAAAAATAATTATATTATAAAAATCTAGTTTGTACTTTAAGCTATATTTTTCATCCTTATGCATTTTAATTGTTTTTTTAAGGAAATATTTTATAATATTCTGATCATTATTTTTTAATTAAATATATTTTGCATAGAAAATCACTTATATAATTATAATAACTAATAATCAAATAATAATTTTAAGGCAAATCCTTAATGGTTAGAATAAAAAATAATTTAAATAATATTCAGTACGTAATGTATAAAGCTTTTAAAAATACACAATATAACAATTAATACCTTTCAAATCAAATTTCATATGAATTGGAAGATGATTACTAAACACACTTCTCATCACTACTAGATAATGTTCAACATTATCAACTGTTAGACGATACATTGCCAGATATTGAGGTAATAATGATCTCCCATGTACTTCAACGATATACTAAAACATTAAACTTAAATTACGAATGAATGAAAATGATTTGTATCAATTACGCAAAATCGGTTAATAAAAATTAATTTGTTACAACTACATTATTTTTATGCATATTTTACAGCGAAAACATAATATTAAAATTTAAGCTACATTTCAAACCAATTTAATTAAAATACACTCAGTTATAATTCCCCATACCGTGTACAAAATTTATAGGCATCTTCTAGGTTGCACGTAGATTTGATTAACATGGAAAAAATATTACTATTTAAAAAAGGAAACTTTTTGTCATAATGTCCAGAATAGTTATACATATATATTTAGTAAAATATTACAAAATCATTATAAACATACTCGAACATATACTCTTACATATACACACTGCTCTAATGTAATTAATTTTTATAAGATTCATAAACAAACTTTAAAAAATGCTAAATTATATGTGTATGGTATACATAATTAATTGAAATACACCTGACTGTTGTAATTAATGGATAAAAGTTTATATGTAATTTTGTTTATATTCAAGATTTATATATATTTCAAATACTTCATACTAGATATAAAAGAATCTTCACTCGAAAATACTTCACAGTTATAAAACAAACTGAATTTTAACTTACTACCAATTTTTACCTAAACAACCTTTGGCTATGTAAAAAAATATGTTATTTCTTACCGGATGATAGTGTTTGAGGAAAGAATGCATTCGTTCTACTTCCTCACTTGTAAGGGTTTTTATAATAAAAAGCTTATCATACGACATATAAAATTTTGCTCCGGACTTTCCAGAGCTATCATCAGGTAAAGGTTGAGACCTAGTTAATGATTCCTAAAAATTAAATTACTATTACATTTAAATCATATGTAAGTTAATGCATATATTTTATGATTTTAAATTTTAATTTCAAAATTTAAAGAGCACAGTTAAGCATGTGTGGTTATATATATATATATATATATATATATATATATATATATATATATATATATATATATATAGTATTATACATTTCATAATTCTAATTAAATGATAAAAAACTGGAATGAGTTGCTTGTCTTTTTAAAACACTAAATAGGAACCAATGGTAATTTTTTTATCAAAAATTTATTACTCCTTACATAGGTAAAAATGATGACAAGTATAAAATTGGAGAAAAAAATTAAGAAAAAATGTAGTTGATTATTCAATTTTCTATGGGGACATAATATATTGGAAAGAATCACATTCTTTCATTTTAGAACCATTCTGTATCAAATATAGTTAAATAATACATTGAAATAGTATTTCCATTACAAATAAGATATTGTATTAATTGGCGTGTTAGAATTAATTATAAAATTAATGAAAAACATTATTTATAAATGGTCTGAAAATGTTGGTTTTTGGAGATGTAAATAAACACCTCCCTCTCGTATGTACTAAATAACGCATAATTATGAAATTTAGATCATACAGGGTTCCGTTTCTTCATAACTGTAAATTTACGATTTGTAAATTTAAGATTTATTATTGATAAATATTGTATATTATCAATATATATTGCAAATATAAGTTTTGACAGTATTTACAACTTCACATAGAATTGTTTATCAATAAATAATACTTTATTAAATTAAAATAAAGTATAAAACAATATAATAATTAATGAAATTAAATAGATTCCATAATCAATTATAATATTTCAGTATAATAGTGTAATTCTACAGATAATTTAGTGAAATTATGATAATTTGATGAAAAAAAAATTTCAAATATGTTTTAAAATGTTATTTTCATTTACAGTGTATAATATTGGATATTTTTTTTTATTCGTGTAATAATTTTTTGTTTCATTCTTTGACTAATCAAATACATTTTTGAATTTATTGTTATTACCAATGTGCAATAATTTGTATATATATATATATATATATATATATATATATATATATATATATATATGTATGTATATATACGCTCACAGATAGATAGAAACTATGCATTACAACTGTTTCAAAAAATCCAACATATATAACATTATGTTAAAATGTATGAATGTTTTTAACTACATACAGGATTTACTTTCTTTGCAATTATTTATTTTTTTACAATCAATTTATATTTCTATTAAGAAATACAAATACAAGCAAACTAGGACTCATAAATATATTCAAATACATACCTTGAAATCAAGATCGTCAATTCCAAATCTTTCTCTTAAATTTCGAAACACAAGCGGACAATACTCTTTTACTTTAAAATGGGATGGCATATTTTCTCTACAAAAATTAGTACACATTAATAAATATTTATTTAATTATTACATAACAGATTTACATTTCATATTAAACTAATCTTGACCCATGAATTTTTAGATATTAATAACTGTTGAATTTTGAATAATATTTCTGTACATGCACTGAAGATTAGAATAGGTTAAATATAAAATAATGTTCTTTTGATTTAAAATTTTTAATTTGCAATTTATATTGTTTCTGTATATGACTAGTATTTATATAAGGTAATTATTTATATACACGTGTGACTACATTTTTTCATATGAAATAATTTTTTAAATTTATATTATAAATTGCTTTTTTAAAGAAAATGATTATGTACCGATTTAACATCAATCGATTATAGTATTTTGATATAAATGCATGAACAATGCAACATATACAGTATAAATTTAAAGATACATAAATAATAACTATTTTATTTTTAATACTTAAATTCTTATTGCAGAATATCATTTTAATAGAAGAATCAATTATCTTGAATATAATCAATCATTTTTTAACACATACGGATGTTTTTTTAATTACGCTGATACACTACAGGATATTATTTTGTATTGTTTATTAAGATATTTTATATATATATATATATATATATATATATATATATATATATATATGTGTGTGTGTGTGTGTGTGTTGTTTTATGAGATATAAAAAATGATGGATTAAATATGTGATGAATAATTTTGTAAAAATAATTTTTGGATCACGCTTGTAATTTTTTGATTAAGTATTGCAATTAGGTTTTACCAGTTATTAAGGATTAGTGTACTATTAGATCTAACAATGCATATTAAATTCATTAAAAATGCATTTATGAATACAACTAAATCTAGAGCGATGTTAAGCACTACTAACTAATAAGATCTAGTTTGTAGTATTTAGTAAAAGATTATGAACATAAAGAATTATTTTTAATACATGCATGGCAATGAATACTATAGCATTGATACGTTTTATGTGAACTAATAGTGGGTACTATGTGTTAATAGTCTTTGTTTATAAAAACCATGAACATGTTAAACATGAAATTATTAAAATAAGTAAATATATTAACAATATTTAAAAATCATATTACATATTAGAAATCAATGACTAATTTTAATTAAATATAGTAATTAATAGTTAACTTTTTTACAATGTTTATAATAATACTTCGAGGTTATATTAATATAACTGACATCAGTAAATTACTCTTACATTTTCATCGATTATTATTTGAAATAGATGACAATAGCTATGATTTCTTGTTTGATAAGCATACATCTATTTTCATACATATATTTATTCATTCATTTAATATATGCATTTTAATTAATTTTAAAGAATACTTTATATGTGCAAATCTATATGTACGTGTATACATGAAAATAAATTTATATAATCCTAAAAAATAAAAGTTATAAGAATAAGTAAACAAGACTTACTTATTAAACAAATGATTATCAACTTTTATTTTTGAATAAGCTCGAAAGTCATCTGGAAGTAACATTACAGGAATAGTGACATGACTCAATTCATTAATCTAAAACATAACATTTTTATATTTTTTATGGTTTTGTCGAATAAACGATTAAATACTTACAGTATGATTAACTCCCCACATGAAAACAGAAAGCAGGGGCTCATTAGCTCGAAATAGTTTGACTTTTTGATGTTTAACACGAAAATGTTTCTTTTTTAACTTGGACAATCCTTTTGATTTTGGAACTGACATTTTTAATTTATTATATGGCAATAATATACATAAACTATCACAATACTGACTTAAAATTATATCTTTTTGATTGAATAAATAAGTCTTATCCAAAAACTTCAAATTACATCATTTCACCAAATTTTATATACGCCTTTAGAATAAGTTTATTTATAATGAACAAATTAAAACATATTACTCACTAATCAATAAAAATTACTATTGAATAACACAGTTCTGTCACAATATCATTAGTTACTCTGCGTTAAATATCAAATAATTACTTCAATCAAATTTGACAATACATATTACTGCCATTTTGAAATTTCAAGACGGCAAACATGACAGTCTGTTGGTTTTCTTTTACTTCTTCATTTAATTTAAAATGATGCATTCAATGGGTGTGTTATTTTTTAAATTCAAATTTCACACACCTTCATATATTTAAGATAAAACACTAAATTAATTCGTTTTTAATTGATAATAATTGTTAAAGTTCTTAGCATTATTATTGTAAAGAACAAGAATCAATTCTATTTAAATAAGAATTATTCTAAGTACCTTTACAATTAAATACTTTTTTTTATAATTTAAGTAATTATATTCAATAACAAACAAAAATGACCATTTTTGTAAGACTTTTCAGTTAAGATTAAATGTAAACTCAAAATCAAAATATTACAAGAGTAAGTATTATAATTATAAAAAAAATTTTAACTGGTATTATCACTAAAATTCGATATGCACTGCATATCAGATATTTGATTGTCTGTACTTTATCTATAGTGAATTTTGTTATTAAAAACATTTTAAAGAGAATTGGAAATTTATGTGATAATCTGTAATTTTAAATCTTTAGATTTGATTCAAGTATGAATCAAATGTAATTTTGTACATAAAATTATTTGTAATCATTTTAAAAATATTGCAAAAACATTGATTTAGTATCAATAAGTGTGTATATATCATTTATTGATAAACTAATTGAGTTTTATGATTAAGTGATATTTATTATCTTATTTTGAAGTGTTTAATTAATTTTATGTTAATTACTTCGCAGGTGAATTATAATCTAAAAATGAACGATATGTTTCTTTATTTAAATAATAGATATTTATCGTTCATTCTTTTTATGGTATATGATTTGTAAATTCTGATTAAGTTGAAAAACATTACACAATAAATACATATAAATTTATTTCTTCATATTGATTCTTAATGAGTCAATTTTTTGATTAAAAATATATAAGTTTATAGTGAAAACATTATAACTAATTAAATTTTTCAGCATAAGGTATAAAAATATTATGTAATTTCTCTTTTACTTTATTGTAACTAATCTTATTTCTTCAATAGCTGTATTTTTTTGGTTTCTTTGCACTGATCATAGCAGAAGTAGAAAGATACACAATAAATTAGAAGAGACATCTTTTGTCACTTTATGTATAAATAAAATTGATTTATTCTTTAACCACAATTATGTAAATTACAAATATTAGTGTATTATTGATGGAAATACCAAGGTTTATAAGTAATATTTTTCAGAAGAGATTAAAATAGAAATTGAACATATTTGTAAGTGGATGCTTTTATTATTATTTAAAGAACTTTTTAAATATTTCCTTGATTTTTTCAATGAATGTCTTTTTTTCCATTCAAACCTTTTTCTTTTATTCAAATCAAATGAGTACTATATACTTTTGAAATTTATTCATATATTACATGATATATCATCTATTGTATGAATGATATATTTATTAAAGTAGATGAATTTTGAATTTATTTTTTATTATTTAACATAATCTATTAATTTATATAAAAATATTTCATATTTTTGAAACAACCTTCAAAAGCTATTAAATGATTATTTATAGTGTTGTTTATAAAAAAATATATTAATTTATATTTTAAGTCTGTTTTTACAGTTGAAATTCTGTTGATCTATTGTCGAAGTGATCTTCATCCTTTTGGATTGCTTGAATTTCTGTTTTTCATTACTAGTTTGGACTTGTGTGCTATCTTCATCTTAGATAACTCATTATCTAACATATATGACTTAGATAACTCATTATCTAACATACACACATATACATAATGACAGTAATAGTGGAAATTAAAAACTTAAGTGATCTAAAAGGATGAAGATTGCCAGGACACCATATATAATAATTATGAATATATGTATAAAAATATACTAATTTATATATTTGAGATAGACTCAACTTATTATATGTTATTTTAATTACTTTTCAAGTTTATTTGTTCTTAATTACAAAATCATTTTTAGAACAGTTATGGAAAATTTAATAAAAATAATAGTAATTATTACGGTACTACAATTAAATTCACTTATACAGATTAATTAAAAAAATATTCAACAAAGTTTCCTTTTATATAACTGTTCAGTAAATGATTATTGTTTATTTTCATATGCTTATGTGCATTTTTATAACAAAATTATTATTTTTATAGCATAAGTATTTAAAATTGGACTTTGAAAATAAAAGTATTACTTTTGGAATGTTCTTTTATGTATCAAAATAAACAATAATCATATATTTAAAATTTTGATAAATGATTTTCTACAAATAACCCCATTCGCATGTGTAACATAAGCAAAATTAAATTGTTATTAAGTTATGAATTGTAATAAACATTCAGTCTCTCAGTAATATTGGAAACATTTTATATATTTTTTTAATATTTAAAAAAAGTACTTTAATTTGTTTTCTGTTTTGAATATTCAGCTAAATGATTGGTTTCTATACTGTTGTATAATTAATATAGTAAATTTCTTGTATTCCTTTAGAAATTTTCACAATTTTTTTCTTTAACTAGGGTATTTTTTTTTAATTCGATGCTTTCGGTACCTTATTTGTTCTTTTAGCATATTTCATTAATAATATTTGTTTTAATGGTATTTTTTATAAATATTTTATAGTTAAATAAGAAATGGTAATAAGAAGAAATCTGCTAGATAATTTATATTTATATTAGCTTGGATTTTAATTTTTATGTATGCTATGAAAAACATTTCCAATATTGAAAAAAATATGAATGTACTTAATACTTATAAGTATTTGATTAATCTTATATTTGATTACATTAGTATTTGATTACATATCTTTTTATTTGGTTTATTCAATAAATATTTTTGAAATTATAGGTGTACTTATCCAACTTTGAACATTAGAATTACATTTCATGAATAAAATTATAATTTTATGATTAAATTGCTCTTGTATTATCCCTTTCTCGAGTTTCATAGATGCAGATTTAATAAATAAGAGGATTATGAAACCTCTTGTCAGTTGACTAAACAATTTAGTTTGTTACAAAACAGTTTTGACACTGGTTAAATTCATTTTCATAAATGAATTCTTTTTTCACCCGACAAACTACATAAAATTTTTCTGATTAAAACTATTTAATAAATTATTATTGATTATTTTTATTTGTTGCTTATGCGAATTTGGATGACAATGCCATTATCCTTAAGATACCATTAGTCAAGGTACAGAAAAATCAGTTACTTCTGTAAAATTGATGATAATGTTGATATGTATGACACTTAGTAGAATGTTTGGTTGCCTATTTTTAGTTAAATAAAAATTAATCACTTGGACGAAAAAATATTTTATCTTAATTGAAGTTATCTAGTAATTAATAATTAACATTATTTAATACAACACACATGTATTTTAATAGATTTTTTAATATCAATAAATATTTGTACTTGAAATATCAATTATTTAAGAATATATTACAAATTATGACTATAATTTTTACAACTACTGAATTTGATTTTTAATAAATAAATATAAAATTAATAATAAATTAATATATAAAGTGATTGTCTGTAAAGAAACAGTTTTCAAATAGATATTATTTTTTTCTCAAAATATATATCCGATTTTGTGAATGAACGTGTTTTGCATTGTACAGCATATTTTTAAATTTGTTTAATTATAATTACTTGAATATAGTAAAAAAGTAAACTTAAATATAATTAATAAAACTCATTAAACTCGAAGTTATATTCATTGAAGTTATATTTATATATTAGGTATACAAATTAATCCGGTGCCATTAAATGAATCAATCATAATTCTGTTTTAAATTAAAATATTTTCTTGACGATTTAGGATTTTGAAGTGTTAACATTTAAAAAAACACTGTATATTTTGATCAAGTAGTTGGCATAACTTCATAAAACAATAGTGGACAAGATGGGGTTCGAAAAACAATGTTAGGCATTGAATATTTTTCGCACTTCAATCGAAAAAAATACTTCGGCAGCCGCGATAATGATTTGTTCAGTTTCGGGGGAAGGTGTTGTGACGCACAAAACATGCAAAAAATGGTTTCAAAGATTTCTTAGATCTTTCCGATCGAGAACGTTCCGGAGAACAAAAAAAAATTGAAGACGAGGAGCTTCAGTAGCTGTCACGGTCGTATATACAGGCCTGGCAACGAATAGCAATTTCAATGATGAAAACGGTATCGCTTCTTGGTCGATCATTTTAATTACGATTTCCGCCACTACGCGGTACCACCCGTAGAGGGATACACTTCTATCTAACCATACCTTACTTGTCACCGTTCTCATAATAATAGCATAATTCTAATAATAGCGTTCTCTAATAATCGAATTTTCATGGAAGTTGAGTATTAAAAAATAATAAAATGTCATAGAATATTAAAAGATGATAAATGTCGTGCATTTATACATATTTAATAATTTTGTCTTTGTTAATACATATTTAAAATTCGCGCTATACTGTGATATCTCCTTACGAGTGGCGTCGCGTGTTGGTGGAAATTATTATTAAAAAGTTAGACCAACAAGCGATACCGTTTTCAGACCGTTGTTGCCAGACCTGTATGCACCGCGTGGTAGCTGTTAAGTGAAAACTTCGGTCAAATTGAACAGGAACTCGCTCAGCACTACAGTTACCCAGTAAGCAATTTCTTATTGTCTATATCGGCTGGAAAAAAATAGGAGTTGGCTGACGGAAGCAAAACCGCTCACTATCTAATTGTTTTTAACGTAGAGTTTGACAAGTCGAGTAGATACCTGGAAAAACATATGCAGAAGACTCAGTTTGCGACATATATGAGGAAGAGAAAGGACCAGGAATCTTTTTTTATCGCATTAGATAACCTCGTAGGAGAGGTGAATTTATTTAGACAAGTTAATGCCGTATCGACACGGACTATACATTTAAAATGAATATTCTCAAGAGAGAAGCACTGTGGCGTGCGAATCAGTAGTAAAATATGAATCAAAGAAAAAACTAGAAAAAGTTGGCTTGTATTAGAAAGTTCTGAGATGTTTCAAAATTTTTCAGAAAGTTATTCTAATAAGGGCTGAGGATATTTTAGAATACCCAACCTTGTGTAAATAAATACTCACCCGGACGAGACGGGCAGTATGGAAAGATTCAAAAGTACAGCAAGTTTGCAAGGGAAAAGATAATAGCTAGAGAAAAAAGTGAATTGTAATGAATTGGAAAATGTGAACTGATAGATTGAATAACAAAGTTCTGTAGAATAATTAGATTGTAAATATTTAATATAAGTAGATAAACAATGTTGAGTTTAAGTAAACTTTTTTTTGTTACAGAAGATCACATGACGTAATTATATATACATATATACATATATATATATATATATATATATATATATATATATATATATATATATATATATATATATGCACACACCCAGTAACTTATGGATTAGACGACACGTTTATTTATTGTAATTTCTATGATATATGACTAATTAATAAATTTAATTATTGTACATCAAAGAATTTTATTTTATTTAAAAATGTTATTAATTTCTAATATTATCATAAAAAATTAGAATGCTTTTCTCAGTGACGGATTATAGCTTGATGGGGCCCAGGCAAATTTGAATTAGAGAGATGTATAGTGTGTACCACAGAAATGAGTTTATAAAAAATTGGTTTGGGGTTCCCCCATTAGTGGGGGTCCAGGCAATAGCTCTTTTTGCCTATAGGATACGCGCCACTGACTTTTCTATATTAATACAAAAAGAGTGACAATAAAGTTATTTTCATTTGAAGATTTATGATTTCATCGAATATTAGACAAAAATTATTTGAGAAGAACTTAATGAATGAAAGAGAAAATAATTCCGAGCTCACATTTAAGTTAGTCGAATTTACTTTGAAGTAAAATAAAAAGAAGCTCCTACAAAGTATGAAATTTATGAAAAGATTAATACAAATTATTATAGTGAAGCAATAATTTTATGTGACAGTTAAGTGTATCATTTATGATCTCTCTCTTTCTCTCTCTCTCTTTCTATATATATACATATATATATAGAGAGAGAGAGACATGTGCGTGTGTTAGTCATAATAACAAATTATCAAATTTAAAATGTTTATTAATCTATAATATGTAATAAGTAAAATTAAAAAGAACGAAAATATTTCGTGCAAAATTCAGTCTATTGAATTCTAAATAAAAAAACATAATGATTAACAGTTTTAAAATACGCAAAAACATACTGCGACTTAACAAAAACATTACAGCTAGTAATTGATTATATAACATTTAACGACCTTTGTCCTTAACCTTGACCGTGATCATGTTTGAAGAAAAACTGGTACTGCATAGTACCACACGGGAAATCGTATAATTTATAATAATGACTTTAGTCATGAAACAAAAAAGTATTTATATGAATTAAAAGTACTATTTTTTATTGTAGTATAACAATTCATTTATAAATGCCAGTGCAGATATGATAAAGTATAAAAAAAGTCTATTATATTAATGATAAATAGCAGTTGAATATATTGATGGCAAATTATTTTATATTGTATAAATAATATAGTTGATGAAAAAAATACCTTTCTTTTCGGTTGAATAAATATATTTATACATTATATATATAAATATATTTTATCTATATATTTATATATATTTATATTGTATATTGTATAAATTATTTTATATTGTATAATAGCTGATGAAAAAAATATCTTTCTTTTCAATTGAATATCGATATATGTTTTGATATAATCAAAATGTTGTGGTAATTATGATCCCAACTTATTTTCAATTTAAATAAAGTTAAGTGATGTTATATAACGACGACCAAATTTCGAATTTTAGCATGGGGTCTGTGTATTAAATATTAGTTTCGTTAAAATTTATAAGTTTATTTGGTAATAGACTTATTGGATAAATTTTAATACAATTAATTTTTTTCTTTGAACAATATGACACTAACGACGCAGAAAAAAATATTTGAGCTAATGTATATTATTAACAGTACTTTCATTAAGTTATCTCAAAAACCAAAAATTTACTTTAAATAATAACATACGGCTTTAAAATTATATAAATTGAACAGAATAATGTTACCAACAAAATTATTCCCGAAATTATCATTTTATGTACTTCTCTATTAGCGAAGTAATTTTGAGTTCGTAAGCTCTCGTCCACAAGTTCAAACAGTTAAATCAGTTCATAACGATCAACTTAAGGCGTTAGTTGAATCAGAACCACGCACTACAATTTGAGAGCTTACACAAAAGTTGGACATTAGTTCTGGACCACATAAAACAGCTAGGAAAATCAAAAAAGAGAAAAATATACATGAATTTGAAGGTCATAAACCGTAATTATTTTTCTACCAACTTAATACTTCAATATATAAATATGTTTTTATATTTAGCATCGTTATTATTGATATTTGATTATGTTTCTATAATTTTTCTGTTGTGTAAAATACCTTCACCTTTATATATATATATATATATATATATATATATATATATATATATATATATATATATATATGTAGATATATATATACATATACATATATACATATATATATATATATATATATATATATATATATATATTTAAATATACATATAAATATATACATATATATATGTACATATACTTATAAATATATATATATATATACATATATATATATATATACACATATATATATATATACATATATATACATATATATATATATATATATATATATATATATATATATATATGTACAGTGTCGTATCAAGAATTTTTCGGAGGAGGTGTGCTATTATACCAAGTTTAAACATCTAACAATTCTTTATTTACGATAAAAATTCTGAATGCATATACATGACTATATACGAGTATAAGTTACTGATATCACAATTAATTTAATTGGGATCGATTTTGATTTTATTTAGGCGTTAGTCATTGAACAGTTTTGGACCACTTAAAACAACTACGAAAATCAAAAGAGAGAAAAATGTATATGAATTTGAAGATCATAAACCGTAATTATTTTTCTACCAACTCAATACTTTAATATATAAATATTTTTTTTTATATTTAGCGTCATTGTTATTGATATTTGATCATGTTTCTATAATTTTTCTGTTGTGTAAAATACCTTCACCTTTATATATATATATATATATATAAGCATATATATATATAAACATATATATATATATATATATATACATATATATATATATATATATATATATATATATATATATATATATATATATATATATATATATAAATTACTACTTTTACAGTTTTCATTAACTTAACTTAAATCTTTTTTGTATATTTTTCTTTATAAACATAGACTATTGAGTAGGGTACCAATATTCAACAAATACTACTAAAAATTGAACTGTATATTAGTGCTATATATATATATATATGTATATATATATATGTATACAGTGTCGTATTCAGAATTTTTTGGAAGGAGGTGTGCTATTATACCTAGTGTAAACATCTGACAATTCTTTATTTACAATAAAAAATCTAAATGCATATACATTACTATATACGAATGTAAGTTACTGATATCACAATTAATTTAATTGTGATCGATTTTGATTTTATTTAGGCGTTAGTCGTTCAACAGTTCTCGACCATTGAAAACAGCTAGGAAAATCAAAGAAGCTGTATGTAATCTGTGTACGATTTTTTAAGTACACAAGGCTCGAAGAGTTATGTATATATACATATACATATACATATATATATATATATATATATATATATATATATATATATATATATGAACATTTGTTATTTTCTATTAGGTAAATATGCAATTCATGTTAATACATTTTTTTATTTATGTTTATTTATTTTTATTAATTTTTGTTTATATATATATATATATATATATATCGTATATATATATAAAGATATGTAAGTATACTTTTCGTAAAAATATTTTTTTTATTTAAAAAAATGTAGACTATATATTTTGTAATATAAGAACATCGATTTTATGGCATATATATATATATATATATATTTATATATATATATATATATATATATATATATATATATATATATATGTATATATATATATATATATATATATATATATATATATATATATATATATATATATGCATATAAATATATATATATATATATATATATATATATGTATATGTATATAAAATGTATATTTATAGAGGGTCGTCATGTGTTGTTTTTTAATATTACATGCTGAAAAAATGTTACTTTGTCTGCCCCAATCTATGCAGTTCAGGTGGCGATGAATTAATGAAACGATGAATGGTGATAAATAAGGGGATAATAAATAATAGGAACTTACTCTGCTTCTGTGTGTATATATCCATAGGTATATTTTCTCATACATTGATCCCACACACACACACACACACATATATATATATATATATATATATATATATATATATATATATATATATATATATACATGTACTTATAATGTGATAAATAGACACAGAATAGATTAAAATACGTTAAAAGAGTAATTGAAAATCCGAAATAAAAATGATAATACGGAATACAAAATATATTATTTTTTATATAAACATGTACAATACTTTATGTTAAATATTATGTGAAAAAATATATAAATGTAGGGAAATAAAATGAAGCGTTTATAAACATGCGTTAAATTGATTCAATTTTCATTTAATTATGAAACAGAGAGGAAGTTGAAGACAAATTTTTATTTAGTTAAAATGTGAATAGATTTACTAAAACAGTGTTTCATTCATAGCATGTAATATATTAAAATATACAAAATATTGTAAATTCCGTTGTACATGAATCGTATTCACAAAGCTTTGTGTTGTTAATAATCCATTGTTATTTTTCAATTTTCACGTTTCATTGCTTTATTTTATCTAAAACTACATTCAAACATTTTATTTCTAATAATTCGAGTAAGTATATGTTGTACAGTATACGCGAACGATTGAAGTAGGATGTGATGTTTTCGAAAAGCTCCGTTTAGAAAAGTTCCGCATTCCCCTAAGCAATATTTTACTGATTTGGCTGCATTTGAAATGTTTACTTCTGCGTTGAAAAGCTACATCTGCTAGCATGTGCATCAGTTAGATGGATTGTGTATGGCAAATACAGTGTACATATATGTATATATATAAATATTGGAAAATAATTAGTATAATCATTTATAATTGATCTCTGTATAAAAATAGAGACTGATACAATAAAACGATATTAGTATTTTATTAAAAATAATCACAAATGAAAATGCGCTATTTTGGATTACAAATATTTTTTTTACAAATTTTTTTGTTCTATGGATACAAGTATAATTTGAATGTGTTCTAATGAGTTCGATTATGTTAAAAAAATGTTCATTATTTTGTTTGATAGTCATTTTGATGCAGTTTTAACAGAAATATTTCATAATTTCAGAACATAAAGAAAGTTTGGAACTTTCATTTTGTAGTTAAAAATTGATTAAGCTGTACTATGATCTATTTCAACCCTGTAGTATGAAACTTCCAAAAAAGTGTATTTAACTACTTTGTGACTGAAAAATGCATTAATTTAGTCTTTGAAAATGAAATTCATCACGTTTATTTATTTTCATTATTATTATGTATGCTTTTTCAGTTATTGTGAATTTATTAATTTAAAACTTAAGAAAAATCATCAAGGACATAAAGTGCATATATATAAATATATATATATATATATATATATATATATATATATATATATATATATATATATATATATATATATATACGAGGTCAGACAATTAAGTAATGCGACAAAATTCAAAAATCGAGTATATTTAAAAATTAAGGTACATCGCTGCGATCCCCTTCAAAGTAGTCCCCTCCCGCATCTATACACTTATTCCAGCGAGTTTTCCAGTTTTCGTAACAATTCTGGAACACTTCTTGTGGGACCTCTCCGAGTACCCTCGTCACAGATTCTTGGATATCTTCAACGGAGTCAAAATGTCGACCTTTGACGAATTTTTTCATATGGGGGAATAGGAAAAAGTCGCAGGGTGACATGTCCGGTGAATAGGGCGGTTGTGGTAACGTTGCGATGCCTTTAGACGCCAAAAACTGAGAGACACTGAACGCACTGTGACAGGGAGCATTGTCGTGATGCAGAACCCAAGTCTTCGCGATCTCTGGACGCACTCTGAGCACCCTTTTTCGTAATTTTTCGAGCACATTGCGGTAGAATACTTGATTTACGGTTTGTCCAGGTGGTACGAACTCTTTGTGAACCACCCCTTTGCTGTCGAAGAAGCAAATCAACATGGTTTTCACTTTGGACTTGCTCATTCTCGCCTTCTTTGGCCTTGGTGCCCTGCGACAGCCACTGTTGGCTTTGTCGTTTAGTTTCGGGGTCATATTGAAAGAACCAACTTTCATCACCAGTAATAACTCGATCGAGAAGAGTAGGATCACTTTCAACCTGCTCGATACAATCTTGAGCGATGTTCATTTAAATTTCTCTGTTCCATTTTCGTGACATGCACTACTCGCGCGTTGTTACAAAACACTAAACAGCTGGCGAAGAAATGATCGTACGAGGGTGGTCAAGGTCTCAATCGAGAGAGTAGGGATCTGCTATTACGGTGGCGGAGTTACAGGTTCGCAGTGTTACCAGAGGCCGAGAAAAAAAAATCGGTCGCATTACTTAATTGTCTGACCTCGTATATATATATATATATATATATATATATATATACATATACCATTAAATATTAATAATATAGATTATTTAGTAGTTCTAAGAGGCAAAACATTAAAATAATTTCCTATTTCGTGCTAATAATAAACATTTTTTATTTATTTAAGAATTATTTAAACAGAGAATAAGAGAATATAAAAATACGGAGAAATGGAAAATACTTGGTGACATGAATATAACAAATTGACAATTATTCATATTTCTAAGGATGTTTTATTAATGATGCTCTCAGCAGTGAAACTTGTTTTTGTGTTAAAAAACAACACCACAAAAATACTACAAAAAAGTCGCATCATACTAAAATAGTAAAAAAAGTTGTTTTTATTCTTGAGAGTTATAGAATATATATGATATTAAGTTAGCGAATGGTATTGATTAAAATGATAATAATACGGTTTGAATAAAAAAATGCTCTACGCAGTTGAATGACATAACACAAGTGATTTATAATTAATAATTTGTTCAGATAAGAAAAAAAAATTTTTATAATTTATTATGAGCATAGAAAAATAAAAATATTTTTAATAAATCTAAGAATTAGATATGATGATCTAAAAATGCTAATTATAGTATTAATCTAAATTGTAGTATTTATATAATTAAATTCATATTATTTAGAATTTATCGAGAATAGGAAGGGAAAATATAAGTCAGGTTGATGTATATATATATATATATATATATATATATGGAAATTATACCATTTAGTGACCTATTTTAGAAACTCATTTTTAGTGATATTTCAATAGATGAAAGTTTTTTGTTGAAAAACAAACATTATTATTGCGAATAACACTAAACATTATTACTTTCTATATACAAAAAATAATTCCATTGTAAAATTTCCATATTTTTTTTATTATTTTTCGCATAGACCTCCTTCTTTCAACACCGTTCTCCCCGCTACACTCTACGAGTAGCACATAAACCGTTTTCTTTACCGATCATTAATGATTGGTTGATGGATATCGCGTGTTCTCTTTCCTGATTGGTTGATATCAGTCACATGTATGTAGCTCTCTCACGGTGTACAACGAAAGAAGTGTATACGATTTCAATGTGAGCTGTATTATAATGAATATTGTATTCACTGATTTAGAATAAAAACATTATTAGACATTTTAACATTGTATTTTGTTGTTGATTTTTATAAACTTTTCCAATAAAAAAATTATGACTTACATTTTACTCAGATTATTTGTGTATGATTTGTAAATTTATGTTATTTTTTAGGGGAGAGCGACAGTTAGCAAGTGGGGTCAAATTCCTTCGGGAGTTGGTGAATGTAGCGATTAGGAGGCAGAGCCCCTTGATAATATTATAAAATTGAAATAAAAAATTAATTATATAATTTAATTTTTTTTGAAAAATAGACAGACTTCATTGATGAAATTATATTTTTATCTTGATTTTCTTTAAACAAATGATTTGTTTCAATTTCCTGTCAAATTTTTTATTAAAAAATAAACAGACATATGTAATTCATTGAAAATTATTAAGTAAAATGAAAAGGTTAAATGCGAGTGTGTCAGAAAACATCTGCAATATTTTTGCAAAATCTATTCAAAAAGAGTAGAAAATTTACAGACAGTTATTTCTCTGCATCATTTTTTCTGGTTTATTAACACACTTTAATGTTGGATAAATTTCTGTACGCTTTCAGAAATAAATTCGGCACATAACACTAGGTTTACGGGCATTTATTATATATCTATTTTCACTGAAATCCATCATTTTGACGGATACATTAAAATACAGTTTTTTGGTAATAACAATTAATTTTATTTTATATCACTGCATTTTTATTAACAAAGTAACAGTACATTTTTCACATATAAATTCTATTTTAAGGGTACATCTTCCGTACACAAAACTTTTTGCACTCACGGAAAATATTATTGCATCTGTTTTTTTTTACAAAATCCGATTTGACAGGACTTCCGATTGTTATTTTGGAATTTCCTATATCCGACTGTTTGTAGGTAGTCTTACGATCATTTCTGTAATCCCTCTCTAATTCATCTCTGTACTCTCTCGCTAATTCTTCAGACAATTGAAAAATATTTTTTTTTCTCGATACATCTAGTCCGATAGTCTCCTTTTACAATATCCACGCATCGATAGCTGCTAAATCTAAGATGTTATAAAATACTACGGCCATCTACGGGACTCTGCTTTGACACGATATTTTCGTGCCATTTGATCTACCGTATCCACTCCAAAATTGGTCTTGTAGAATGTAATTGTTTCCGGGACACGTTTATTATCGTTCCCTATTTGTACAAATTCATATCATGAACTGAGTAATAGTACCTTTTTCTTTGACTTGCTTTCGTAAATTGTTAGAATATCATTTTCTGATTTATAAAGTCGTGTGGAAAACCGGACCTTATTATCGTCCTTAGATTTTGCAGTTTTTGGTATTACTTTTTTATTTGCATTTATAGTCCCAATTAGAGTAGTTTTTTTTGCAAGTATAACGTTTTCGCAAGTAAATTCCAATTGTATGTAAAAGTATAATTCTAATTCTAAATAACTAGAAGGACGAAGAAAAGTCTGTGAGCTCAATTCTTCCCATTCAACAGAAAATTGTATGCCATAGACGCTATTTCATTTCTCGTGGGAAGAAATACGGCATTCGCTTTCACATTTTCATTTTCTTTGTCCTCTACAGTATCAGATCACTTCGTGGTTTCAGTTATAATTTGATGTATAGAGACTTTTAAGACTCTTAACACAAAATTGTTTACCCGTCAATTTGACGGATGTTCGGATAAATAGATGTACTATATACAGTTACACGAAAGTAGAAAGCTGGTGGATAAATTGAATTGATATATACGAGGTCAGACAATTAAGTAATGCGACAAAATTCAAAAATCGAGTATATTTAAAAATTAAGGTACATCGCTGCGATCCCCTTCAAAGTAGTCCCACCCCCGGCATCTATACACTTATTCCAGCGAGTTTTCCAGTTTTCGTAACAATTCTGGAACACTTCTTGTGGGACCTCTCCGAGTACCCTCGTCACAGATTCTTGGATATCTTCAACGGAGTCAAAATGTCGACCTTTGACGAATTTTTTCATATGGGGGAATAGGAAAAAGTCGCAGGGTGACATGTCCGGTGAATAGGGCGGTTGTGGTAACGTTGCGATGCCTTTAGACGCCAAAAACTGAGAGACACTGAACGCACTGTGACAGGGAGCATTGTCGTGATGCAGAACCCAAGTCTTCGCGATCTCTGGACGCACTCTGAGCACCCTTTTTCGTAATTTTTCGAGCACATTGCGGTAGAATACTTGATTTACGGTTTGTCCAGGTGGTACGAACCCTTTGTGAACCACCCCTTTGCTGTCGAAGAAGCAAATCAACATGGTTTTCACTTTGGACTTGCTCATTCTCGCCTTCTTTGGCCTTGGTGCTCCAGGGGACAGTCACTGTTGGCTTTGTCGTTTAGTTTCGGGGTCATATTGAAAGAACCAACTTTCATCACCAGTAATAACTCGATCGAGAAGAGTAGGATCACTTTCAACCTGCTCGAGACAATCTCGCGCACCGTTGCTCTAAATTTCTCTGTTCCATTTTCGTGACATGCACTACTCGCGCGTTGTTACAAAACACTAAACAGCTGGCGAAGAAATGATCGTACGAGGGTGGTCAAGGTCTCAATCGAGAGAGTAGGGATCTGCTATTACGGTGGCGGAGTTACAGGTTCGCAGTGTTACCACAGGCCGAGAAAAAAAATCGGTCGCATTACTTAATTGTCTGACCTTGTATATATATATATATATATATATATATATATTCATATCATTATACCAATAAAAGTCAATATAATGTTTCAAAAAATAACATTTATGTTTTCTTTATTTTTAAGCATGAAATCTGAAATCCGTCAATTGACGTGTTCCGTAAATCTAGTGTTAAGAAATCAGGCATGCACCATTTTTTGCTAATTGAATTCTGGTATATCGAATGTATTTTAAAGGATCTTTAACTTGACAAAAAGAAGGAAACAGATTGAAAAAGAGAAATCTGAATTCTATGAAAATCACATTTAAAAATTAAAGATAATTCCTTAAATTTAGAATTGTATTTTTATACTTGTGATCCCATTAAAATGTTGTTCTGATTGGCTTCACCCATTTTCAAGTATATTTTAGAGACAGAAATCTCTAAGTTTCTGAAATATACCTGAAAATGGAGCACGTGCTAAAAATAATAATGAAGAACAAATATTCAAATAATTCTAATATTTACTTTTAACTAAAATTATAGATGAAAAGATTTAGAAACTATGGTATTATAACATACTAATGTAAATATGCGTTCGCAAAGTTAATCTTCCTTGAATCATTTGAATAGTTAACATAATTAATTGGGGGAAAATGGTTGTCATAAAATTTATAAATTTTTTTAGAAATTACTCACACACACATACACACACATATATATAAATATATATATATATATATATATATATATATATATACAATATGTTGATACATATATATATATATATATATATATATATATATATATATATATATATATATATAAGTATACAATATGTTGAAAGTAAGTGGTATAATATTGTCGAGTTTCAATGTGATTATAAACTAAAATAGTAAGACAGTAATAATTACACTCGGAGGATTCTCCGTTTCGAGTCTTCATTTATAAAACCTCACATTCATAAAACCTCATTTAATCCCCTGATCGCGACTACGTGTTGTTAAATAATAGAGATGCAGGAATCGTGAGTCAATACTCGACACTCCTCAAGAGGGATTTTATGGATATTAATCTTTACATTTATAAATATTTAATATTATGTTGTCAAGTGCATATTAAAAATACCAAACGAGCAATTATGTAAACGTTAACGAAACGAAAAAATAACAAGTTTCAGATTATAATTATCCATTGAGACAATGTCGAAACTATTTATAATTCATTTAGTTTTTTTAATATTAATGAATGTTTCGTTTGAATGTTTTTATGTCAATGCATTTCATTCTTGCGTTGTTTTGTATTATTTATAGATATTTATAATTTTATAACCGACAATAAAGTGTAACTAGAACATTGAATTTCCGTTTATTAATAAAATCGAAAACTATTAAATGTTTAGTTAACGTTTATTATGTTCATTATTGATTTTCATGGATTTTGAACAAAATTTTCGAGTCGGGTTTGTAATATTTCCGAAATAGATATAAGAATATATAGTATTGATATAGTATTGATTTTATGAAATATATCAATATAAACGGCACACTTTTGAATTTTTGTAATTTCTACATACAACAAACTAAAGAATTGTCATGAAATTTACAATTGTCTCAAGATCCAAAAATATTTCCTGTTAATTAAAAAAGTATTTTTAGTAAGTAGTAGTGAATGTTGTATTATTATTCAATGTAGCTTTTTGTAAAATATTATCTATATCTATCTCTATCTATCTATCTATCTATATATATATATATATATATATATATATATATATATATATATATATATATATTGGATCAGTGCAAACGTTCGTATACGATTCAGTAGGTGGTGTTAAGAGTGCCGCATGGCGGCGTTCGTGATTGAAATGTATTCATGTTATATATCGTTTGAAAAGTGACAGTCACAGCTGTCATTTGAGCATTAGACGCATTTGTTTCGGTTCGATTTGTGTAAGAAAATTTTTTTCTTACACATGTTATGCATCCATCCTCACTACTGTACTTATTTATAAATGTGTCACGTTCTGACTAATGAATTTCAACTGACCTGTCAATATCTAAGTTATGTATCAGTCTTAACAAAAGTACTTGTCACATTCCCGTCAATGTCTAAGTTATGTATCCATCCTAACAAAAGTATTGTCACGTTCCTGTCATAATACCTGTGTTCACACGCTTAGATAAAACACAATTTCGTCATTGAGGACAATATATAAACGGTAGTTGAGATCTCATAAGTCAGTCAAGTAACAGACCCCGTGTGGTTATATTCATCATAGTAACAGCAATTAAACAATAATAGTAAACAAATATTTGTTGTGTTTTATTTCAAATCTGCAGCATTTATGTTATAAAATATCCAAAATATAACACACACTACGGACTTTTTCGATTTGTGTGTAAGAAAATGGACAACGAAAAGATACACCTTCGTCACGTTATGTTGTACGAGTTCGGAACGGAGTAACCGTTGGTGCGCCAACGAAAAATATTTGAGAGATTTATTTTCATTTGGACCATGCACCATCGCTTACAACTGCGAAGAAATGGTTTGCTAAATTTCGACTTGGTGATTTTAACCTCGAAGATCAACCTGCACTGGACGGCCTACTGACATCGACGATGATGTTGTACGCGCTTTAGTTGACAACAATTCAGGAATTTTGACGGAAGAGGTTGCCGAGACACTCAACGTTGACAGATCGAAAGCATTTCGGCATTTGAAGTAGCTGGGGTTCGCGTTGAAGCTCGATACGTTGGTTCCGCGCTCGTTGTTTGAAAAAAAAACAAGTTTGTTCGCATCTCTTCGTCAGTTTCTTTGCTTGGGCGCCTTAACTGAGAGCCTTTAATGGATCATTTGGTGACTGGAGATGAGAAATCGATCCTGTGCAACAACTTCCGACGCAGAATAACGTGAAAACAAGCGAATAAAGGGGTAGAACCAGTTGCCAAAGCTGATTTGCATTCTATGAAGGTGTTGCTGTGTGTTTGGTGGGATTGAAAAGGCAGTTTGTTGAATTGCTCCCATGGGCCGAAACGATTACTAAGGAAAAGGACATGGCTGTATCAGATAAAGTTGTTGCTGTGTGTTTGGTGGGACTGCAAAGGTGTTGTTTATTTTGAGCTGCTACCATCGAAAGAAATAATTGCTAAGGAGAAATACTGTCAACAACTAAACAAACTGAATGCAGCAATGAAAGAAAAGCGCCAGATTTTGGTCAATAGTAAGAGGGTCATTTTCTATAAAGACAACGTAAAACCACATACAACAAAACTGACTGTGAAAATTGAAGCAGTTGAAATGGGGAATCATATCGCATCCACCGTATTCTCTGGACATTGCACTTTCGGATTATTATTTGTGTCAGTCGCTATAGAACAGTTTAAAGGGTAAAAAACTGACACCATGTAGGTCGTCAAAAACAACCTCATCGTCTTTTTTGCCAAAAAACCACACAGATTTCATGAACGAGGAATCCAGTAGCTATCTGAGCATTGAAAAATGATTACAGGAAAGGATGGTAAATATATAATTGATTATTAAGGGGACCCGGTGGTCTAGAATTTTCGAAAAATCGATTTTTTTTCGAAAGTATAGTATCTTAAAAATATACTGTAAAAATTTGATGACGAAATTCAGAGTATTTCAGGATCTACAGCCCATTAGAAGGTCAGGTAGGTAGAAGAATAAGTGGAGCAGTTGAAACTTTAAACGCGTTTATCTCGAAACTACTTTTTTTCGTCTTGCGGGGGCCAGAAAAAAAAACTACTTGACCGATTTGTCTGAAATTTTAATATGTTATTCTGAATAGTTCTAGCTCTCGCTCGCTAGCTCTCTAATAGTTTCCGTAAAATATTTATATTTTTTTTATTAACAAAGCATTCAAAAATACTGGTCGTTTTCAAACTTGTACTTTTGACTACGCGCCATTTTGTCAATTTTTTTTTTATTCTACTTCCTGCGATAGCTATACTTATACTAATTAAAAATTCGTCAATTATTTTATTTCAGATCAGAGGGAGATATAAATCATTATTCACCACGCAATTCCATTTTTTTAGAGGAGACTTCCTGACATCATTTTTCTAATTTAAAAAATTTTTTTTTTTGTCTTTATTTTCATTTTTGTGTAGTTTATTAGTAATAAAATAAGTGTAAAAAAATTTGAAAGCATTATTCATTACCCTCATATAGAAAAAAATTTTTTAAAATAGCTTAAATTTTAGGCCGCTAGACCACCGGGTCCCCTTAAAAGCATTTTCTGCAAAAAATAATCGCCTGAGTTTCAATTTTAAATCGTATAAGAACTTTTGCACTGATCCAATATATATATATATATATATATATATATATATATATATATATATATATATGATAGTTTTAACATCATATAAATTTAAATAAAGTATATGTAAAAAAATACTAGAATTTATTCAATAAACATATGCAAAATTAAAAAAATATATACATATATAAATGTATACTCTTATATAAACGTGCGGCCGTGTGCACGTACGTGGGTTATATTTCTTGTTGTCATCAGATCATTAAATGTTTTTGCAATGAAATGAACTGTCAATAGCACTTGTGTTGTTTTTGTGATATATCTGTGGTAGAATAGAAGTGATGTCGATAAATTGAGGTAGTGACTGCTCTACTGGGGTGATTCAAACGTAGTAGATGTCTTCGAGGAGCAGCTTTGATAGAACTTTCCCTATCTCCGCATAAACTGATATTTTCAGTAAAAAGAGAATTACGTTAATTTAGATTACATTTAAATCAACAATATTGCACGTTTGGAACAATTCAGTTTGTTTTAATTTCAAAAAATATTTGGTTTTTACTAAAATATTATGCGTGATTTGATTTTTTTGAGTAATATAGAAAAAATGAATGCTCTATGTCAATAATACATTAAATATTGAAATGTATGGGCATAGTCAATGGTTTATAATGGTTAATGGTTTAACACATATGCATTAATAGTTTATATATATATATATATATATAATTGATACAGTAAAGTAGCAATTATATGACCTATTAATCGATTCGATATTATAAAATTAAAGAGGTACGAAAACAAATTAATTTTATTTTTGTTATGTGCAGTTTCATTTATTTTTAATTTACAGTTACTATTTTTTATTTATAGAGAACTTTGCATATTAGTGTTAAGTGGAAAATTAGCTTATTATTTTATTAATCACAATTGATATTATAAACATTTTTATCATTTTCGTGTAAACGCTTGAATATAAAAAGTTCATAATTTATTATAAAAATTATGTTTTTCTCAAAAATTTAATTACATACAGAAAAAATATGAAAAAAACGATTTACAATAAAAGTCGTAAACACATGAAAATTATGAAAATTAATTATATTATTTAGCAAATTTAACACATTAATTTTATTGCTTTAATCTATTCGTGAATTTCTGATAATCATTGATACGATTTTGTAATTTTTCAATAATTACATTTTCACTCTTTCATTGTTTGAAAATATAATATTTTGTATACTGATTTTTAGTTTATTCTAAAAATTTTAAGATTCCATATTAGTAGATTTATGCTGGTGTATAAATTTAGACACTATAATTTTTATATTTTGAAATATTCATCTAATTCACTTTTTTCGAAGACAATATTTCAATTTTTGAAACATTTTTATATGTAATTTTATTTTATGACATCAATATTATATATTTCTTAAATTGAAGGATCAAATTTATTAGCAACTGTGAACAAAATTCAAAATTTTTATTTGTGTGTTAGTTTTCATAAATCTTAAATAAGCATTAACTTTTATATTATATATTTTTATCAAGAATAAAGATTTTTATGAACAAAATGAAGATTCAGATCACTGATTAAGTGGCACTCAAATTGAGATATATATTATTTTGTCAATTTGTTTTAAATCCAATGTGTTAAGAAAATACTTGTCAGTTTGGCGATGAAATTAGGTGATAAAATCTTGTATGCGTATTTGTTCAAGAAATTTGTAAAATGCCATTTGGGATTTTTTAGTTTATATATATATATATATATATATATATACATATATATATATATATATATATATATATATATATATATATATTCGCTCTTTATTAAATATCATTAAACTTGTTAAGTTATTTTTTCACTTCTGTTATGAGGGAGGGAATTTTAATAAATAAAAACACAAAAATTGTATTTTCAAAAAGTTAGCAATATTATTTATTATAAAATCTGTGATTTCATTACATATGTATATATATATATATATATATATCTCAATTTAATATTATTAGCAGTTTATTGGTTGCTTATCTAAAGTTAATTTTGATATCAATATGAAAAATTGTTTGCAATTAAGTTAAAATATAGTAATAGTATAACATAAATAGTGTAACAATTTTTAAAAACTTTATCTTAAATATTAAACTTTTTTCTTTATAATTTCTTTCATTGTATTCATACACGAGTAAGATACTATTTTTCATTTTAGATAATTGTACCACTTTCTTAGTAATTTGTGATGAAGAATGTCCAGATCGTCCAATTAACGTGACTACTGAATTAATTAATTGGCGAGCGTATCGAGCAGAGGGCGGACCCTTCTAATATATATATATATATATATATATATATATATATATGTATATATATATATATATATATATGAGTATATATATATATATATACGAAACGATTTAATTTTCAGTAGTTATTGTTAGAACTTGTAATTGTATATACATATTTTTGATTTTACGTATGGTTTAAGGCTATAATCAAAAATACTCCATTTACGTTAGTGAAATCGATTCTCAAATATAATTTCTAAGTAATTATTTTACTGAAAAACAGATTGCTACTAACATTTTTTTTTGCTTTCCTAAACGCTCGTTGGAATCATCTTTTTCATCGCAGTTATAGTTTTCTGTGGATTATTATTAGAATGTTTTCTTGGTACCTGTCCTTAAATATGTAATATTGTAACTCTCATCATAACAGATTAATACTCACGATATTAAATAGTATTCATCACATTATTCTATCGTATCTTGATATGTTTTAGTAACATAACCTTTTTTATATCACGGAGCATAATGGGGATGCTTGTGTCTTTCTACTTGGAGTTTGTTGTTCCAGTGTGATGAAATACATTTCAGATCTGGAATCAAAATGAGGTTAATGTGTTACAAACGCAATTTCAATGAGTTAGATGCACAGAATGACTGATTACTAAAATATATTTAATGTCTGTAAAATTGCACCACAGTTTAATAATTAAATAAGTTGGAATTTAAATTAAGGATTTTGTGTTTTGCCTTGTTACATATCAAATCTTATAAACATAGTTTAAAAATGTTTGAAAAATATATATTGGATATTTAATCTGTTTAAAATATCCAAAGCGACCAACTCCATAGTTTCAGACTATAAATTTCGTGGTGAGGAAGGTTCACATAATTTCATTTTAAAATAAAGAAAACATTTTCAGTTTAAGGATAATATTTACAATTTTATCAAATGAGTTCAAGATGAGTAATTTAATAGTGTTGAAATGATTTGCGAAAAGTTCCCAGTTTCATTATTATATTCCGAAATTAATTTATTTTGTGTATATTATAATATAATTTAGTTTGAAAACTACTCACGCCATTAAAGTAGATATTATCTATTTGTATACTTGTATATCCGTTACTGAAATGTACTTTTTTTGTACATATTGTATTTTAAGTCATGTTTATATGTTATTAAAACTGAATTAGACACTTATGTCATTTTCCAGTAATTCTGAAAATTTTGAGAGTTTGGTAAGAAGAGTGTTCTTTTAAATCTGATACATATATATATATATATATATATATATGTATAAATTATATATATATATATATATATATATATATATATTGTTTTAGAATTAATACCATATTTCATCTATTAGACAGTTATAAACAAATGGGTCTTTTTTGATTTTAATTGATGGAGCTAATTGATGCATGATACAAAAAAGAATTTTTTTCGAATTTTAGGAAAGATGTTTCTCATTCATAATTAATATAAATAAAAGCTTATTATACTATAATGTATATTTGAATAAAATACTATTAATACTATTTACAGTGAGTAATGTACGTTTTTCACTTTGATATTTTCATTAAACATCTACACTTAATATAAAATCTTCATATTAAATTGAAAACTCGTATCTGGATTAGATTCAATCGTGTAGTTTTAATACCATACTTCTGTAAGATTCGCGCGAAAAAATCAACCGACTACCATTATTGTTATTATAACAATTTTTTATTCTAGTCGTATAGTGAAAATAATACATTCTTGTCGTGTCTAAAACATGACATTGTTTGCACACTTCATATGTTATTTAATGTTCAATTAAAATTCATTCCGCACACCTACATACTATACGATTAACATATTTGTTTATTATGTTTTTTCTTTATCATAAATATTTTAAAATTATGGTATTATTTCAAATAATGTCTTAGTGATTATTGTTGTCTCAAAATGCAACCATGAATAGATCATTTATAATATTAGCTAGTCAAAAATAATGCCAATGTCTTCACACCTTTTGGAGTCCTTTATCTTTTTTACTATTAATATTTATGTATATATATATATATGTATATATATATATATGTATATATGTATGTATATATATATATATATATATATATATATATACTCCCTTTTGAAATCGTTCGACTTTACACAAGTTATCAGTTAGTCATCCAACAGTTCTAGGCCACTTAAAACAGCTATGAAAAGTAATGTATATGAAAATTAGTATACGAATTTATGGTCATAAACCGTAATTATTTTTCTACCAACCTAATATGTCAGGTCTACAAATCAAGTTTCTTTTTTATAGAAAATGAATACGAAAAAATAGAACACATTTCAATTCTCAAAATATCGTTCATTATTTTATTTAACTTTCGGGTAACTGAGAGATCTTTTATAGATGGCGGCTTTGAGTTTATGAAATATTAATGCATATTCGGATCCCTTCTATAGTTTTATCATTATTTTGATATTTTATGCATCACTACATCTTCCCTCAATGCTGAACAAATCACTCACACATTTTTTTTTAAAATAAAGTGCGAAACGCATGAATGCCTTATGTGATGCTTTTCACACGTCATCGTGACCATTACTGTTTTGTGAGGTTATTCCAACTACTTCACCAAGATTTATAGTGTTTTTGATGTTAAGATTGGCATTTAAAAATCTAAAAACGACGAAATATTTTAATTTAAAACAGTTATGATTCATTTTTTTCTTCTAAATATTAATTTTGAGTTAGTGAATTATAAATAAGAAAAATGTTTATTAGTCTCGTATTGTATAATTAGTGCCAATGTTTTCTTTGACAAAATAATTTCAGTTCCAATAATAATTTCATTTTCTAGTTCAAAACTGACAAATAATTGTTGACACTTGTATTGACTTTGAAGCATTATTTCAACAAAAAAATTCATGGAAATTATTCATTTTTATCTACTTTTTATATTAAAACTGATATCATTATTACCTTTTATAGCAATAAAGTTTATTTTACTGTATTTAAACAAACACACTAAAATAAATGTACTGACTGACGTAAATGATATTATAAAGGCCTTTTTAAACATTTTATATTTTGTCAGTTTAAATGTAAACAATAAATATATGAAGTCATATATATATATATATATATATATATATATATATATATAATATATTTTGAAGAGTGAAATGTATCAAGACACTAGTTTAATATTATTTTTATCAACGGAATAGTTCATTCACATGATAACATTTTTTTCAATATGAGTAGGAACATTTTTTTGTTTACACTTTGATAATACTGTTTCTTATTAGATATGACAATAATGATTAAACAAAAATATCAGCAAATATTAATTTAACCTTACATTTTGTTTGCTTTTTATCATTGAAACTTACATTTAAATCCGATTATATTGCCAAATTAATTCAATTTTAATGTTTGTTATGTTCTTTATATACTCATACTTTAAAGATGTTATGTTTATAATATTAATGGGATTTATGAAATATAATTTTTAAAATCCAGATTATACAGTATAATAGAACACTAGTATTGTAAAATGTAGTTTCATATTTTATATGGATTTTAATTAAATATCAATAAGCTTTTACGTTTTTAAAGAAATAGAATTTTCGGTGAATTGTTGTTCATTTATATGATTTTTAATTTCGGTTACAATGTTATATAAAACAACATATTACATTATTCTGTTATTAAATGTAAAATCAGAACTATAATAAATTAATTGAAAATTATAATATATGATCCACTTAATTTTCGTTTTATTATCATGTAAAAAACATATTTACATGCTTTTTATTCTTGTGCCTCTTACCTCACAATTTATTCTATAGAAAAGAAATTTACTGTGTTAGCAATTTAATTTACAGTAAGAAATAGTTTATAAAATGGTCACTCAGTGATGAATGAACTTTAAACGTAAACCATAAAGGAAATTTAAATATAAACGATAAGTGAACATTAAACATAAAGCATGTTTTTTCTAACACTCTGATTAAATTTCTGTCAGAAACTCTTAATATAAAAATTAATTAATATTATAGTACGTGGGTCTTTTTATAAGTATAGAAAAAAACAAGTTAAACATTGTTTTCTTTTTCGGAAAAAATCGATATTACTTCTCAATATAGTTTCCATTGACGGCTATACAATTGGTCCAGCGAGTCTGCAAAATACACATTCACGGCGGCGATCACATCCTCATTCGAAGAGAATTTTTTCCCACCGAGCCAAATTTTCAATTTTGGGAAGAGGAGGAAGTCGCACGGGGCCAAGTACGGAGAATAAGGCGAATGAGGAATCAATTCGAAGCCTAGTTCGTGCAATTTTGCCATTTCGATGGTCGATTTGTGGGACGGTGCTTTGTCCTGGTGAAAGAGCATTTTTTATGCATCAATCTTGGCTGTTTTTGTTTCATCTCTTCTTTCAAACGGTCCAATAGTGTTGAATAATAGGCTCCTGTTATCGTTTTTCTCTTCGTTAAGTAGTCGATTAGGATGATTCCTTGGGAATCAAAAAAAAAAAAAAAAAACAGTAACCATCACTTTCATAGTCGACAAAACGGTTTTTTTACTTGTTGTCTACTGCTTTGACTGTTGATTTGACTCAAATGTGTAGTAGTGATCCATGTTTCATCTACGGTGACGAATCGACGCAAAAAAGCCTGCTCGTTTTTTTTCCATTTTTGAGAAAACTACTACAATTCTCGCTTCAAAAATCTGTAGAACCTGAATAACGCGTCACTTCTGGCTGAAATTTCGCTAATGCTAATTTGAAAAGTGACACTTGATAGCCGTGACGTTGCCAAATGAATGGTGGCACCACATCATAGAAATTTACCAAACTTATCAAATTACCCATGTAAGTTACTGATCAAATTTATTCTTTAGATCAATAGGTATAATAGATTAGGTACAATATGATTACTATTTTAGAGTTCCTTGCATTATTATCTAGCAAATTTACTGACAGATAATTTGGATGCCTATTTAGACGTTCTAATATTTTTGATTAAGTTTACTAATGTCTTGTTTAATATTATATTGTTAAAAGCAACATAATCATTACTAAAGAAGTAATAGATATTAGAAAATTATGTTGTTATTTTAAATGCATTATTTATATATATTTATTGGGTGTTGGAATTAATTCGTAGCGTTTTCTTCATGAAAAAAGATCGTTTATTTTAAGTGAAATTGAAAAAACATATCTTTCAAAGTATTGTCCATCGTTAGCCCCTACTTTTTCCCATCTTTCAGGCAGGAGACGAATGCCACGTCGGGAGAACGCCTCGTCTTTAGACGTAATCCACGAATCGACCCATTTTTTGCAATCTTCATAAGAAGTGAGCTTCTGCCCAGACAGGCCATGACTGATCAATCGAAACAAGTGGTAATCAGAAGGAGCAATATCTGGAGAATACGGCGGGTGGGGCAGGACTTCCCATTTGAGCGTTTCCAAGTATGTTTTGACCGGTTTTGCGACGTGCGGACGAGCATTGTCGTGCTGCAAAATCACTTTTCGTGTCTTTCAAAGTATTCCGGCCGTTTTTCCTTCAATTCACGGCTCAAGCGCATCAATTGTAGTCGGTAGCGATCCCCAGTGATGGTTTGATTCGGTTTGAGCAGCTCATAGTAGATAACACCCTTATGATCCCACCAAATACAGAACATGAGCTTGGATTCATGGATGTTTGGCTTCGCCGCTGGTGTTGATGGTTGGCCGGGCTTAATCCATGACTTTCTGCGCTTGTGATTGTCGTAATAGATCCACTTTTCATCACCCGTGACAATTCGATTCAAAAATCTCTTCCTTTTCTCCCGTTGAAGCAGCAGTTCACACGTAGAAAAACGCCTTTCAACTTCCCTCGGTTTCAATTCGTACGGGACCCAATTTCCTTGCTTTTTGATCATTCCCATGGCTTTAAGGCGTTTTTCTATCGTTGACAAGTCAACTACCAACGATTCAGACAATTCTTGAAGTGTTTGACATGGGTCCTCATTAAGTAATGTCTCCAATTCTTCATCGTCGAACTTTTTCGGCTGTCCAAGTCGTTCCTTGTCTTCCAAGTCGAAATCATCACTTTTAAAACGTGGAAACCACTTCCGACACGTTTTCTCAGCTAGAAAATGGTCACCGTAAACTTCCACTAAAATACGTTGACTTTTGGCAGCACCTTTTTTTATGTTAAAGCAATGAAGTAAAACTCCCCGAAAAAACAATTTATCCGGCACGAAATTCGCGACATATTCGATAAAGTACAGTGTTGTTATTCACGCTTCAACCAAATGACATATACTGAAACTGACGCCTATGGACAGCTGTTTTACGGGGAATATTTGGTTAAAGGGAACAATGGAAGGATGTACTACCTACGCCTTCCCTTGTAAAACGCTACGAACTAATTCCAACACCTAATGTATATATATATATATATATATATATATATATATATATATAAATATATATAAATATATATAAATATATATATATATATATATATATACATATATGTGTGTGTGTGTTTGATTGAATCGACTATAATAAAATATCTATTAAACTTTCCTAAACAATATTTAATTTCATAGCGTAATTACAATGAATATTTTATTGAATCGATTAAAATAAATAATCTAAAAGAAAAGAATTTCATTTTCAGCTTAAATTAAACTTTAAAATTCATAGACAATTCGTTTGAATTAGAATACTATTTCAATTCAAATGCAAATTCAATAATTTGAATTTTATGAGAATACATTGAATCTAGTGAACTACACGTACGTGTATACCTTGTAGTCGGTGGTGACAATTCATGAATATATCTATGAGCCAAGTATTGCGTTGCTTATCAAATAACTAGCGACAATAATTAGTATAAAACTAATTTATCTCAATAACACAATTATAAATTATACAGTTATAATTTGTTTTAATTATCGTAAGAGTTACGTTATGAAATAATAAAATATATGTAACCTAAATGTTATGAATCTATTAAATACCCGCAGAATGTTACAAAGTGACCGTCAACAACGTAATTAGTAATGCTTCAATGACAACGTAATTTTAGAACACATTTAAACCATAAAAATGTCCATTTATATATTATTTTAGTGTAGCGTATTTCAAGAATTAAACAATTTAATTTAAAAGTTTACTTCGTTATTATATACATACATACATATATTTACATATATATTTACATATATATATATATATATATATATATATATATATGTATATATAAATAATTAATAAGTTTGATGATATGTTTAATAAGAGTAATGGAGTAAAAAAGTAGAGTTGGGTGTATTATACATTCTTTCGTAATTTAAATTCATGACCGTTTGGATAAAAAAAGGAATAAAAAAGAAATGATAAAATAAAATTTATAAGAGAGAAGTAATCAGTGTAAAAATATACTATAAGATTTTTTTTTAATTTAGTACATGCAAGAGAATTAAAAAATTAAAAAAAAAACTATTACAAAATTATTTGTAATTTATTAACTGTATTATTTATCAATATAAAGTGTAAATTTCTATATACGAGGTCAGACAATTAAGTAATGCGACAAAATTCAAAAATCGAGTATATTTAAAAATTAAGGTACATCGCTGCGATCCCCTTCAAAGTAGTCCCCTCCCGCATCTATACACTTATTCCAGCGAGTTTTCCAGTTTTCGTAACAATTCTGGAACACTTCTTGTGGGACCTCTCCGAGTACCCTCGTCACAGATTCTTGGATATCTTCAACGGAGTCAAAATGTCGACCTTTGACGAATTTTTTCATATGGGGGAATAGGAAAAAGTCGCAGGGTGACATGTCCGGTTGAATAGGGCGGTTGTGGTAACGTTGCGATGCCTTTAGACGCCAAAAACTGAGAGACACTGAACGCACTGTGACAGGGAGCATTGTCGTGATGCAGAACCCAAGTCTTCGCGATCTCTGGACGCACTCTGAGCACCCTTTTTCGTAATTTTTCGAGCACATTGCGGTAGAATACTTGATTTACGGTTTGTCCAGGTGGTACGAACTCTTTGTGAACCACCCCTTTGCTGTCGAAGAAGCAAATCAACATGGTTTTCACTTTGGACTTGCTCATTCTCGCCTTCTTTGGCCTTGGTGCTCCAGGGGACAGCCACTGTTGGCTTTGTCGTTTAGTTTCGGAGTCATATTGAAAGAACCAACTTTCATCACCAGTAATAACTCGATCGAGAAGAGTAGGATCACTTTCAACCTGCTCGAGACAATCTTGAGAGATCCAGTTTCGTGACATGCACTACTCGCGCGTTGTTACAAAACACTAAACAGCTGACGAAGAAATGATCGTACGAGGGTGGTCAAGGTCTCAATCGAGAGAGTAGGGATCTGCTATTACGGTGGCGGAGTTACAGGTTCGCAGTGTTACCACAGGCCGAGAAAAAAAAATCGGTCGCATTACTTAATTGTCTGACCTCGTAGGTATTAATATTAAAATTTGATAATATACATATAAAATATTAAACTATCCATAATAATTGATAATGTAAAATAAACTACAATAGCATACAATTTACTACGACTTTATCTACTCGTGGTAATAATTTTCTTCTGTTAGACAATAAATATATTTTGAATGGAGAGGAGATTTTCTAATAATAATATTGATGTCATCAAAATATCAATTTAAAATTGGTACATGAAAATATATAGAATTTTGTAAAAAAATATTTAAAAGTAACTGAAATTTATTATTTAAAAAAAATTAGATAAATTTAGTGAATGTACATACTCTAGTTTTAATAAGTTGGTAGAAAAATAATTGCGGTTTATGGCCTTCAAATTCAAATATATTTTTCTCAGCTAATAATTAATTTTATTAATCAAAATAAGCACCATTAGAATCGACACATTTTCGACATTAATTACATGTTTATTTATTTTGGTGGTGTACAATTCCAGAGTTCTAGACTTGATAAAATCTCGAAATGCATTTTAGATAGCAGCTTGGTTGTTGAAGAGCTTCCCGTATAAGAAGTTGTTGAAATCTTTAAATAAGTGATAAACTGTTGTCGAGATGTATGGTGAGTATGGTGGATGAGGCAATCTTTCATAGTCCATTTAATTCATCTTTTGGAGGGACAGTTGTGTGATGTCTGGTCGTGCATTGTCATTCAACAGAATTAGATCTTTTCGACTGAGCAGTGCGGCGAACAGATGTCTCAATTCTTGGTGCATTTTGTCGATTTCTTGACAATAAATCTCAACTGTAATGGTTTCGCCGAGATTCGAAAAATTGTAGTGGATTATACCGAGCACAGACCATCAAACAGTCATCACAATTTTCTTTTGGTGTAATTTCGGTTTCGCGAAATGCTTTGGGGATTTCATTTTTGTCCAATCATTGTGCAGATCGTTTTCTATTGTCGTAAATGATTCACTTTTCGTCGCACGTTGCAATACTCTCAAGAAATGGATTGTTTCCGTTGGGTAAAAGAAGCGTAGAATGAACTTCGTTTTTTTGGTCTTCGTTCAGTTCGTGCAGCACCCATTTGCCAAGCTTTTTTGATTTTCCTAGCTGTTTTAAGTAATCCAGAACTTTGATGATTAACGCCTAACTTTTGTGTAAGCTCTCGAATTGTTATGCGTGGTTCTGATTCAATTAACACCTTCATTTGATCGGTATGAACTGAAGAAAAACTCTTACAAACTCCTTCATCTTCAAAGCTCTTGTTCCCAGTTCGAAATTTTTGGAACGACAATTATACCGCACGTTCTTTAACAGTATCTACACCAAAAGCATCGTTTAGTGTACGAGCAGTTTCTACTGCTTTATCACCCGTTTTGAACCCATAAAAAATGCTCTTATTTGGTACTTTCCATTTTTAATTCAATAGCCTAATTTGAAGCAAAATTAATAATAAAACCAAAATCGATATCACTAAATTCAGACCGAAAAATGCACTTTAAAATGATATTAAAATGAACACGATAAAATTACATTTTCATTGAAAAAATTAAGATTAGAATTCAAAAAATAAATACCGTAATTATTTTCCTACCAAACTAATACATATTTATAATTTTTAATCTCTATTGTTTTTTCATGCAACTTCTTTTATTGTTATGCAAATGTTTTTTAAGAGTAAAATATATGTGTTTTCTTAACTTGCTTTTTTAAGTACAGGTTAACTGATAACATAACGATAAAGTCGATGGGTTCGTCATATTCTATAAATACGAGTATAATGAAATCTGATATTCATTTGAACAAATTAATGTTTATTTTACTACTTCAGTAAAGTTCATACTATTAAATTTTCTATTGTGAGGAATGATAAAATATTTGATTGGACATTTTGTAGATTTTTGAAAATAAGTTAACCGAAATATGCATATATGTACATTATATATATATATATATATATATATATATATATCTGCAGCCTCTATCAATCCACTGCTGAATAAAGGCCTCTTCCATGATTTCCTTTTGTTCGTACTCTTCATATTACAGAAGGTCTGGGAGCTTGACTCTCCGCGCTGATCCCACTTGTGTATCGGCGAATACCTCTCCATTTTGGCCGGGAATAGTTTCTAAGTTTTCTCTGTATGGTTAAATCCACCGATATTCAAAGAATATCACAGTACATCTCCTAAGAATCCCATTCGCACCTTCCGGCCGCTTTGGGGCAATGTTGTAGGAATTTAGGGAATGATATATACAATTCGGTCACCTTTATATCTAATTAATATTTGGTGATTAAATTAGATTTACATTAAAGGACATGATTTAAAAATTATTTTTATTACATTATCCCGACGATTTCTGTCCATTTAAATCATTTGAATACCAATTATCCCCTACTGAATTCTGCATACGTGCTTCCTTTAGCTAGATGAGTCTCATTACATGGAACTTGTGATAGATCTACACTGTTCAATTATATAATTGGAGCCCAAGGCACGTTCGCAGCGAAGGATTGAAACAGGGGCAACAAAGGCTACCGCCCAAGGAGTAAATTTTGAAATGATGAAAATTTTATCTTCAAACACAAATTAGATTTGCAGGTAGTTCAAATGTGAAATGAAAAACTTAATCTAAAAATGTTGTAGTGCAAATTTTGTTGCCGAAATCTATGTAACAGAACTTCATAGTTTGCATTTTTTAAATGAATTAAATGAATGGAAAATTTTTAGAAATTTTTTAGGTATTATTAAAATTTTTCTGTTGAAATATTCTCAAAATTACGAACAGTCACGGATTTCTCTTAATTTATTTGGACAAAATTTGTGGAGGAAGGAGCGGATTTGGATCGTTGGCCTAGTACGACAACTAGTGTAAATCCAGCTCTGGTCGTCTGGTTACACAACATATATTTGATTCCACATGTCATATAACACACTAAAATAATGGATCACTTATATTGTAATCAAGAAAGTAAATGAGTTTAAAACTCATTTAAACGATTTAAACGATAAAACATATTTTTCGATTAATATCCCACGGACAAAAAAGGTTCATTTCCTATTAGAGAGAATAAGATCATGGAGTGTACATAAGAAGTGTACATAGCACAATGAATATTTCTTCTTTAATCGGAAGAAAACGTATTTGTCGAATTTGGTTGTTTTAGATTTTCAAATTAATATATATAATATATATATATATATATATATATATATATATATATATATATATATATATATATATATATATCGAACCGCATCAAAAATCGCCCTTTTTGATTAGGACCACAAGAATGCTAAGAGCACAAGAATAATAAAAACGCTTTTGTCGAATTTGTTTGTTTTAGATTTTTCAATTAATATATATATATATATATATAGCGAACCGCACCAAAAATCGCCCATTTTGATTAGGACCACAAGAATGCTAAGAACACAAGAATAATAAAAACGCTTTTGTCGAATTTGGTTGCTTTAGATTTTTGAATTAATATATATATACATATATATATATATATATATATATATATATATATATATATATATATATATATATATCGAACCACAACAAAAATCGCCCTTTTTGATTAGGGTCACAAGAATGCTCAGAGCACAAAAATAATAAAGACGCTTTTGTCGAATTTTGTTGTTTTAGATTTTTGAATTAATATATATATATATATATATATATATATATATATATATATATATATATATATATATATATATATATCGAACCGAATCAAAAATCGCCCTTTTTGATTAGGATCACATGAATGCTAAGAGCACAAGAATAATAAAAACGCTCTTGTCGAATTTGGTTGTTTTAGATTTTTGAATTAATATAACTATATATATATATATATATATATATATGTATATATATATATACATATATATATATATATATATATATATATATATATGTATATAATACATATATATCGAACCGCATCAAAAATCGCCCTTTTTGATTAGGATCACATGAATGCTAAGAGCACAAGAATAATAAAAACGCTTCTGTCGAATTTGGTTGTTTTAGTTTTTGAATTTATATATATATATATATATATATATATATATATATATATATATATATATCGAACCACATCAAAAATCGCCCTTTTGGATTAGGACCACAAGAATACTAAGTGGTAATTGACATTTGTGATGTTTGTTTTAGTTTTGTTTGATGGTTGTTTTATGCCCATTATAGGGTAGGTTTAAAATTTGTTGGATAACTTAACAACGCTTTTTTCGGTTATGATCACAGGAATCGTGAGAGTTTATTATCGATTACAGGGACTCACTTCTCTGAGTGCGTGTAATATAGGTACTTGGTAATTATTTTTTCTTAGTTGACTATAAAGATTTTTTCTGGAAATTTTGATGTTTTAAGATCTAATTAAAGGATAATTTTTCAAACATAAAATTTTTCTTGTAGTGAGAGTTATGAGATATAGGTCTGTACTATTTATATTTGAAATATGTTTTAGATTAGTGAAAAAATACTTATTTATTAAGAAATTCTTTTACCATTTTTTATTTGTAATTCAATTCATTTAAAAGTTTACTAAATAGCTAATTTGCATTTCATTATTGTGAAATGTACGTGATGGGAAATGTGAGAAAATGTATTTGATTGTGTTATTTTTATTTAGATTACATGATCCACTTTATCTTTTTGTTTATTACACATGTTTTTATTTTTTTACATTCACTTATATTTTTTTTAGTCGCAGAAAGTAGTTATTATAATGTTAATTTTTTTAATAGATGCAGATGTCTTTTCATGTGAATATATTTGTTTATTTTTTATAATTATACAGAATACGTTTTGTTGTACATACACATTTTCTTCATCTTTTGTTCAATTTAAATTACGGATGATATTGAGTTGTTGAATTTTAAATTGTCTTTATTTATTTATTTCAACATTTATTTCATCTCATTTTCAATATTTTTTTGTTGAATTTTAATATTTGCTTAATTATTTTAAGTATTATGTCTTTGTATATTGGATTATTAAAAGCAAAATTTTCTTCATACAAAATTATTGCTCTACTCTAATTTATTTTAAAATCTGCAATGATTTTTTTCTCAAAAAGAAATGGTATATGCAATTATAATAATATTTTGGTATATATTTTAATACTAAAATTATTCTGCTATTTCGAATGTAAATTAATTCCTGTTAAGTTAAAGAAAGGTATAAAGTGGTCAACAAAATATTGATTTTAAACATTTTGTTTATGAGCTATTAGAAATTTCTTGAGTCTTTATCTTAATCGTATTCTTCATCTCAAAAAAATACAAATTTATATCAAATTGTGAGTGTATTTATTATTCATTCAGCGAGATTCAGCGTCATCTGTATAATATTGAATATTTGCCTTTTTTCATTGATAATTCGAATCAATATTCGCTGACAAAATTTTATCTTAATACAACGTAAATTCTGTTCTTATATTTAAATTGTGTGGATGTGTATTAAATTTTCTTTTTGGTTTTTAGCTATTGGGTTAAAGTGAATGTAACAATGAGTGGGCACGTCCCATTTCCTGGACATTGATGCAATAATTAATAAATATTAAGCTAAATACAGTAAATAACAAAACAAATCTGATTGATTTGCATTCCTTGAGCATTTGATCATACGTTTTATAATATGTATATTTCAATAATTTTTTTGTTCAAAATATTTTAGAAATTACTTGAATTGTAACTGTCACATTCACATCGCATTTTCTTAGTTTCGTTAAGGTACAAGTAAAAAAAACACAAATTATTTAGAAGATAAATATTAAAATATACGGTATTTTTACATTAATAAAAAGTTTTAGATTACCGTAAATAGTCGAAAGAAATGTCAAAAAATTAGAATTTCAATATTTGTTATTAAGTGTCTATGTATTACATAGTCATGTACTACATGTCTGTGTAGTACATGGAAACTTATTGTAGCATTTATCTGAAAGAAACTTGTAAGTATTTGGTATTGTTTTCAATCATTATTAATTTATTTAATCAACATATATATATATATATATATATATATATATATATATATATATATGTGTGTGTATGTGTGTGTGATGAATTTTATGCTCTTTTATGTTTGTTTTAATACGTTTTGTTATACGTAAACTTAAAATTTTGCATTATATTTAAATCTGTATATTTAGTCCAATGGATTTGGCTGTGGAATATTGCATCGTAATGGACAATCTAATTTTAGTTGTGGGATGATGGATGTGGGAGTTGTCTAGAGTATAATTACATTTTTGTGAACAGTCAGACCTTAACTGTCACGGCCAGCGCGAAGAAAGGATTAAATTCCAGGTATATATTTCACAGATGATGTATTTCATTGACGAATGGAGCAAAGAGAAATATCCCATCGCCTTTCGAAATGTCTCTAATTTGGTATGGACCAATGAAAAAAAATAAGAAAAAGAAATCTTTGAAAAAGACCTTCAATAATTTAACAACAGGAGATTGGCAACAATCTGACTTTGAATTACAAGACCAGAAAATAAAAAAGTAACTACAGGTAGAAGAAAAAAGTAAAAATAGAGAACAAGCAAAGTTAAAAGAGATTCAAGAGAAAGAAACTGGAATAGTTCCCACTGAGAAAACAAACTTGATGTAAAGTTAAAAAAATTAACAGTAGAAAAAAAAATGTTACAAAAAAAATAAATGTTATAATTTTTATTTGTTATGCTTGTGTTGCCATAGATTCTGGTGTTAAAATCTATGTGACGGGGGGGGGGGAGGAGTTAATTCTCTAAGTGTCTAACGCGTGAGATGAGACGTATTGTTCCTAATGTATTCCTAAAAATGTTCCTAATGTATTCTGAAAGTCTGAAAAGTTCAAAATAATTTAAATGTAACTAAGTTAACTTAAAAAAGGAAATATTTTATATATACGTACATACATACATATATATATATATATATATATATATATATATATATATATATATAATTGAGAAATAAAGTTATTATGTTCATTATATAAAACTATCTTTGATGTTTTCTAACCTTTATAAATTTTTATTTTTCAAAGTAAATATACTTTTTTTAATTTCTAGTGTTTTTAATTAACATTTTCATTACTTTTGGTGTATGAAAATGTTTTGAATCATTTAAAAAATATCTATGATGATAAAAAAAAATATGTCCAAGTACTGGGACGTCCAAAGCTGGACACTCGATCGGTCGTGTTTGGATGCCCATGTATTGGTACATTCATAACAATCTATATTTCTATTTATTCTACATTTAATATTGCAAAAGATAAACTTTTTTTATATTTTTCTAGTAAAAATACGGTTACAGTTCTAAATAAAAAAATGTGCTTAACATTAATTTTGTTTCAAATATTTCAAATATATCTGCCTTATATTTTTAAACGTCCATTTATTGGTACATTTACCTTATTGAGTTATTTTTCTTGACTAGTTTAAGAATATGTATCAGATAGTTAATAACTGATTTTTGAGAATCATACAAGTTTGGTAATCAATTGTAGCACACAATTCAACAAATGGTTTAATGTTTAAGAATTGAAGAAAATATAACTATGACGAATATGCAAGTATAAACACAATCATGTTCAACTTTGAAAAGTGTTTAAAAATTTATTTATGATGTTTTTTTTAACTGATATTTTCCTTTTAACTATCTAAAAAATACTTTTTTTTTACAAAAATGTATATTTAAATGTTAATTTCTTGTATTACAATCTGTTATTACTGATATCGTTAGATTTTATGTATTTTTCTTTTTTATACAATCTTAAATAATGTTAAACAAAAGATTTGATAATAATAATTATATTTTTCATTGCATGTAATATATCATATGTGAAGGATGTATTGCTTTAAAAACAAACCATGTACTATTGAAGATACAAAAGGAAACAGCTTTTGAATTTGGTATACATTTTATTGCAACATAATTCATATTTATATATTAGTGAAAATGTATGAATAAACATTATTTATTAATACATTCCGTACTGCATATGTATGATAATAGATCCATTTGAAATTAAAAAAAAAAAATGGTGAGAATATGATCGAAATCTCTCTAAATGTAACAATTACGACTCCAGAACTGTTGTCATTTTATGCAATACTAAAGTACACATAATTTCTTTCCAGTTTCCAAAGACAATACAGATGTTCTTATTGTAGTAGCGCACTATAATGTTGACGTTTACAACACATCACCTTTTATTCTTTGCTGCGTATATCGCAACATATCTACGTACCGCTGACATCGATCGAACGTGGGCGAGGGGTTGTCAAAATAAGGAACATTGTGCTGAAGGAAGATAGTTTACTCCAATGTGTACACGTCGGCGCAGAAAACCTATCGGTGTTTACAGTTAGTCTTTTCAAACATGGCGTATACCCAATTCCTCGTTTATTATTGTTGTTGATTAATATATATATATATATATATATATATATATATATATATATATATCAGTTATAATTAAAGTGTGTTTTAAATATATTTTTATTCGTTTTTTATTATTTTTTAATATATTTTAAATAAAATATGAGGATGATTTGAAATTTCGCGGCCTAACATATAAGTGGCGATAATATTTTAAATATTTGTAGCCCATTAGAAAGCGATGTCTATTTTATATATAATCTCAAAGTCTATAATTAATGTGTCAAGCAGTTTGTTGTAAACATCAATTTAAATAAAACTCTTCAGTGCCGTTGTTGAAATGGATAAAGTTGAACATTGTGATAATTTTTTTTGTCAAAAAGGGTTTAACGCCAACAGAAATCTTTAATGAGATGTAAAATATACTGGGTGATAGTGTAACTTCGTATACAACCGTAAACAGTGGGCAGTTGAATTTAAATGTGACCGTGCAAAGCTTAGAAGTTAACCTGCATAGTGGACGTCCGAAAACTGTAACAAAAAAGAAATCATCCACAAAGTGCACGATATTGTCTTACAGGATCGACGATTGAAGGTGTCCGAAATTGCTAACGTTGTGGGTGTTTCAGATGAACGTATGTATCATATCCTAATTGAAGAGTTAGGTATGAAAAAGCTATCAGCAAGATGGATGCCGCGTTGGTTGACAATTGATCATAAACGGATTCGAGTACAAATTTTCCAATATTGTTTGGATCGATTTAAGAGGGATACGATTGACTATATCCGACGATTTGTTACTACAGATGAGATTTGGATTCTGTATTACACTCCGGAGTCAAAATAACAATCAAAGTAATAGAAACATGGTCATTCTTCACCATCAAAATAAGCAAAATCAGTTTTATCCACTAGAAAGGTTATGGTTTCAATTTTTTGGGATGCTAAAGGGATCCTGCTAATTGATTACCTTCCAAAGAGTCAAAAGATAACGGCAGAGTATTATGCTAAACTCTTGGATCGACTAGATCAAAGAATTCGTGAGAAAAGACCAGGTTTATCAAAAGAAAAAAAATATTTTCAATCATGACAATGCACGTCTTCAGACAAATGTTGAATCCATGGAAAAATTCGTTGAATTGAAATACGACTTGCTGTCCCATCCAGCCTATTATCCAGAGTTAGCTTCCTCAGAGTTCTATGTGTTCGGAAAACTTGAAAACGTCCTTGATGGTAGGAAATTTTTGTCAGACGAAGAATTGATAACAACATTGAATCGCTATTTTGAGGACCTTCAAGTACATGATTTCAGGAACGGAATAAAAGCACTGGAGCATCGCTGGATGAAGTACATTGAAGTTCAGGGGGACCATGTTGAAAAATAAAAGTAATTTAAAAACACAAGTTATATTGTTTCATAGTTAGGTCGCGAACTTTTCAAATCGTCATCGCAATTCATTTAATTAAATTATTTATTATTGAAATTTATTAAATGTATTATACATTTATTGAACAGAAGAAACGAATAATAAAATAATGGAAAATAGTGTGAAAAAATGAAATACAAAAAGAGTGAACAAATGTTCAGTTTTATTTATTTTTTCAGTATATTTAGACAAGAAATGAAAATAACCAAGCTAGTTATACAATTCTAACATATAGTATTTTTGATTTTAATAAGATTATTTGTGAAAATAGTTATGTAAATTGGAAAAGACTGATAAAATATAAACGAAAATTTGTATTGTAACTATTTAAAAAAAAATTCATACAAATACATTTTACACATTCTATACATTTTGTTCGAAATCAGTAACTGGTAAGTCATTAGAGACCTTTATTGTTATTCTTGCAATAAAAAACTGAAAGCGTTATTTTTTTACGGGAATAGGGATTAAAAATAAAATATAGATCGACTCAGTCATTTCTTTTATTAAACTAAAAAATTAGTTAGTCTTCATTAATTTTGTTAAAGATAATAAAAAATATTAATACAGCTATTTTATAAATTTATTTTTTACTCTTCACAAACCATATATGCTTATTTTTGTTTAAAAAGTCTCAATAATTGATTATTGATCATATTTGATTTTACTTATTTTCATTTCGATGGCGATGTCATTATCCTCAGAGCGCGTCAGATTATCGAAGTGAATTTAGCCACAGTTTTAAAAACTATAAATAAACATTTCTCTTCAACATAGACTTTGTCCTGCGGACACAGTGACGAGGAATGCGGGTTTTTATTATATATAATTATTCATTATTTTTGTAATCATATTTTCTATCTCTTCAATGTTGATGCTTATTAAATTTCACTTTTTTATACTGACAATAATGTGGGTCATTTTCATTTAAATTTATTTTTGTCTGTTATTGTTATTTATGTAACATATTTTAATATATTTATTATTGTTATTTGTATAACATATTTTAATAAATTAATTATTGTTATTTGTATAACATATTTTAATGTATTAATTAACAGTTTTACTCTTCTGAACCGAATTATGTAATTGTAACTTTTTCCCTAAGCAATTGTAATTCCGTTCTTAATGCCATCATTCTGTGCATTTTTGAAATTTTTATTGTTTAAATTTTATCATATTTTCTTCGTTTGATTAATGCAATTCATATTCCGTATAGATTTTCTAACTAAAAATAGTTATATTATATATTATCATGGATTTGGAATTTATTATTGAATGTTAAAAATATAGTTGTCGTTATTTTAAAAATAATAGTAAATTATTAGGAATATCATGTATTTTGTTACTTTATATATATATATATATATATATATATTAATGTAATAACTTATATAAAAATAAGAAGAAAATATCATTTAAAAAAATAAAATCAGAAAATATTAAGTACTAATATTTTCTGATCTAATATTCAGTGGTAGACTTGTGTAATTTCCTTTTTATCGTTATATCTTCTTATTATGTTTTCAATTTACATAATGTTTGAATTTTGAATTTGTTAAATGTTACATCTAGGTGTGTGTTTTCAACAATGTTTGTTGTTTATAATTCGAATTTCTAAAGAGAAGCAGAAACTTAATTGACTTATATTTACATCTCGTTAATTCATTGCATCTCTTCATTGTCTATGTGTTATATGGCTACTGAGTCGAGTAACATTTACTTAATGACAATTATTTCTATTTGTGTTTTTTCTTTAGATATTTATTCTCAGGGATTTACGTCACATATATTGCATTTAATAATATATTATACACTATGTATCGTGCTGGATTGCAATTGTAATTTTATGTAATGCTTTAGTGTTTAAGTACTTTTGAAATTATTCTACTAAGGATTGTACTGTGATTTGTATAATTTTAACATTGTTTTATATTGCATAAGAAAGGCGTTTTTCTATTTATATGATCTGCTTTCGACAATTATGTATATATATATACATATATACATACACATATATACATATATACATATATACATATACATATACATATACATATACATATATATATATATATAAGGTATTATTTTTGTTAGATACTCAACAATTAATCAACTATACGAATTATAGAACCATGAAAATGTCATAAAAAATAAAATTTGTAACTATCAGTATTGCAACTAATATTGTGTGTGATAAGTCATTGTTGAAGACTGTATTTTTTTTTTATGGATTGAATTTCATGATCACAATGATACATTTATTATTTTTTTTTCACTAATGAAGAGTGTCGTCCAAAAAACAAGTACGATAGACACAATACTCGATTGATAAGTCAATCTTTAATAATATACCATATAATTATAAAATGTATTGATCTCATCCTATTATTTAAATGTTGTTACATAGTGTTTTGTGAACATTCTTAGAATTTTTCTTGAAATATTATCCAAAACGTTGTTTTTTTTTTGTATAGAAGAAAATTAGTTATATATATATATATATATTTATATATATATATATATATATATATATATATATATACATACATACATATATTTCAACGTTGGGCAAACTGCGGTCCCCAAAGCTACTCTGAGCGGCTCCCTTGACAATACTGGGTTTCATTGCCAATTTTCCTAAACTATTATATTCATAATCTATAGGAGAATAGAATGTACCAATATTTTATCTATAAACAGGTAATTCAAATTATCTTTTCAAACATCCGTACGCATTATGTGTTCAAACTAGTTAACTGTGTTTAAACTATTAACTGCAAAAATGAAAATTCAATTAAAGTTTTTAACGAGAAGAGATTAAACATAATCTGCTTTAGTGAGTAGGACTACTATGTATTTGTATTTTTTATTATTTATAAATACAGTTTTAAAATAATATTTTCTGTGGCTCTTGAACATTTAAAAATATATGAATAGTATTATATGTGGCTCTTATTATCGAAGCAATTGCCCACCACGGATGTATACATATATATATATATATATATATATATATATATATATATATATATATATGTATATATATATATATATGTGGGTCGTTTGATAAGTATGGTAAAAAGCAAGTTAAACACAGTTTTTTGGAAAAAATAGATTTTATTTTTCAACATAGTCTCCATTGAGGGCTATACACATGAGTGGGATAGACTTTTTTGGGGTGTGATGGATAATAGCATTTGTCAATGCCTATATTGTGCACGGGATTACATTTGAAAAAAGACACGGTAAAATATTTCAGAAGGTCGGTTACACAAGGACTGATGACTATGAAGGATGCTGGCTGGAAGAAAAGGATATCTAGAGAGAGTGACCCAAACCCTGGCCAATCAAAGTGGCGGAAATTGAATTATTGAACACTGGGAGATGTAAAACTGGGAAATAGAGGTACTCATTGAACAACATTTATGGAAAATAAAGGATGGTGTGAGGTGTGAAGTATGTAGCATGAAGAAAATACAGTCTAATTCTCATTCGAAATGTTTTTATTGCAATGTTATTTTGTGTTTGACTGATAACACATTTTCTCTTGAGTATCATGAAGCTAATGTGTAATTTTAATAAGTTTAACACTTTTAATTCAAATTATTTTTTATAAGGTTCCTAACAATTTTCGATCAATTGAGATACATAAAGTTCCTGACGGTACAAATTAGTCTAGGTCTCAAAACGATACTTGCAGTTCTAATAAAAAATCTTAAAAAATATGTATGTTTCATTTCAAACAATTTAAACGTATTTTTATGTTAAAATGTCAGAATCATTAAATATTTCTAATGGCCGGTAGGAAAGAGTTAAGTTAAATGAATCATAACTGTTTTAAATTAAAACATTTTCATGTCGTTTCAGGACTTTAAAGTATCAGTATTAACATTTAAAAGCGCTATAATTCTTGGTCAAACAGTTGGCATAATCTCACAAAACAGTAGTGAACACGATGGTGTCCAAGAAGCAGTATATTAGGTATTGCAAACTTTTCGTATTCCAGCTGAAAAAAAGTCTGAATGATTTTTTCAGCTTTGGAGGAAAGTGTTGTGACCCATAAAACAAGAAGTCCGAAAATGCATTAAGACTTCATCGACTCAAAGCCGCCATTTTTTTCGACAAGGGGTTCATTAATTACCCGACAGATGGACTAAGGTTATATAAAATAATCGGGAATGTTTTGAAAACTAAATGTATTTAATTTTTCTGTAAATATTCATTTTTTATAAAAAATTCACCGAATTAATTTGTACACCTAAAATTTTAATTAAATTTTTATCGGTGTCTTAAAAATCAAAATAAAGGATAAATATTAGGGTTGTAATAAGATGGTCACTAATTTTAAGAAGTGGTTGCAGAAGAAAGATTAAAGGCCGTATCTTGCAAATAAAATGTTTTTAAATATTTAATCAAACGGGTTTACTTGAAATATGTACGCCTGAGTCAAAATTTTTTGAAATTATGTATTTAGAGAATTTTTAATATTTTTTACTGGAGCATGTGCAAATTGTCTATGTTTATGTTCAACATTTGTTACGTTTTATATATGGTAGAAAAAAATATTTAAACCAGTACTTATGATTTTTTTGTATTTTGTTATTTTTTTTCCATTAAAAATATAAGTGTAACATTTTTGATCTTATAAATAATTTAAATAAATCGGTTCGTGAGATTAATTAATTTTTTCTTAAATAAATATCATTAATTTTTTGTATTTAAATCAAGTTTTATTAAGTTTAATAAAAAAAGTAACTACTAACTACGGTTGCGGTTATAATGATTTGTTTGTAGTTGATTTATAAATGACTATGTACAAAAAGAGTGGAAGATTTTTTTATAAATGTATAATAAAATATTTTTTAGTGATCTTCATATATACGAGGATCGTTTGATAAGTATGGTAAAAAAGTAAGTTAAACACCGTTATTTTTTTTGGAAAAAATCGTTTTTCTTCTCCAATATCGTCAGCGAGTTTTCAATTTTTTCAGCCAGTCAGAAAAGTAACTTTTCTCAAAGTCTGCAAAGTATGGCGGCGATGATAGTTTCATTCGACAAGAATTTCTTCCCACCAAGTCAAATTTTCAAGTCTGGGAAGAGGAAGAAGTCACACGGGGCCAAATCCGAAGACTAGGGTGGATGAGGAATCAATTCGAAGCCTAATTTGTGCAATTTTGCCATTGCGACCGTCGATTTGAGGGACGGCGCGATGTCCTAGTGAAAGAACAGCTTTCGGTGCGCCAATCTTGGCCGTTTTTGTTTCAGCCCTTCTTTCAAACGGTCCAATAAAGTTACATAATAGGCTCCTGTTATCGTTTTTCTTTTCGTTAAGTAGTCGATCAGGATGATTTCTTGGGAATTCCAAAAAACAGTAGCCATCACCTTCCCAGCCGACAAAAGGGTCTTCGCCTTTTTCGGCGCACTTTCACCAGTCGACGTCCACTGATTTGACTACTGCTTTGACTCAGGTGTGTAATGATGAATCCATGTTTCATCCACAGTGACGAATCGAAGCAAAAGGTAGCTCGTTTTTTTTGTGGCAACTGCTACAATGCTCGCATCAAACATTTGTAGAACGTGAATAATGTCTCGCTTATGGTTGAAATTTCAGCCTATGCTAGCTTGAAAAGTGACATTTGATACCCGTGACGTTACCAAAAGAATGGGGTGGCACCATATCAGAAATTTACCAAACTTATCAAACGACCCGTATTACATATTTTGCGCAATACTATCAATATGCAAGAAATATGAAATATATACATGATTGATTTTTATATCATTTATCAGAAATAGATAAACTTTATGAAGTTCTTTATCAATATGATAATAAATTTCATATCAATAAATATGTTAGTAATATGAATGATTATCATTTTTTTAAGAATTTATATTGAAATTATTTTTTATAATTATTTTAATGTGAATTTGTTATATTAAAATGTGTATTCATTTATGATCGCATTAAGTAGTTAATAATTTACAATTTATTGTCTTATATTAAAACAAACATATTTGATATTTATATTGTTCATTATAATATTTTTGATGTTAATTGTTAGCTTTATTTTTATCCGAAAAATATACAATTGTATTCATTTGTATTTTTTAAACTTTGTTATTAAATTTGTTTTTTAAACACATGGAATCTAATTAAATCTAACTTTTTTATATCAAATAGAGCTAAACATTTTCACAAGTTATACATAAAACTTACTTTTATGTTTTTCTCACAAACGAATAGAAATGAAGTTTCAATGTATCTTGTTTTGCCTTGTTTTAAAACTTTTTTCATTTTTTTTTGAATTTTTAAATTTTAATACAGAGAGAGGAGAAGAAGTAAAGAAATATGTTTATTAAAAATGTATTAGGTTGGAAGGAAAATAATTGCGGTTTTTGTTTTCTGAATTCTAACTTTTTTTCAATGAAAGTGTCATTTCATTGTGGCCATATTAATATTATTTTAAAGTGCATTTTTCGGTCGGTACTTCGGTAAAATTGACTTTGGTTTCATTATTAATTTTGCTTCAAAGTGGGCTATTGAATTAAAGATGGAAAAGAAGTAAATAAGAGCAATTTTTGTATAAGTTCAAAACAGGTGTTAAAGCAGTAGAAACTGCTTGTAAAATAAACGATGCTTTTGGTTTGGATACTGATAAAGAACGGACGATGTAAATGTCGGTTCCAAAAATGTTGTGCTCAGAACTACAGCCTTGAAGATGAAGACGATCATAGGCGTCCTTTTTCAGTTCATAACGACCCACTGAAGGCTTTAGTTGAATCAAAACCATGCACAATTCGAAAGTTTGCAGAAAAGGCGTTAGTCATCCAACAAGTCTGGGCCACTTAAAATCATTTACATTAGAAAATGTATATGAATTAGAAGGTTATAAACTGCAGTTATTTTTCTACCGCCTTAATATTATTGGTAATAATTGCCTTAAAAGTAAAAAAACTGTAAATATTATAATAAAACATAGAATAAATTGAATTAGACACTAAAAATGAAATGACTTTTATTCCTGACTAGAAATTTTGTCATCTTTTATTAAAATAATGCCTCGTTATAAAATGAATTTATAATACAAATTAGAAAAAATATGGAAATTTCTTACTTGTCCTTCATATTAGTTATGCATGCTTCATTTTTATAGAATCATTTAATAGTAAAAACAGCATAATTTATTTTACGCAGCAAAAAATGAATAAATGTCTTTATAATATTAACAAGTATCATTTTTTAATATTAGTGTTAAAAAGTTACAATAACAAGAAGACAAAAAAGCTGTTTTACATACAATAGAAAATTATAAAATATATTTTTATAAAAAGAATTAAATAAATTATTTCCGTAATGTGCGTGAATGTATGTATGTATTTTTTTGTTGTAAGAAACGAAACTATTACCCATAAAATTAATAACTACTTATATAAATGCATGTTTTATCCAGTAAGACTGATCTATAGCTAGTACAGATGGTATAACATTTTATACAAGATTGTTCTACATCAGTATTGTTCCTGTTCGAGACAAAAGCAAATTATACTGAGAAGGATTTATGTATATATATATATATATATATACATATATATATATATATATACATATATATATATATATATACATATATATATATATATATATATATATATATATATATATATATATATAATATTCGATTATATACTATTAGGTGACGAGAAACATAATTTTGTCGCAGCTACATTTTTGCACTCCTGGAAAGAATATGTGAATACAATTTAGAATCTTTCTTTTCCACATTTATTGGGTCGGAATAAAAGCTCGTAGCGTTTTTAAGGAGAAATTCAAAGGCAGTGTTTACTTATTTTAACATATATTTATTCTAACACATATACGCCATTTTGATTCATCACCTTTTGCTATCGTCCACGTAGTTTCCTAATTCCGTCCTCACAGAAATTGGCAACATTTTAGACGATGAATTCATCCAGGTGCTTTCTGCAGGCTTCCGTGGAAGTGAAGTTCTTTTCATTAAGAGAATTCATTAAAAACCGGAATAAATGGTAATCTGAAGGTGTAAGATCATGCGAATATGGCGGGCGAGGTAGAATGTCCCAGTCAAACTTTACCAATTTCTGCTGGATCTGTAAAAAGACATGAGGTCTAGCATTGTCTTGCTCGAAAACGATATCGTTCCGATTGGCTAGTTCCGGACACTTTTGATCGATTGCCACCTTTAATTGGTCTAATTGAGCACAATACTTCTCCGAATTTATCGTCTGATTATTTGGAAGAAGCTCATAAAACAACCTTCCAACATCCATAAACAACACCGTTCCAATCGTACCTGAAAACGTATCCAGATACGCATCAAGATGCGCTACAATCCCATTCAGATACACAACATCATCTTCTTTAAATGAATACCTGCTTTTCGAGTGGCTTACGGAGGTTCATTTCGTTTCTCTCAAGATCTTTTTCGAATCACATTATTGTAGACGATTCATTTTCATCACCCGTGATTAATCGTTTCAGTTTCGGGTCGTTTGGTTTTATTTTAAGGAGCGAATCACTGATGGAAATGCTCCTGTTAAATTTATTTCCATTAAATTATGAGGCACACAAACATCGTAGCGATTCACATATTCAAGTGTCTCCAAATGCCTCACAATACTCGTATGAGACATCTGCAACATCCCTGAGATGTTTCATGTCGTGTAACCTTGATTGTTTTCAATAAGTGTTTTAATTTTATTATTATCAACAAGTGCAGGCCTACAAGAACGCTCTCGATCCTCTAGGTCGATTTTTCCATCCTTGAATCGAGCGAACTACTTTCGAACAATACTGCTAGCTGCGGCACCTTCTCCATAAACAGCGGATATATTTTTTGCTGCCTCTGCAGCGCTTTTTCCTCTCTGGAAATAAAACAGCATCAAATGCACTTTATATTCTTTCGTTTTCAATGTTAAATTTACTTAAACTTCTTGCACATAATAGCAGAGAAAGAAGCGTCGAAATGTCACCTGTCAAATAACCCATATGGAGTCGTGTCATATAATCAGTTGAGCTGCGCACGAAACTGCAATTAATGACATCCATTGGAAAACGCTACGAACTTTTGTTCCAACCCTGTATTTTGAGTGTATATACTAAACAATCTTAATAATTTTTAATATATCAGACACTGTCTTGTCTCAAAATTATATAAATCAAAAGTACAAAATTATACACACTTTATATGCTAAAATGAATAATAGTTCCGTAAATCACCTCTAAAAGTTTCAATACAATCTGCTGGAAAAATCTTAACTAACAACAAATAAAAGAAATACAAATTATTAAAAATAGTATTGTTGAAATACCTTTTTTGCAGCTATGTGTGAAAATAATAGAATAATAAAGTAATTTTTTTAAAGATATATGAATTTCTGGTAAACAGGCGATTTAGACTAATTTCAGAGTTATATATAAATTTGAAAATTAAATTTACTGTCATTTAAGCGAATAGTTGCAAAAAGAATTGTCGTTTCAAAAATTATATTTTGAACTCCTTTTCATTGGCTTTATTGTTATTTCGAATTTTGCCAGTAGATAGTATTGGAAGTGATTTACTACTAGAAATAATTTACACAACCAGTAAGTGTATATTTATAATTTTGATATATATATATATATATATATATATATATTTGATTATATATATATATATATGTGTGTGTATGTGAATGTGTGCGTATGTGTATGTATGTAATTTTGAGAATTAACACTTTTTAGAATGTTAAAGTCTGGGGTAAAATCTAAAAAATTAACTATTATACACTTATAATAAATTTGAAAAATGAAGATACTAAATTGCATCTACTCATTTATTATCAGGTAAAAAGTAATAACAGAAGAGTAATACCGCACATCAGCTAGAATAGATCTGCTTACTATATTTAGAAATTTTATGTAAAAATCAATATAAATTTCGTCTAAAAACTTACAAATTATTAATATTTTTTTCTTATTTCTTATGTGCTCTGAAGATGATGACATCGCTATAAAAATAAGCATAAAAACAATTAAAAATGTTTAATGATCAATTACAAAATATTTTATATTGGAAAAAGTTTAGTTTAGGGAGGAACGAAATATTCATTTTTCATATTATATTAGGCTATAGTATCAAAATTTATATTAAGAAAATATGAATTTATTTTTTATGTTTATTCAGAATACGAATATTATATGTATAATTGTTAATGAATATTTAATAATATAGAAACTTAAAGTACAAAATAATTTTCAATCAATAAATATCTTTATTTTACATATACATATAATTAACTTAATAATAATTTTATATTTATTACTTATTGGAAATAATTAAAAAGTGAAATAAATAAAATAAACATTTTTGTGCACATTATTAAGAAAATACATTAATATAATTTTTATTGTTATCCTTGAATTATGATATTATTATTTAATATTTAAAGACATTATAGGTTTAACTTGTTATAATTATATTTTTTAACCTTTAAAGTAGTTAATTATATTTTTAATCTCTAAGAAGGATGAGTGAAATATTTATCAGAATAATAAAAGAGTAATTATCGTTCAATCAGTCTCAGTTACGGAGTGTCATGTCATTAGTAATTATGTAAGGCATCATTATGACGGTTATCGTATCTTTTACAAAAAGTGGCATGTGTTTAAATATTAATCTTCTTGGGAATTTTAACGAGACAAATGAGTTTATGAAATATTTTGGATAAAAAAATGAATAAATGCGATCTTTTCAAAGTTTGATAGTTGACAAATTATTATGTAATGTAATTACAGATAAATTACTATGTTTATTTGATATAGATTTTATACATACGATTATTTACTAAAATCGAGTTGATTATATGGATCTACTAAAAAAGCAGATACAAAAATACACACACACATACGCATACACACATATACATATATATATACATGTGTGTGTGTGTGTATATACATATATATATATATATATATATATATATATATATATATATATAAATGTGTGTGTGTATGCATTTGTTTGTATTTATTTCAGTAAATTCATATAATGAATACAATATTATATATATATATATATATATATATATATATATATATATATATATATATATATATCGTACATGTAATAAAGAATCTGAAAAATAGAAGAGCAGCTAGGAATGATGGATTAATAGTACTAATTTTCAAGTTGGTAGGAGAAACAACTGAAAAAGTTCTCACCGCTATATTCACATCATGTATAAAAAAAGAACTATCCCAGATAAATAGAATAAACCCACCGTAATTATTCTGTACAAGAAAGGCGATAAAGAGGATTTGAAAATTTACCGGCCAATTGGTATCTACAATATATAAGATTTTTACAAAAACAATTTCAAAACTTCTACAAACGCAGCTAGATTTCGCTTAACTAAGGGAACAAGCTGGATTTAGAAGCGGATATAGTACAATTGTTCGCTTTTAGGTAGCGAGGGAAGTAACTATCCGATCGAACGAATATCAAATACCAGTATGTCTTGGATTTATAGACTATGAAAAGACTATTGACTCTATTACCACATTATCGGTCATATCTGCATTGTAGAATCAAGGCATAGAGGACACACATCGAGTTACCTGAAAACATTTACGAAAATGCAACTGTGACGGTGAAGCTACATGAAGAAACAAAAAAGATAAAAATCGAGAAAGGTATAAGGCAGAGAAATGCAATTTCACCGAAATTATTACTGCAGCCTTAGAAGAAGTAATCAAATCACTCGTGGAGAGGACAAAGGAATTGAAATAGAAGACGAAAAATTAAGGCATTTCCGATTTTGCTGATGATATCGTTATCTTTGCAAATACTCCGGAAGAGATACAAAAGAGAATAGAAGAATTGGCTGATACCAGTCTAAAAATTAGACTAAACGTGAGCCACGTAAAAACAAAAGTGTGTTCAATGCGTTTGTCTGCCCGAAAAAAATTGAAATAGAGGGAACAGAAATAGAAGAAATTATGAAGTAATTTCTTCTATTTCTTTTGTTTATTTTTATTTTGGCCAGCTTATCAGCAAAGATGGATCATTCATTGAAGAAGTAAACAGGAGAATAAAAATGATTTGGAGCTTATTTGAACGGAACGCCTCGATATTTAAATTAACAATCCCACTTTGAAGAAAAAAGTATTTGATCAATACGTACTACCAGTCCTTACTTACGGTAGCGAAACGTAGGTGCTTAACACTAAAATCATTCAGACTCCAAATAATGCAGAGAAGTATGGAAAGATACGTGTTAGGAATAACAAGAAGTGATAGGAAAAGAATAGAATAGATACGAAAACAGACAGGAGTCAAGATCCCATTAGAAGAGTGAAGAGTCTGAAATGAAAAGGGACAAGGCATGTTGGAAGAAGAAGAGACAACCGATGGACAACATAAATTATTAATTGGGAACTAAGGAATATAAAAAGACCAAGAAAAAGATCAATGAATAGATGGGATAAGCAAATTAATTTGTTTATTGGAAATCAGTGGAAAAGAGAGGTATTTAAACGTCAAAATGGAAAATCATGGAGGAGGACTTTATCCAGTGGTCTGACAGAAGCTGCTGCTACTTCTGATATATATATATATATATATATATATATATATATATATATATATATATATATATATATATATAAGAGTGGTTTGGAGAGTAATTTGGTTCGTATATTCGCTGAAGAAGTGTGGTACAGCTGTTCAATCGTTTTAGTAATCCGCATGTGAAGAATAACGGATGCGAAGTTACAAGTCATTCCGCCATTAGTTCATTGTTTGACAATTGTTTCAGCAGATTTATTACCAGTTATAATTTATTTTACAGCAAAATATGTTCTCTATTTTTCCTTTCGTTCTAATAAATGCGCGTGACAAATTTTAATATATTTCAATAAAAGTTGATAAAAAATATTTTGGTTTTGGCAGAGAAAGCAAGAACATTTTTGTCATTGTTAAAATTAACATTTCGGCACATTTTTATCTGGTTTCATAAAATAAATCAAATGTCATAGTTTCTTGTATGAAATGCAAAGTTCGCTCAGTTTTATCGTGAACTAAACGTATGCGCCGACTGTTTACTTCAGTATCATCAGTAAAACATTACTGCATACAATATATCTGTCTTACCAAGTGATTTAATTGTAGTTGAAGATAATTTTAATACCAATTTATATAATACGTTTCGTTTTTTAGAAAAAACACAATAATAAGATAATTATTGAGCAAAATTAATTTGTTTATACTAAATATTGATATACATAGCCTAATGCAGTGTTTATTAACCTTTTTACGACCGTGGCTCCCTTCTGACCTTGTTTCATTCCTGTGCCCCTCCCCCTGTCTAACTGATAGAAAGGTAGCTATTTAAGTCTTTGTTTGTAAATAGAACATGTTTTATTATAATTTTTATAGTTTATACAAAATGTATTAATCAAATAAAAAAATATACTTAAGTATTTCTAGATCAACGTGACCCTTGTGCTTGATGACCAGAAACAAGTTTTTTTATATCCAGTTCTATTGCTCTGAGAGATAATCGAAGATCACCTCTGTCCATTATGTTAAGACGATTCCGCATCAGGCTGAGTAAATAATTCTCATACGACTGAAATCTGATTCTATCAAATATGAAGTAGGAAACGCCATGAAAAACAATTTTTCTTTATCCAAAAGCTGTGAAAACTTTTTAGATATTGTACTCTGGATCCAAAAATTATGTTTTTCTGGATTGAAAGTTATTTTGGCTGCTATGTTGCTCTGTAGCTTTATGAGCGCTTCTTAAATTCTATTAATGGTTACTTCTGATTTCTTTTTTCTTCACTTCTCTGTTTTCTTTTATCTTTTCTGTTTCCTTTTCTCAGTCATTTCTCTACTTTCTTCATTTCTCACTTCTCTCTGTAGCTCCCTAATCTTGTGCCGTGGCCCCTTTTTCACCTGTGGGCATATCACTTGGAATATCCTGGTGATCCCTTGTGGCCATATGGCTTCAGGTTGAGAATCATGTTATATCCATACATTAGGTTATCACATAATTAATGTTTGATTTTTACATTCGTTTATAAGGCCTAATTAAAAAAAATAATCAATATTTTAATCAAGAATATAATTTCCATCATTAGTACGTATTTTTCAATAAATATTTTAGCTTTAAAATTAATTTTTTATGCATTTCGTACAGCTAATAATTAAAAAATTACTAATAATATTTATTAAACTAATATTTTAAAATGTTTCTTTGTTGTGATAGTTTTACATTTTTTTTTAAAAAAAACAATGTAATGATACCAAGAAAGTTAACATGACCAGAGAGTAATTCTCAACTATGATCTTTTTTAATTTTGGCAGACATTATTGAATAACAAGTACTTGCAGTGTTATGGTCTACGATAATATTTTTTTGACTCATCTAAAAAATAGGCATTAGGGTGTTCATTTTTGTATAAGTATCAATTGTAGTAGATAATAAAAAACAGTGGTACATAGGAACACAATAAAAATATTAGAAGTGGCTGGTAGATAGAAAATTATTAAATATAATTATGAATTCAATTATATATATATATATATATATATATATATATATATATATATATATATATATATATATATATATATATATATATATATTAGTAAGTTCCTTAAATGATGATGTATTTTTTATTAAGAATAATAATTAACATATCTTAATAGAAGTTCATAGTGACAGTTGAATATAATACATAAACTAAATTTTAGTTACTGGATCTGAATTTATATCCAAGCGTCTATACGTTTCATACTCAATTCTGGCTATTTTTTATTAATTTATAGAGATATAGTCACTTTATCAATATCCTTATTTTTTCACTCCTAAAACACAGTCATTAGAATATCGTTCCCTAAAAAGTCAATATATTTACAAAGAGTTTTAAAAATAAGAAGGTATATTAACATTTATTTAATGAATTACAACCTGTGTGACTGGAATACAATAAAAGTAATTTATAAAATTGTATATATTAAATTATATACATAGCCCAAAAATATATTAGAAAAAATGGGCATTACTTATATCTGGTATATCTTTTTATGACATATGGGCGAATTCTATTAAGTTGGCAGGAAAATAATTGCGGTTTTTATATATGAAATTTAACCTTAATTTTTTCAATAAAAGTGTCAATTCGTCGTGTTCGTGTTAATATCATTTTAAAGTGTATCTTTCGGTCCGTATTTTGGTAAAATCATCTTTGGTTTTATTATTAATTTTGCTTCAAATTGGGCTATTGAATTAAAGATGGAAACGAAGCAAATAAGAGATTTTTTTGTATAAGTTCAAAACGTGTGGTAAAGCAACAGAAACTGCTCGCAAACTAAACGATGCTTTTCTTGTGTGTACTGTTAAGAAACGTTCGATGGAATGGTGGTTTCAAAAAATTCATGCTGGCGACGAGAGTCTTGAAGATGAAGAAGGTCGCGTCCTTCTTCAGTTCATAACGATCAAACGAAGACGTTTGTTAAATCAGAACCACCCACGACAATTTGAGAGCTTGCACAAAAGTTAGGCGTTAATCATCCAACAGTTCTGGACCACAAATGGAAAAATTTATTTTTCTACCAACCTAATTTTTATTTGTGTTGTCAGATCAACGTTCAATAATTTTAGCAATTCAGTTTCTATTCGGGCGCTAATGACCTTAGCTGTCGAAGCGCCCTAAAACCCCAATAACTAACCGACCATTAATTTCTATTTTGTTTTATCATGAAAATAAATTTTGAAGCGATTGAACACTGTACTTATTTTGATTTAAACAAGAGGTAATTAAAATATGATACAATTGAAGATGTTGCACCCATTATCTGTATTTGGGGACTAATGATTATAGTCAATTCTGTCTATTTTTTTATTCATTTATAGAGATGTACTCACTTTATCAATATCTTTATTTTTTCAATCCTAAAACACAGTCTTCAGTATATAGTTTCCTAAAAAGTCAATATATTTACACAGATTTTTAAAAATAGGAACGTATATAAACATTTATTTAATGAATTACAACCTGTGTGGCTGGAATACAATAAAAATAATGGACCCTAAGACCCCAAATTATCAATAAATCAAATTAATAATGTTTCTACAACTCACGTAATTGGATTTAGGAGTAAAAATATATTTTTAAATATTTCATTTGCTTCAAATTATTTGATACATTAAAATGGAGTTGTGTAAATTAATTTTTATCATATAAAACCCTTGCATGATAAAAAATAAGATTTGTGTAGATACAAAAGATATTATTTAAAGTAATTATATTAATACATATAAAAAAGATTAAAAATAAATTAAAATATTTATTAATTTCTTCAATTTTTTTTATTCAGGGACTACAATTTAATGGTATTTGTTTCTAATTTTTATTCATTTATTGCTAAAAGTAGTAAAATTCAAATGGAGATCTAAAACTCATATAAAGATAGACGAGAAACAATACATAGAGTGTAAATGTCGAACAGAAAAATAATTATTGTAAATTATAACATGCACATTCATGCAAATATCGCCTGACTGTACGTCAACAATTCGATGCACACAAACACACACACACATTCGTACACAACACCGATCGTTCCAAAACGTCAGTTCGCCGAGAACCGGCAGTCGCGTGTTAGTGTTGTCAATTACCTGTTCCTGCACTATTCGTAAATCAAATACAAATCGTATTAATAACAATTTCTTTTTTCGTTCATCTCTCACCATAATGATATTATATTATGATTATCTCTGTATCTGCATTACGATCGATAGTTCGCAAAATATCCACACTTTGTAATGAGGAAAAACGGTCCTTATATCAAGTACGATTAGGGAGCGCGTTTACCATAAACTTGGGGTAGATTCGACTGTGTTTATTAAAGTGTGTAGGAATTTGTGATAACATTTTCTGTGCGTGGTTAGCTTCTACGCATGTAAACTATACGTTTGTGTGTGAATTGACGTTGTCAGTATCGCCGGTAGCCGCGTGTTCGACTTCAGTCAAAATAAATACAAAAAATATGTCAGCGAAAACAACAAGGTAAGTGAACATTTTTTATTTCATATTTATATAACACTAATAAACTAATATTTAAAGTTCAGTCGTAATAAAAAATATGAACAAAAAACCAAAAAAAATGTTTAATAAAAAATTATGTAATCGAAAATTTAGTATAAAAGTTTTAAATTTATAATTAATAACCAGTATTAAAATTTTCCATTGAATAAATTAGAAATTTAATATTAAAGCAAACTTAAACAAAACTCAATAAATTATATTTTTCTGGTTGTTAAATGTTATCACTATCGTTTATACAGAAAACATAACATTTAATACTTATTACTTAACACGCATAACACTTTTGTATAGTATTTTTTTCAATATTGTGTTTTGGGATCAATTACGTATTTGTTTAAAATCAAAACTTTAAGGTATTTTAATTATAAAATCAATGTTTTATATATATATATATATATTAAATAAGAGTCATAATTACTAATTTACGATGATAAATAATGAGTTTTATCCAGAAAAATATTGAAGTGGATTTTTTTGAATAAAGAAAATAAAATCTTTAAAAAAAGGATCGTTGCTGTTTTTTTTTTTTTAAAAAAAATGATGAATTACTAACATTTATTTTTAATGTTCCAAAATATTAAAATTGGACTTATAGTGTTGCTTATGAATATCTTTCATGTTATACACACACATACTATGTATGTATTATATATGTATATATATATATATATATATATACATGTATATATATATATATATATATATATATATATATATATATATATATACACACGACAAAGTATATATGATAAAATTGTAACTTTTCCAAACTTTGATATATGTAGTATATTGTTTCCTAAATGTAATTTATATATCCGCTTTTATAAATTATACATTATATATATAAATATATATGAATATATATATATATATATATATATATATATATATATATAAATATATATATATGTGTGTATATAAATATATATGTATATATATGTATATAAATATATATATGTATATATATATATATATATATATATATATATATATATATGTATACATATATATATATTATGCCTATACTTTTATGTTCTTTTTAAATACAAAAAATTATAAAAAAAGGTATAGATGTTCTGTAGATGGGTTTTTCTGTGTTTTTTTTACTTATTGCAGGTTTGCAATAGTACAGTTGTATAATAATTTTTAACTTAATGGTTAAGTTAAAATATTTTAATTTAAATAAACTGAAATAGTATAATAAAGTAAGATAAATTATATATATACATATATATATATATATATATATATATATATATATATATATATATATATATATATATATATATATATATATATATATATATATATATATATGTTACTGGTAATGTATAAAATGCAGGCATTGTATATAATGCCTAGGAAATCTATAGAATGCGTGACGTTTTTAGGCAAAGCGTGAAATGTGTTTTATTTTAATATACTATATACTTTTCCTAGGCATTGTATGTATTACGTAGGTATTATACAGAACAACAAGTAATATTTAGGCAAAGTATGGATAGAGTCATGAAAGACCCTCATCGCCTCATCTCATCGTCCATCAATAACCGCCCGGATAATAAATCCGCGTTTAAAAAAAACCTTATAAAAACCCGGCCTTTATAAAAACTTATGAAAAGGCGGTGTATATGTCGAGTTGTCGACTGTTGGATATTTTTTTATTATCATTTCTGTAATCTATATAAATAGTTAAATAAATATGTTGTAAATATATTTTTTATACTTTGCCGGTTTGCCTTTTGGAATTGCATAGAATGTCTAGGAAATGTGTGAAATATTAATCGTTTCATGCTAGGACATCCCAGTTTTGGCATTGTATAGACTTCTTAGGCATTATATACAATGCCTGCATTTCATACATTGATGGTAACATATGTATATATGTATATATATATATATATATATATATATATATATATATATATATATATATGAATTTGATAAAAGGATAATATAATTTTTTTTCGAAAAGTGTTTAAGATGGAGAAAAAGAACCATACCTTATAATTTAGAGAATTAAAAATGACATATTGACTGACTTGGAAAGATAATGAATGTCTTTAGTTTTTTAAGTACAGCATATTTTTTTTTATTTTGAAATTGTCAGGCGTGTTTTTGAGACAGTTCGTGGAATATACTCGACGAATTATTTTTTTTATGTGGAGGTACTTTATTGAAAATTCGATTGTTTCTGAGACATCAAAACAAATTCTACTAACATTTTTATTCCAATTCCTTGGTAGTCACTGATGGTGGAGAATTAAAAGTCAATGATGACTTGTTATAACTAGTAGAATTTTTCTAATTATATTATTCTTTTTCTAATTGAAATTTATGTAAAAATGATGGACTAAAATAAAAATCTGGTCATAGATGTATTAGATGTAATTTCAGAAATTTTTATTATTATTTGTTCAAAGTAATCTTGTGATTCATTTGCGTTGAGAATTTAGCATTGATGTTTATAAGGAATGCAAATTAATGTTAAAATATTATACATAGTGGCGCAGGAGGAATTAAAACATAAATATTTTTTGTTTTATAATATTTTCATCTTTTTTTATTTCCTAAAATGTACTATAAGGATGGGAAATTTTTCATGATTACACATGAAAAATGACATCATACAAGTGATACGCATTTTTGGTTTCAAAAACTCGAGCTCTTTCTAAGGCATT
>CM068316.1:26774105-26779105 GCA_034766995.1 Acanthacorydalis orientalis
TAATGAGTAAAGTATTTCATTATTTGTTGAAAATTACATTATAATGTTTTTTTCAAATTTATAAAGAAAATTCGAAAAGTTAATTATTCTTTATAAACAGCATTTACTAATAAAAAAAACATCATTATTCTAATAAATTTTGACATAGAACATTAATACAAAACATAAACAACGTCTGCTCATTTATTTATAATAATGTTACAGGTATTTCAAAAGATAAATAAATACTAATTCTATGATGGACAGTAAGTGCCAATAGGGCTGTCTACTACGAACGAGATGATTCATGTAGTAAGAAGCAAATATTGTAAATCTAATTAAACATTTAACATATAGACTATGTAATCAATTTCGCAAATGTTCACCAAGAAACCAAAATACATTTTTTTATATTTTTTTTTTTCAATATAAAACTATACATGTTACAATATCACTTTGATAGCATGGCATGTGGAGTGAAAATAAGTGACTTATATATGATGGCTATAGTGCCCATGGAAACATTACTGGCTATCAGAAATAATAGTCATGGTAGTCAATATATTAAGCAAATTATTGTAAAAATTGGGACAGTAAGAACACCGGAGCAAAAGCTAGAAAAAATGTATAAAACATAAATTTTTATATGATTATAAAAATTAACATTTTAAGTTATAACAGTTTTTGTCGTACCAGCTTAAGTTACTTTCACAAATGAATTTTTCATTCTTCCATTAATAAGAAAAAATTCTCAATGAAAAATATTTTTTTATCGCTATGTTACACAATTAGTAAAGCACTAAATTACAACTATATTTTTCTGTACCTTAGAAGAATGATATCCGTATTGAATTTCATATAAGCAACAATTAAAATGACCAATAAACAATTAAATAATATTTCTGATCTGAAAAATAAATATTGCTTATGGAAAAAGAAAAATATTTAGCTTCTGCTAGAGCTTCCTAAATAAAAGAATAGCATAAAAATACAAGCAAAAATATGAAAAAGTGAAAAATAAAAGTTTGTTAGCAAAAATTCATTATTTTTGTATTTATACAAAAAATTGATGCCGTCATCTCTCTAGCCGAGTGAAATATTTTTGTTTTCTTCATTTTTGCTCTGCAGTAAGCAAACGCGGCACCCATCTTACAGAAAGTTTTTCGTACGCAATTCATTATGCAAAATGAAAAACGTGCGTTCTGTTGAGATGCCTATGACTTTTGCTATCTCGCGCACTTTCACTCGATGGTACAAAACCATATCGTGGACTTTATTGATGATTTTTGCCGAACAGCTGTTTTTGGGCCTCCTGAATGTAATATATTTCGATGCTCGTTTTGCCACGTTTAAATTTATTTCTAAATAATCGAACGGTTTTCATAGGAAGGACAAGATTTACTCAATCTAAGAAATATCGTCTCATGGATTTCCTTCACTGTTTTCTTTTCCAAAAAAAGGAACTGAATCACACTTCGAATTCTGATTTTATCCATTTTACACTTTCGCACGAAACGTTTGTATTGAAGCAACTGCCAAACAGAGAATGAATGGCTGAATGACTTGCAAATGCGTTAAACGTATGTGTTACAGCACGGACCTGATGCGCCTTTGCGTTATTTGAGTGCCAAGCGTATGCGCTTATTACTCGAGTCGTTCATATCCCTTGGGTGTTACTTGATAGGAGGGATTAATCTCAAAGTAGTGGACCATTTTCGGTGGCCCCATCTAGGGGGCCGCCTATTGGTGACGAGTCAGCGGAGCTCCAGGTCGGCCAGCGAAGGCAAACCTCTTACTGACTCTTATGAATGGCGTGTGCCAGGTCGGTGACCGTCAATCGCCTCACACTACGCCTTCAGCAGGCTAGGTCGCTGATAGGTGCAGTATTCGGCTTAGTACTTAGTCCTCGGACCAGAGCGTTTTCGCTGAACTTCGCACGCCCGTACAAACGGCGGGCCTGTCGACGGACAAACATCGATTGTGGGGAGGCGGAGGTCCCGATGAAGCAAATGCGTTACTCAAAGGAATGTAGCTATGTAAAAACATATACATCTGCCCATCTCTCCCTCAGTGAGTACACGAACCAAATTACTTTTCAAACCTCCCTCGTACATTTAAAAAAAAATTCTGTCTAGGTTTTTTGATTTTAAATTGTCGCCACCGACAAACTGCTAGACAGATATAGAAACAGATCAGTAAATATATTGGAAAGTAGATAGATAGATGGACATCTTCTTTTATTTATATGATTATTAAAAATAAAATGGGTTATTTATTATGAACATATTTAAAAATTTAATAATCTTATATTCGTAATCGAAGCATACAAAAGGCATACTCTTGTAATAATTTGTAAGATTTGTTTACAATGTATGAAAATTATGTTTTGATTTGTTATGTTATGTACGGGGACCAAATTATCCGGGGATTATATGGAAGTATTTTTGTAACGTTTATACAAATACAATTAACGTTAGTTAATTTGTTAATAATAGACTAAATGTCAGTTAATTTCTTTATTAAATTATTTCGAATCAGTTCTATTTATAGTATAAAAAATAATAATGACCTCTACGACCATGAAAAATCAAATACTATTTTAAAAGTGAGGAAGTTCATATACTGATTACAGTTTATATACGATGTTCGAAATTAGCATTAATTCAAAACAATTTTCATTAATTCATTAAGTGAAGATTTTCGTGCGTTGGAGTTAAATTTTGATTTAAATTAAATTGAATTAATTATACAGATTGTGACTGTGGCTCTTTTCAGATCAACAACACAAAGTCAATATATTAGTTAATAGCGCAAGTATAAACAGAATATTATCGGATGACGTTATATGTAATTTAATGCGTATTATTATTTTGTATTAAATACTGAGATAAATTTATCTACAATTTTTATTGATATACTCGTCACATATCTAATATTAAATGTATGTACATATGCTATATTCAGCAGAAAGAAGTGTCATTTTTTTATTAAAAAAATAAATGTGGATTAGGTTGATACGTAGGAAATAAATAATGAATTTTGTTTGACCAATTCTGTTTAATACTGTTTATCTTTGCTAAAATAACAATTAAACATGCGAATATGATTGAAATAAATTGATTTATTGTAATGTTATGTATATATATATATATATTACTTAATTGAAAATAAATATATATATATATATATGTATACAGTGAGTCAAAAAAATTTTCGTACACTATATTTTTGTTTGGAAATAAAAATTCATGAATGCAATTTTGTAAACATTTTCAGCATATATATATATATATATATGTATATATATATATATATATATATATATATATATATATGTATATATATATATATATATATATATATATATTAAATAATTTATTCATTTATTCTCAAAATTAAATTCAAATACTTCAAAAAACTCGAAAAAAATAAAAAACAAAAAGTTGCCTTCAATTTATATCAAAAAATTTTCATATAAAGAAAAATATATTAAGATGTAAATCTAATTCATATTTTTTTTCTGATTTTCAGTATCTTTTGGGTAACCTATTAACTCACCACTCTTTCCAAACGACTTTCCATATGGTGAACTAATTTTTCTTCATCTTCTGCCGTTATTTTTTTTCCAATCAATCAATAATGCAGTTTTTAGTGATGCCTTAGTGATGTTTTCTTATTTGATGTTTTAGGTGATATCGATTAAGTAAATCTCATAAATGTTCTACGGGATTTAAATCATGTGATTGTAGGGGAGTATGCAATTGCTTGGGGACTTTAAAAATACACTGTTCTTTCACTATTAAAGAGTAGTGTTTTGGGTCAATATCTTGCTGAAACATAAATTTATTTGCATCTAGACCCATTTTTTCAACACTGCTTATTAAATTTTGTTGCAAAATGCGTAACTAACCATATTTGTCCATAGTTTGTTCAATGAACACCCCATTTCCAACGCTTGTGGCGATCATATACCCCCACACCATCATACTACCACCATCATGTTTTATGATTGGTATGATATTTTTCGTATTAAATTATTTATTTACTCTTCTCCATACTTTTACGTGTTTCCATCCATCCCAAAAATATTGAAATTAATTTAATCACTGAAAACTACATTTCTCCAAAATTACTTTGATTGGTTTTTATGCATTTCAGCAAACTTAATCTGCTTTAATTTATTTCTCTATGAAACTAATGTTTCATAGAGAAATAAATTATGATGAAAACCAGCTTTGTGCAAGATATTCGTAAACGATTACGCATTCGATTTTTTCCTATTAATTCTTGCCTTACTTTTGGAGCTGGAGTCTTAGCATCTCATTTTATTGTATTGACCACAATTGGTTCTTTCGAAGAAAATTTTCTTTGCTGGCCGGAACGTAGTTTCATTTTTACTGTGCCAATTGTATCAAAGCTTTTAATAATATATAGTTTACTTGAATGTGTTCTCTTGTAGAACTGATTTCCCAAAACGATTTTTTTTGAATATAACTGAAGAATAAGTTTTTTTGTATCTACTGAAATTTCCGAACTTCGACCCAATTTTACTTTAATTTTAATGAGCATACGTTAACTAATTGAATTAAAATTCTATTATTTTCAAATGTTACCTTTTAAACTACTCGTATAATACATTTAGAAAAAAAAACTGTTTAATAGTTCAATCGCAGCTCTTGTAACGCATTACAAAATCATACTGTATGAAAACATTTTTAACTTAAATTTCGTACTGCATCACTTACTCAATTCGGAGAATTCCCTGTTTTCATAAAAACACATTTTAATAAGAATTGAATTGCGTTTTACAAATATTGAAGAAATGTCGTATAAAAGTTTTTCGTTGAATAATAACAAAAAAAGAAACAGTTAAGGTTTTGTTCAAAAGTACAAGGTATAAAAAAACTTTTTTGACTCACTGTGTATATGCATATATATCTTCATATTTAGTCTTTATCTCTGTCTTTTTGATAAATGTACTCAAATATTTCCAATGTACTTAAATCATCCAATCTTGTTTT
>CM068316.1:26786605-26879105 GCA_034766995.1 Acanthacorydalis orientalis
ATTTGGTTTTAGAAAATTAATAAAAAAAATTGTAAGTTGTAGTTTGTTCAAATAGTTGCTATATTAAAATTTTAAATAAATGAAGTGGCAAGGTTGTTCACCTATTAATGTGACATGAGTGATAATAAGAACATAATTAATGTAGAACAAGTTTGTTTATTTAAAATTATCTTATTAAGTTTTTACTCCATAACAATAGATTCATGCAAGTGTATACAATCATCATATTTCTATTATTTTTTATCTATTCATATAGTGTGAAACAATGGTGTCGAATAAAAGCATGTTTGTAGATAAGTATGATTGAAATTCGATTAGGTCAGTGTAAAATTAATAATTATAAATAATTATTAGGTTTTACTGTTTGGAGTAATACGTAATAATAAATAAAATACGAGGTCAGACAATTAAGTAATGCGACCGATTTTTTTCTCGGCCTGTGGTAACACTGCGAACCTGTAACTCCGCCACCGTAATAGCAGATCTCTAATCTCTCGATTGAGACCTTGACCACCCTCGTACGATCATTTTTTCGCCAGCTGTTTAGTGTTTTGTAACAACGCGCGGGTAGTGCATGTCACGAAAATGGATCGCTCAAGATTGTCTCGAGCAGGTTGAAAGTGATCCTACTCTTCTCGATCGAGTTATTACTGGTGATGAAAGTTGGTTCTTTCAATATGACCCCGAAACTAAACGACAAAGCCAACAGTGGCTGTCCCCTGGAGCACCAAGGCCAAAGAAGGCGAGAATGAGCAAGTCCAAAGTGAAAACCATGTTGATTTGCTTCTTCGACAGCAAAGGGGTGGTTCACAAAGAGTTCGTACCACCTGGACAAACCGTAAATCAAGTATTCTACCGCAATGTGCTCGAAAAATTACGAAAAAGGGTGCTCAGAGTGCGTCCAGAGATCGCGAAGACTTGGGTTCTGCATCACGACAATGCTCCCTGTCACAGTGCGTTCAGTGTCTCTCAGTTTTTGGCATCTAAAGGCATCGCAACGTTACCACAACCGCCCTATTCACCGGACATGTCATCTTGCGACTTTTTCCTATTCCCCCATATGAAAAAATTCGTCAAAGGTCGACATTTTGACTCCGTTGAAGATATCCAAGAATCTGTGACGAGGGTACTCGGAGAGGTCCCACAAGAAGTGTTCCAGAATTGTTACGAAAACTGGAAAACTGGCTGGAATAAGTGTATAGATGCGGGAGGGGACTAGTTTGAAGTGGATCGCAGCGATGTACCTTAATTTTTAAATATACTCGATTTTTGGATTTTGTCGCATTACTTAATTGTCTGACCTCGTATCTTCATTTTTTTCTGTTATTTGCTATATAAAGTTTCTAGTGCAATCATATAAACACGTTAAGCGCTTAGATGGTCAGTACATTAATTTTCATTCTAATCAGTGTGCTTCAATTTTTTGGTACTTTTATTATGATTTTTTTTTATTATCAGTGGTGTCACTTCAAGAAATAGTAGATCGGATTGAATATGAAAATAATGTTTTCATGCTATGTATATTATACACCATCATGTGAGAAGAATTCATTTAGATAAAACCTCAAAAGATGAAGTGGACGATGATTTAATTGATAATTACTTGTTGTCAGTTATGTAATGATGTTAAAGTTTTAGAGCGCTTTCTCAGGAAAGTTTGTCACGCTTTGAAACGTGCTTCCACAGCAGAAAATAAATTGATCAGTATGTACCACTATATGGATTTTGTATGAATGGACATATTCACAACAATATGTTTTCTGTTACATTTTGTGATACCACAAAAGATGGCCTGAAACCTTTCTTGATGTCTTAATTTTATCATGACAGTTGAAAAGATAAAATATGAGTTATTTTTTCGAGAAAAAAGGGAGAAATTTAATATGAAAAGTAACTAAAATGAACTAGTGAAGATTTTGTAAAAAATGAATTCTAATTTACAGTAAAATTTTTTTTAACATTTCAATTAATTTACTTTTTTGGCACAGTTATTATTGGTACAGTTAATATATTATGTAAAAAGAATAATTGAGTGTTTTTAATAGATTAATACCTAACAAAAATCGATCGAAATATGTTTTTCAACTGAATAAACATATTTTTACACACACATCCATACATACACACACACATACACACACACATACACACACACATATACACACACATATACACACACATATATATTTGCACACATATATACACACACATATACACACACATATACACACACATATATACACACATATACACACACATATACACACATATACACACACATATACACACACATATACACACACATACATACACACACTCGTATATATATATATTTGTATATATATATATATATATATATATATATATATATATATATATATATATATTCTTGTTTACATAGACTAGGTACATGGAAAAATGGTGAGGTAAAAAGAGAAAAAATAATGTAGACTTAATTTTTTTTTAATACTACAAAAAATTCATTATTGAACATTTTTGTTTATCTCTAGTGCTTATTTCAATAGTGATATCATCTTCAGTCCGCTAAAGTATATAAATACCCTTGAAAAGTATTTACCTATTTTCTTCCAAAAAATCTTAGCGTACTGAAGATGATGGCATCGCTGTCTAAATGGGTATAAACAACAATTAAAATTAATCAAGTATTAATTATTGAAAAACAATTTGGGAAAGCAAATTTAGTTACAGTGATAAAACTACATTGTGTGAAAACAGTTCACTTTAAAGCTTCATTCAAAAAAATCACCCATTTTTCCTTTTACTGAATTTTATAGAATATTTCATTTTCAAAATGTTTTCTTTCATACCTAATCGATTTTTTTAAAAAGTATTTTTAATATTGTATGGCAATAACAAATCTATATATAGAAAAATATTTCGTAAAATTTCAAAAAACGGTCATTTTTCTAAAAAAAAAACGTAGAGATTTTGTATTCTATTATTAATAACGATGATACCCGAAGTTACACGAAATTTTCTCGAAAAATTATGATATTGGTATCATAAAAAGTACAGTGAAATGTGCAACATTATAAAATAACTACGTTGCAGTATAACTGTGGGAGTGATTTTATATATATATATATATATATATATATTATATAATATATACGTTGCAATATATCTGTGACAATGATCATATAGACATACTAATATATATATATATATATATATATATATATATATATATATATATATATATATGTGCATTATGATTTTGAGCGAATATATGCGATATGAACGAAGTAAACGGAGGCTGTGCTCCAGGGGCTCGGTGATCATAGCGAGTGGGGGGCAGAGCCCCCTATAAATATTATTTATGGCAAAGAAATTTATTTTTCTCAAAAATACCAGTTATTGAAACCCGATTATTTTGTCTATATCTTTCCTGTAATAAAATTTGAAATGAAATTAGTGTTTCTGGAGTGAAAAGTTGAAGTTTTGCAAATTTGTCTCTCAGGTAAACTTACAATAATTTATTTTTAATAATAATGTAGGAAAATGTATTGTCTTGCAGTAAAGTACTATGTTAATAAGCAATAGAGCTATTAATAAGTCATATATGTATATTTAAGTTTAGATCTTTATTCAAATAAAAGATGTATGAAAGAATGTGTTACGACGGGCACTTATGAGTTGAAAATATGGTAAATGTGTTATGTTATGTTATATATATATATATATATATATATATATATACATATATATATATATATATATAATTTCTTAACATATTATATAAATATTATATTAAGAAATTATAATTTTCAATATTCTCTTCGAATAATCTAACTTAAATTGATTGTAAGCCATAAAAATTGCCAATTCGAGGATATTAATTGTGTTTACAGTTTATAGCGGCGGCATAACGGCGTCAGTTCCTTTCATCGGATCCTTTTTATTTAGTATGAGCATTTTATTTATAATTCAATACAGATATATTATATTTGTCTATTTTCTAACAGTTCTTATTTAGACATGGTGTGGTGCGGTAAAAGTAGTGCTAAATATAAGGCCTGAACTGCACTTAATTATTATAATGTTCCTACATCATGTCATTTAACAAAATTGTTTTAAGTTTCGGAGTTGGTTTTTTTTTAATACCCATGTCCCGTATTCGGTTTTTCAATTTGACAATGCTAATATATATATATATATATATATATATATATGTGTGTGTGTGTGTGTATGTATGTGTGTGTGTTTGTTTGTAAAATTATAGAATGTATATAATTGTAGAATTAAATAAAATAATAAATAAAATTGATGTCGCAACATGCGTGAAAACATAAAATATAATACTATATGTGTTATTAATATTTTCAAGGTGTTGGTTAAGTAATTGGGCAAACATTTAGTAACAATGTCATATATAAAATAAACTATCATTAAGCTGTACACATATAAAGTATATAATTGATAAGAGTTTTGTAATTCAGTATGAACTGGAATGAGTCTTTTGTTTAAAATCTTGCTAATAATATTTGTACGTGTCACGTTTGAAAATATTAGTGTGGTTCTTTTTTAAAATCGTAGTTATAGCCTAATGCGCTTATTCTTTTTCCTCTTCGAACTGGAATTATTCTAATTGAATCTAATCTGGATTAATTTTTCCGGATAGTTTTTATTTAAAAAAATATAAGTATAGATTTTATCCTGTTACAAATTCCATTTATATCGTTTTCATATTTGTGGTCGTTTTTGATTAATTTTGTTGTGTTAGAGATTTGAAACTACGATAATATTCTCTATTTATTTCAGTATTAAAATTAATTTCTGATGCAATAAGTTTTACAATCAGAGGAAACAATGAGTTTCATACTAATAACCTTGATATATATATATATATATATATATATATATATATATATATATATATATATATATGTATGTATGTAAGTATGTATATCTACAGATAACCCACGTATAACACGGTTTCGCACTAACACGGTTCGAGAATTGAGTGAAATCCCCGTATAACACGGTTTGAGAATCTGATAAATTTGGTGGAAATGGTATTCTGAGATAAACAAAATTAATTCAGAGGACGATAGTACAGATGGAAACGCTGAAGTTCAAATTTTTACCTTAAAAAGCATACAGAAAGGCATAAACTTAGCCGAACAATTGGAGTTCTATTTGCTAAATGCAGGTCCTTCTACTGAAAAAAGTATAAAATTTAAGAGATACATATACAAATGCTTAGCTCCATAAAACGAAATTTATAAAGATCTCTTAGTTGAAAGCGAACCACAGAAAATAATAGATTTTTTTTGCAAAAATTAGTTCATACAAAACAAAATGCCGCAGAAGAAACTCAGAAGATGAGAATATTGTATCAGCAAGGATACGCGCTCGTTTAATGGTGTTTAACAGTGTTGAAGAAGAAAACATTACGCAAAACTCGTAATTTTGATCAGTTATTGATTCTTTTAATAAACATATTTCTCTTACAAGGAGAGGATACGACCTCGCAAATTGAGTTTGGGACCAAACTTCGTGTAGTGGTAGGATACCCCAAAAGTATTAATACAGTAACGTACTGGCTCGCACTATCCAGCCATTTTCGAGAAAAAAGGCTCCAAAGTTTCCGCATCAGATTTATAAGAGGATGATTTTAAGGAATTGTCAATTAGCTTGATAGCGAGGCGATAGTGAGCCGGCTTTAATTGTTTGACGTGTCAGATTCGAGTCTCGCTCGACTCATGCAGTTTTTTTTCACCTGAATAATTATTTAATGAATTTTATTAAAACAAATATTTAAATAGATAATAAATAAGATGAAATAACATTTTCTTGCAATTTTGTTTCGAAAAATGCTCTTTTCTAAATTTTTGTAATTTTATTTCAGAAACTGACTTTTTTTGAATTTTTTGCATTATTTTGCAAACATATTCATTTGAAATTTGGGATCAAACACGAATTTGATCCCAAACTCCATTTCCGAGGTCGTATCTTCCCCTTGTTAATTATAAAAAGAAAACAGTATAGTTTTGTTAATTTTTGGAACCTAACCTTGCTTTTTGCACTAGTTCTATTTCGTAAAAAACGAACTCGCATAACATGGATTTTTTAAGAAACCAACGACCGTGTTATACAGAGTTTATTTATACATATATATATATATATATATATATATATATAAATATATATATATATCTATATATAAAAAAAAATATATATATACATCACACACACACACGAGAGTCGTTTGATAAGTATGGTAAGAAAGCAAGTTAAACACCAATTTTTTGGAAAAAAACGATTTTATTTTTCAACATAAACTCAGTTCAGATCTATATACTTGGAACAGCGAGTCTGTAAAATACACATTGACGGCGGCGATGACATCTTCATTTGACAAGAATTTCTTTTCATCCAGCCAAGTTTTCTAGTTTGGGAAGAGGAAGAAATTGCACGTGGCCAAGTCCGGAGAATAGAATGGATGAGTAATTAATTCGAAGCCTAATTCGTAAAATTTTGCCATTGCGATGATCGATTTGTAGGACGGACGCGTTATCCCGGTGAAAGAGAACTTTTTTGTGTACCAATCTTGGCCGTTTTTGTTTCAGTTCTTCTTTCAAACGGTCCAGTAATGTTTGGAATAATAGGCTCCTGTTATCGTTTTTCCCTTCGTTAAGTGGTCGCTCAGGATGATTTCCCAGGAGTCCCAAAAACAGTGGTCATCACCTTCCTAGCCGACAAAACGGTCTACGCCTTCTTCAGCGCACTTTCACCAGTCATTGTCCATAACTTTGACTGTTACTTCGACTCAGGTGTCTAGTGGTGGATTCATGTTTCATCCACGGTGATGAATCGACTCAAAAGTGCTCGGTTTTTTCCATTTTTCGGTAACTACTACAATACTCGCTTCAAAAATCTGTAGAACGTGAACAACGCGTCGCTTCTGGTCGAAATTTCATCTATGCTAGTGTGAAAAGTGACAGTTAATAACCGTGACGTTACCGAATGCGTGGTGGCGCCATCTCATATAAATTTATCAAACGATCTTCATATATATATATATATATTGAACGCATAGATACACATTTAAAGTCAACATTTGTCGCATTGCATTGTTCAACATATTCATATACTTGTAATGCTATTCAATTCACGTTGAATATGAATTACATCATATATTATAAATCGTACACGGCATAAAATAACAATAACTGTAGATAAAATCGATTACATAACACTATGTTTATATACATACATACACACACAATTAATATAACTAATTGATATTGTTCAGTAGTGTATTATAATGTAAATTATGAATAAGAAAAGAACCTAAAAATAAAATATGAAAGAAAAACTTATTTTGTATGTACAACACGTACACGTAAAAAATGACTTCATATAAACTTTAGTACGCATTATTGACTTTTTTATGACGGCGAAGCTTAATCTCAAGAGTCACTTTTATATCATCTTTTCTCGGTTGTTAAAAGCTTTTTTAAGAAGTATTCAGTTCCGCGTTTAATAAGAACTTGAAGTTTTTATCAGAATTTTAATCGATATTTCAACAATAATGAGTATTTTGTTCGAGTTTGAACTAACAGACTTTAACTAAGAATTAGCTGTTTAATAAATTACATGTACCTTTGTAAGTGCAGATCTACTATTTTTTTTCAATTAGTGAAATTTAATATTTTTATATACCTTCCAGTATATGTACCATTATTTTTATTCGACTAGAAGCACGAGATCTGTAAGATCTTAATTTGAATTCTATAAGAATTTTTTTATAAAATACGAGGTCAGACAATTAAGTAATGCGACCAAATTCAAAAATAGAGTATATTTAAAAATTAAGGTACATCGCTGCGATCTCCTTCAAAGTAGTCCCCTCCCGCATCTATACACTTATTCCAGCGAGTTTTCCAGTTTTCGTAACAATTCTGGAACACTTCTTGTGGGACCTCTCCGAGTACCCTCGTCACAGATTCTTGGATATCTTCAACGGAGTCAAAATGTCGACCTTTGACGAATTTTTTCATATGGGGGAATAGGAAAAAGTCGCAGGGTGACATGTTTGGTGAATAGGGCGGTTGTGGTAACGTTGCGATGCCTTTAGACGCCAAAAACTGAGAGACACTGAACGCACTGTGACAGGGAGAATTGTCGTGATGCAGAACCCAAGTCTTCGCGATCTCTGGACGCACTCTGAGCACCCTTTTTCGTAATTTTTCAAGCACATTGCGGTAGAATACTTGATTTACGGTTTGTCCAGGTGGTACGAACTCTTTGTGAACCACCCCTTTGCTGTCGAAGAAGCAAATCAACATGGTTTTCACTTTGGACTTGCTCATTCTCGCCTTCTTATTTTTCTTATTTTCAGGTATATATAGCACCTGACTACGACTCAGGGCATCACTACCATACACTTTAAGCACTTTTTATAAGTTTCTGTCGCGGTTTCGCCGAGTTTTGCACAAAATTTTATCGCGCACCGTTGCTCTAAATTTCTCTGTTCCATTTTCGTGACATGCACTACTCGCGCGTTGTTACAAAACACTAAATAGCTGGCGAAGAAATGATCGTACGAGGGTGGTCAAGGTCTCAATCGAGAGAGTAGGGATCTGCTATTACGGTGGCGGAGTTACAGGTTCGCAGTGTTACCACAGGCCGAGAAAAAAAATCGGTCGCATTACTTAATTGTCTGACCTCGTATATACATATTTTTTTAAACGATTTTTTCATTCCTCTTAAAGTACTGTTATTTAATTTATATAATTTTAAACTTCTGCTAGTTTATACAATTTGGAAACTTGTTTTCATTTTGTTTTCGACATGTATAGTTTCTTCCATTGATACATATGTGATCAATAAGTTATCGTTTCATTTACGTTATTGATTGGCGAAGAAAAAGAATAAGATTTATTTAGGGAATTTAATTACTCATTAATACTAAACTGAACAGAAAATGAGCAATTGATTGATTTTCTTGATTTCTGGTTTCTATATTTTTAAATTCTTAATATCATATCAATTTAACACTAGATTTACAGAACCTGCCAATTTGACGGGTTTCTGATTTCATGCTTAAAAATTCCGAACATGTAAATATTATTTTTTACTTATTATATATTGGTTTTTAATGATATATGCAGTGAATATATATATCCCACTTATTTTATCCGAAACACCTATATTTTTCTGATTTCTATATGTTGTATACCTATTTTTACGAAAATCCGTCAAATTGACGGGTTATTTAATTGACAATTAATCGTTTCAGTTATTATGGAATAACAAAAATGAAATGAGAATGAGTAAGGAAAAACAAAAACGAAACAAATAACTGCTGTTTAGCAGCGAGTACGTAAACGAACGGAAACGAACTTTGAACTATTTGTTTACAAAAAGAGCAAACCTCATCATATCACGAATGATCATTTCAACTGTGCAGTTTGCAGAAAAAACGATGTGATATTTGGAAATTTAGTGAGGCTGAACTTGTTATGTATAATACAATTAGAGCAAAGCGAGTGATTATTTCAAAAGTGAATTTTGCAGAAAAGGAAGTGGAATTTATTTACTAAATAAAGATTTGAATTTTTCAAAGTAGTTTGAAAATCTATCCATAAAGAAATATTTTTTTACATTTATGTTCTGTCTGCTTGGCTAGGTATTATGGATAAGTCTCGAAAAAATATTGAATTGATAGAAAAACTAACCAGTATAGATGAACACCTGTCTGGATCGGATTCTGATGCAAGTATTACCGAAATATGCGAAAGCGGGGAAGAAATTAGCAACGTGAACAACAAAACTGAAGATTCTGACGATAGTGATGATGAAAATCTTCGTAACATATGTCATAAAAGAAAAAGATGCGTATTATTTCAGATCCTGAGAACGAAAGTGATATAGAAGCTGCTGATACCTGTAGTAATGAAGACAATTCGATCGAACGTTCTCTTGAGAGAACTTTATAGAAAACATTAGAAGAAGGTGGAGGTTGTGGTAGATTACCAGCTTATAGTATATTCAAAGATGTGCTAGGACCAACTGCGTATGCAAAAAAAATATTATGCTTGGCAATTTAAGTAACGCATTTGAACTGATAATTGATGAAGGTATGATTGAGTATATCAAAATATGTACTGAAATGGAGGCGCATAAAGTTTTGGAAAAAGATTGAGTGGTTACAAAATCACAATTACGAGCTTTTCTAGTGATTTTATATGTCAGAGTGACGTATGAAGCAAAGAATTTAGGCCGTGGAAGAAAGATTACTACTGACAACTTTTTCACAAACATTTCCATTGCAAAAAAGTTGCTTGCAAAAAAAACAACTCTTGTGGGGATTATACTTGCAAACAAAAGAGAATTTCCAAAAATTTCAAAGGCTAAAAAGGATGATATGATCCGATTTTCCATAAAAGTTTATAAATCAGGCGAATACGTTCTCACAGTTTACAAATCCAAGCCAAATAAAAAAAGTATTATTGCTCAGTTCTAAATATAAAAACGTCAAAATAGAATGTGATGCTAAACGTGTCCCTGCAACAATTACATTTTTCAACAAAACCAAGTTTGAGGTGGATGTTCTAGATCAAATGGCTAGAAAATATATCGTGAAAGCAAGGTCCCGTAGAAGGTCCTTTCAAGTGTTTTGTAACAATTTAGATTTGGCAGCCATCAATGCCTGGATATTGTACAAAGAGACCACTGGAGTAAACATATCTGGAAAGAATTTTATTTTTCAACTAGCTAAAGAACTAGGCAGTGATCTTCGCGACGAACAAAATACTAGTTCCAACTCATTTCCAGTTATACAAAATCTGAATGTACGAAAGTCTTGCCAAATCGGATTATGTAAGAAAAATAGGTCTAATAATTTTTGTATTGAGTGTAACAACTATGTATGCGGAAAATATATATTCAAAATGGAATTTATATGTAAAAAATGTATTGAATAAACGTACTTAATAAAAATCTATTGATTTAAGATAAAAAGATTTACAAAACATTGCATTTTAATTTACCCGTCAAAAAGACGGATTTCAGTAAAAATAGGTATACAGTTGATACCCGTAAATCTAGTGTTAAACAAATGTATCCAGCCACTGAGTATTGTTTTTATTTGGGCTTACATGAATTATTTGTCATGTTTTTAAATGTCAGTAAAAATGTAAAAAGTTTTTTTGCAATACAGTACTTTAGATTTTTTACAATAATTACTAACGAATACATCTTTTGTCTACCATAATCGTTCGTCGACAATGCCAATGTTTATATATACAATAATTAAATTTGCATGATTGTAATAAAAGATGTTTATTTTAAAACTGGTATTATATATACATTACAATCCGTATTTGAATGAATACGGATTGCAATGTGCAATAAATAAATGTTTGAATGAAGTATATTGTCTCACAATAATAATAATAATACATGTATATAAAAAGTTGTAACAGCTAATATCATTACTTAAGCCATAAAGATAAAATTCGACTCTATTTGAGACAAAATCTAGTGAAGTTTAGTAGTCACAATTCCGAAAAAGTAAGTAAATAAAGTCGAGTCTTTTTATGTCTATCTTTTAAATGCGGTTTTGAAGTTATGCGGTGCATATTTCATGCAAATTCTGGGTGAGAACATTGTATATATATATATATATATATATATATATATATATATATATATATATATATATATATATATATATATATAAGCTGCACGTTGTTTAGAAAATTTGAAATTTAAATCATTATATTTTTAAAAAATTATATTTTTTTATTTAAAATTTTCTATTTTGGACTGTTTAAATAGTGTTGCATCTATTATCGTTGAAATGTGTTGTGGTAAAACATTTAAATGTTAACTGTATATCTTAACAGTTATTAACACTGTATCCTGTGATTGTTAGTTAGTTGATAGTATTGATTATTTTATCATGACAACAATTAAAATATAATTGTTGTGTCAACGTCTCTTGTTAGTGAGGCAGTCACTCTTGATATGTTCGGTTGTGTAGATGCTGGATATTCATTAAAATAGTTTTCATGATAATGAATTAATTTTAGTTCGTATATACGCCTGCATTCATCAACAAAATGAAACCACAAATTGTAAAAGGTTGGCCTGGATGTGTTGTAAACAGTGCAACTATTCAAACATCAACATTATCAGCTAGAATCATTACTTTGGCACACGAAATTGTCAGAGAAGGTTTTGATACCTTTAGCCAGAATGATATCGAAGAATTACTTGTGGATAATGCCTTAAGTGACGATGATATTATTAGTATAATATCATCATATATCACAACATCATTAGTATAGATATCGTCAAAGGAAGATCCAGAAAACGATAGCGAATCGAAAGAAAAACCTATCCCCCTCACTAGAAACATAATTCGAGAAGGTTTTCATCTTTGAAATAAATTGTAAAATCATTTTCTTAGTAATGACACAAATTCTAAACGTGCCTTCAAATTCCAACATGAGCTGAAGAATTGTATGTATGGATATCGTGAACTGCATAAAAAATTGGTAAAATCATGATCGAAAAGTTTAATCACTGATTGTATTGTCAGAGGAAAAAGTCAACGCAGAACAAGTGTGAAATTGACACTAATTCTGTTTGTGAAGAACCATTGTCTTTACCAGGCAGATCTGATGCACTGACTATCTCTTCTAGTGCTGAAAGTGATTTCGCACCAGTTCGCAAATGGTGCCGAACATTGTCAGATAGAAACGATAATTCTGATGAAAAAATGTGAACAGAACTGTTATTTTTCAATAAAATTAAATGAATAAAGTTTTAAAATAAACTTAAGTATTTTATATCAATTTCTTTCAGATTTTTGAAGGACTTTTTCAGCCATTCTTATTTTCCTGAATTTTCATAAACTTTTTTATATGATTTTGGGTGTACTTTAACTCATTGCTTTGGTTTTATGCGGTTTTAGAAAAGTATGGAACGTATCCCTAATTTTTCAACGTAAGTTATGCCTTTTGTCTGTGATTTTTTTATATGCAGTTTTCTGCGGAACGTATCTACCACATAAAAAGAGACTTGACTGTACTGTATTTTGAATAAAATATTTATTACGGGAGGTTGAAATTTATATAATACATGATCTTTATATATATATATATATATATATATATATATATATATATATATATATATATATATATATAGATAGATACAAACAGATTTAATACAATAATAAATTCTGTTTATGTTATGTCACATTCATATATATATATACATATAATAAACTAAAGATAAACTAATAATTAATTAATTTCCGTCTGTTTTAATTAATAATACGTTTGAAACGCTGACATATTTATTTTAATGCAGAAAATATCTTATTCGAACAATCAAACGTTTTTAATTAACTAGTTGGTAAATAATAACAGAAGAAGAAATATAACAATAGAAATGATAATGAGTCGAATAAGAGTTGTTATTCATCCATATTTATACTTCTGTTTTTTAACATTAAAATGATAATGTAGTAGATAACATTAATTTCTGTTTACAAATAATATTAGTTTGGTAGGAATATAATTACAGTTTTTGTTTGCTGATTCCTAACCTTAATTTTTTCAATGAAAGTGTCATTTCATCGTGTTTATTTTAATATCATTTTAAAGTGATTTTTTGGTTTGTATGTTGGTAACATCGGCTTTGGTTTTATTAGTAATTTTGGTTCAAGTTGGGGTATTGAATTAAAGATCGAAAAGAACCAAGTAAGAGCAATTTTTTGTATGAGTTCAAAACGGGTGATAAAGTAGCTAAAATTTCTCGTAAACTAAACAGTGCTTTTCGTGTGGGTACTGTTAATGAACGTACGGGTCAATGGTGGTTCCATAAATTTCGTGCTGATGCCGAGAATCTTGAAGATGACGGTCGCAGACGTTTTTCTTCAGTCCATAACTGAGAGCGTTAGTTGAATCAGAACCACGCACAACAATTCGAGACTTTGCGCAAAAGTTAGGTGTTAGTCATCCAATAATTCTGGACCACTTAAAATAGATAGGAAAATCAAAAAAGAGGAAAATGTGTATGAATTTGAATGTCATAAACCGAAATATTTATATATTTCTACCAACTTAATTGAAAGGATGTAAATGGAGCAAAGGATGTACGTATGGAAACTTACTGCATTTGCACTTGCAACTTGTTGCACTTTTCATTCAGCTATTTTGGATTTCACTCTGTTCAAAAAGATTTATAGAAGGACAGACAAGTATTAGACATTATTACATTTTCATTTATTAAAAATAACGAAGAAATCTGAATAACTAAAAATAAATTGTAGTGTTTGAAATATGGAAATTGGTTTAACATTTCTCTAGTCTAGTGCTTTTTTACTTAGAGACGTCTAATAGTGTCATGATAGAAACTGACATTAGTAATTTTATTAAACTTGTGTATATTAAGTTTTGTCCTTTGAAATGAAGATTTTAGCATATTTTAAATCAAGAGTTCGATTATACATAAAGAAGTCTATTACAGATTATATATATATATATATATATATATATATATATATATATATATATATATATATATGGTTCATAGAAAAGAACTAAATTTCTATAGTTGTTTAATAATATAACAAACATACTAAAATCTCCTCAAAAACTGCATGTAATTCATACATGCAGTCAACGAGAATTATTTAAAAATATAAAAGTATTTTTCTAATTTAATGTATTAAATAATCACCTATTAAAAGGAATTTCGAATTCAGGTTTTATTTTGAATATTGATTAAAAATTTATTATTTTTCAATTATCTTTGCTTAAGATAGAAATTGAAAATATTGTATTATGAATATTGTGTTAGGAAAATGAGTGTTGTATCAAAAACACGGATTGCTGCAATATATGAACTGAAATTTTATTAAAATTATAACTGTTTTGAATTTAACGTCAAGTAATGCATGAACTATTATTTTATCTGTATGACTTCCTGTTTGTCAAGGTTTTTAAAAGAACTTTGAACAACGCAGTTGTCTGCTTTACATAGTTATTTATCGGGATTTGACAGATATATAGTTTTAATCACGTAACGACATGATAGTACACTACAAAATTACATATAAAGAGGTGTATAGAGAGGGAATTCTGATATTGGTCCTGATATTAAAAAATCATTTAAAATATTTAACATATTTTTTTAAAATATTGGGTTTTGGCATTAATTCGTAGCGTTTTCTTCATGAAAAAAGATCGTTTATTTTAAATAAAATTGAAAAAACATATCATTCAAAGTATTGTCCATCGTTAGCCACTACTTTTTCCCATCGTTCGGGCAGGAGACGAATACCACGTCGGAAGAACGCCTCGTCTTTAGATGCAATCCACGAATCGACCCATTTTTTGCAATCTTCATAAGAAGTGAGCTTCTGCCCAGACAGGTCATGATTCATCGATCGAAACAAGTGGTAATCAGAAGGAGCATTATCTGAAAAATACGGCGGGTGGGGTAGAACTTTCCCATTTGAGCGTTTTCAAGTATGTTTTGACTGGTTTTTGGATCATTCCCATGGCTTTAAGGCGTTTTCCTACCATTGACAAGTCAACTCCCAACGATTCAGACAATTCTTGAAGTGTTTGACATGGGTCTTCATTAAGCAATGCCTCCAATTCTTCATCGTCGAACTTTTTCGGCTGTCCAGGTCGTTCCTTGTCTTCCAAGTCGAAATCACCATTTTTAAAATGTGAAAACCATTTCCGACACGTTTGCTCAGCTAGAGCATGGTAACCATAAACTTCCACTAAAATACGATGACTTTCGGCAGCACTTTTTTTCATGTTAAAGTAATGAAGTAAAACTCCCCGCAAAAACAATTTATCCGGCACGAAATTCGACATATTCGATAAAGTACAAAGTGTTGTTATTTACGCTTCAACCAAATGACATATACTGAAACTGACGCCTAAGGACAGCTGTTTTACGGGGAATATTTGCTTAAAGGGAACAATGGAAGATGTAGGGATAACCTATCTCCGTCTCTCTCCAACCCAAGAGTGGGGGTAACTCCCACTCACACAGCTTGCCTACGTGCAAGTCAGAAATGTAGAGATGCTTGACCGATACGCATCTAACCTCTAGTCTCTGGTTATATTAAATAAATATTATATTTGTAACAATGAACCGAGTCTATCATTTATTTGAGAAGGTAGGACTCTCATTACCATATTGATGGCAAAAGTACCTACAAAGAATGTACTACCTACGCCATCTCTTGTAAAACGCTACGAATTAATTCCAATACCTAATATTACATAACACTTTTCTCTGTCGAATGTTCTGATGTATGTAATAATATCTATCAAATTGAGGTCTCACATAAGCATAGAGGAGCGAAGTTCAATGGTAAATCTATCGAAACTGGAGTTTGAAATGTAACTTGGTGGTAAGATGAAAAGTCTCTGATATTTATAAAATGCACAGAGATAATAGCCAATTCGCTATCTGTTGAGTATTTTTTGCACACTTGACATGGCTTAACATTATTTACAAGATTTAATTAATTAACTATTGCTATAAATGTTTATTTTACAAATTAAAATCAAATTAAAAATTGAACATTATTTTTATTTCATATAAGTAGGTTTATTTTAAAACTTATACAGACGATATATTCGAGTGGAACAAAATGAAGAATGCAAAAATTATCAAACCTATTTTCTTGATGTTTTAATAAGAGGAAATTCATCTTTTTTCTCACATATATATATATATATATATATATATATATATATATGTACATAAACACACACACTCATATACACATACACACACACATACACACACATACACACACACATACACACACATACACACATACATACACACATACATACACACACACATACACACACAAATACACACACACATACACACACACATACACACACACATACACACACACATACACACACACATACACACACACATACACACACACATACACACACACATACACACACACATACACACACACATACACACACACATACACACACACATACACACACACATACACACACACATACACACACACATACACACACAAATACACACACACATACACACACACATACACACACACATACACACACACATACACACACACATACACACACACATACACACACACATACACACACACATACACACACACAAAAACACACACACACACACACACATACACACACACATACATACACACACACGCACACACACACATACACACACACATACACACACACATACATACACACATACATACACACATACATACACACATACATACACACATACATACACACACACATACATACACATACCCACAGATACACACATACAGTGGGTTACAAAAGCCATCGGGCACGTGCAGCTTAGAAGAAAATTTATAAAATAAACTTAATTGGCAAATAATATTTAAATTCTATTTTAACGTCAACGATTGTAAATGTCATCAAAATTAAATTTTATACTGTTTTTTTTTTGAATTTTTAATACTTTAATTACACATAAATTCATTTTAATAAACACAAGTCAAAAAATCATCTCACAAAAGTCATCGGCCAGTGAAATAATAAATACCATTGATAAATTTTACTGAGGGTTACTTTAATATTTGGTGTGGTTACCAAAGGGTTATCAAACCACACCAAATATTAAGCAAAGGCTTTCAGAACTTTGATTAATCTTCTTGGTAGATTGTACCAAGTTTGTGGCCGCTTGCGACGAAATGTTTTTCATTGTAGGTTAAGTTTTCTTTTTTAAATTCTACATTAGGTTTTCGTCATACAATTAGACGACCATTGTTTCCAAAAATGTTAAATTTTCTTTCTTCAGTAAATATTACTTTATTCAAATACCCCAGATTTGATTTTTATATTAATTTCATCTATTTGTAATCGTGTCTTTCGTAATTCTCTTCAAATGTTTTGTAACATTTTAGATTTGGCAGCCATCAATGCCTGGATATTGTACAAAGAGATCTCTGGAGTACACATATCTAGAATGAATTTTATTTTTCCACTGGCTGAAGAACTAGGCAGTGATTTTCGCGACGAACAAAATACTAGTTCCAATTCATTGCCAATTATACAAAATCTGAATGTCTTGATGATGAACGAAAGTCTTGCCAAATCGGATTATGTAAGAAAAATACGTCTAATAATATTTGTATTAAGTGTAACATGTATGTATGCGGAAAATGTACATTCAAAAGGGAGTTTATATGTAAAAAATGCACTGAATAAAACTGTTAATAAAAATCTATTGATGTAAGATAAAAAGATTTACAAAAAATTGCATTTTAATTTACCCGTCAAAAAGACGGATTTAGGTAAAAATAGGCATATAGTCGATACCCGTACATCTAGTGTTAATACTAAAACAGAGTTTACATTTTATTCACCAATTAAGTTTATTTTATGTTTTCTACTAAACTGCAAGTGTTCGTTGACCTTTGAGACCACTATGTGTGTGTATATATATATATATTTGTATATATATGTACATATACATATATGTACTATATATATATATATAATACATATATGTATATATGTGTATATATATATATATGTACTATATATACATATATATATATATATTTGTATATATATGTACATATACATATATGTACTATATATATATATATAATAGTAGGGAAGATCAAAATTTTCACATAGGAGTTCATAAATTTTAAATGGGATTGAGAAGGAACAAGAAATATATAAAAATTATAATATAACTTTAGAAATGTGTATTTAACTTCTGACAATCATCAGAATTGGAAATACATTTATTTCGACGTGTAAAAAAATTCTATATTCTGTCGGTGAATAAATCTTTACTTTGATTAATTATTGAACGTTAAAAGACTTTTTTACGGGGGAGAAAGTATATTTTGCGAGTTTTTAAACTTATTGAACCGTGTGTTTACTACTAAATCGTAATGTGTTGAATATCCTTGTAATAATTAACCTACGTTTGAAAAAAATATTTGGAATAAACGTGCTAACAATTCCATAAACAATTTTAAACTGTCTATTACTACAATAATGATAACAGTAAAAACAAACACAGCTGTTCGTAATACACTTCTAGTTTTAAATTTTATATAAAATATTATATTTATTTATTTATAAACTTGTATTTATTATTCGCGTTCTTTTTATTTACATTGAAATAGTGATATTTAGCTACAATTGCTGAAAGACACGCATCAGAAACAACAATGTCCATGTAAAATTGCTGACAGGTAAAAAAATATGATTCAATAAATAAAAATCATAAATAACGAAAACATTTTTTAAACAAAATTTTACCTTACAAGCACAATTAAAATTTCGCAAATTGTTATTTCTATAAGGCATTGCTGTCAAATATTACGTGCCGGTAAATTACAAGGCTATATTTATTGTAAAACAGATGAGTTAAAAAAACTATAATCATCTATGATTAGTGTTGTATACGTGTATAATGCTCTACTCTCCGAATGTTATTCATGACTGCATTTATCTTTTCCACTTGCATGCGGTCGTTACGTAACGCAAAATAATTAGTCAAATATGTTTTTGAATCAAGGTCAGGAGGTATTTACTAAACATGATTTATATGCTATGTTGAAGAGTGAAATTTTGACCTATCGCAAGAAAATTAATATATCATTATAATTATTGTATTTATGTCAAACATGTTAATATATGTGTGGTATCTCTCTGTACTCAAATGGTTAGCAACGAGTAATAAAGATCATTTATTTTATTTTGTAATAGTGAATGTCAGATAAATAATATTAAAATAATTCTTTTATAGTCCATAATTGTTTACGTAATTACTAAATTATTAAATTAATCAAGACAATTTGTAAAATAAACTTAAGGGGACCCGGTGGTCTAGCGGCCTAAAATTTAAGCTATTTAAAAAAAAATTTTTCTATATGAGGGTAATGAATAATGCTTTCAAATTTTTTTACACTTATTTTATTACTAATAAACTACACAAAAATGAAAATAAAGACAAAAAAAAATTTTTTTTTTAATTAGAAACATGATGCTGAAGTCTCCCTCTCTAAAAAAATGGAATTGCGTGGTGAATGATGATTTATCTCTCCCTCTGATCTGAAATAAAACAAATGACGAATTTTTAATTAGTATAAGTATAGCTATCGCAGGAAGTAGAATAAAAAAAAATTTTTGACAAAATGGCGCGTAGTCAAAAGTACAAGTTTGAAAACGACCAGTATTTTTGAATGTTCTGTTAATAAAAAAAATATAAATATTTTACGGAAACTATTAGTTTTACTTCCAGCGAGAGCTAGAACTATTCAGAATAACATATTAAAATTTCAGACAAATCGGTCAAGTAGTTTTTTTTTTCTGGCCCCCGCAAGACGAAAAAAAGTAGTTTCGAGATAAACGCGTTTAAAGTTTCAAGCAAGTATATTCTGACCAAGTAGTTCCGACCTTCTAATGGGCTGTAGATCCTGAAATACTCTGAATTTCGTCATCAAATTTTAACAGTATATTTTTAAGATACTATACTTTCGAAAAAAAAAATCGATTTTTCGAAAATTCTAGACCACCGGGTCCCCTTAAGGAATTCAACGATCTAATTTATTTTTCATAAATGGAAGAATTATTAACGTCTAAGCTTTAAATTTAATAAGATTTTTATGCAGGTTTACAGTAACTGAACATGAAAATTGTGTAGATATATAAAACGTTTTTGCAAAAAAAAAACGAAATAGAAAAATACATTAAGTAGTACATTTAAATGTAAAAAAATGAAAATAAGCAAAAATTATATAGAGTGGTTCAACTTCTATATTGTTATGAAATTGTTAGTTACAATACAAACTAATTGAAAAGTGTCACCTGTGTTTGGAAAAATGTATGTGACGGATCGAGTGGTAATAAATAGTGTAGTAATCACACATTTGAAATGCACTAATTTATTACATACAAGACAGAATGTAAGAACATTTAAAAACTAAACATAAAGGATCATATTTCTGTCGGCATCATCCCACAGGTCACATACCTAAATAAAGGACAGTCTTGTAGAATGCGATAGGTCATCTAGGTTTTTTGAAAATTTTCCTAGGCAGCAAAGTCAAGATTATGACATATGACAGCACTACACATTGTTAGGTAAAACACGTTACAGTCTAGTTTTGAAAGGGAGCTAATCCCCAGGAACGACAAAACAAATACACGATTATAGAGACTCCAGACACTGTCAGCTAAATTACGAGGTCAGACAATTAAGTAATGCGACCGATTTTTTTCTCGGCCTGTGGTAACACTGCGAACCTGTAACTCCGCCACCGTAATAGCAGATCCCTACTCTCTCGATTGAGACCTTGACCACCCTCGTACGATCATTTCTTCGCCAGATGTTTAGTGTTTTGTAGCAACGCGCGAGTAGTGCATGTCACGAAAACCCACCGAATGAACATCGCTCAAGATTGTCTCGAGCAGGTTGAAAGTGATCCTACTCTTCTCGATCGAGTTATTACTGGTGATGAAAGTTGGTTCTTTCAATATGATCAAGAAACTAAACGACAAAGCCAACAGTGGCTGTCCCCTGGAGCACCAAGACCAAAGAAGGCGAGAATGAGCAAGTCCAAAGTGAAAACCATGTTGATTTGCTTCTTCGACAGCAAAGGGGTGGTTCACAAAGAGTTCGTACCACCTGGACAAAGCGTCAATCAAGTATTCTACCGCAATGTGCTCGAAAAATTACGAAAAAGGGTGCTCAGAGTGCGTCCAGAGATCGCGAAGACTTGGGTTCTGCATCACGACAATGCTCCCTGTCACAGTGCGTTCAGTGTCTCTCAGTTTTTGGCGTCTAAAGGCATCGCAACGTTACCACAACCGCCCTATTCACCGGACATGTCACCCTGCGACTTTTTCCTATTCCTCCATATGAAAAAATTCGTCAAAGGTCGACATTTTGACTCCGTTGAAGATATCCAAGAATCTGTGACGAGGGTACTCGGAGAGGTCCCACAAGAAGTGTTCCAGAATTGTTACGAAAACTGGAAAACTCGCTGGAATAAGTGTATAGATGCGGGAGGGGACTACTTTGAAGGGAATCGCAGCGATGTACCTTAATTTTTAAATATACTCGATTTTTGAATTTTGTCGCATTACTTAATTGTCTGACCTCGTAAAATCTGTTTAAAAAAAACAACTAGAACGTGACAGTAGTAGTTAGGTGCTGTTCGTGTAACAGTGCACCACGGCTGATCAACAATATAAATATTTCAAATACAGTCCACTAGTTATTATTGTTATTTAGAATTCGTTACACATATGAAAGTATTAAAAAGCGTAAAAATTAAAAAAAACCCATGCTATCCTTCCTTTTAGTATTTTATTTTAATTCTATTTTAGTGTAGAATTGAACTAAAATACTAAATAAAAAATAACATGAATTTTCTTATCCCCTATGCTCAGTTTTAATACTTCCATGTGGAAGCCTAAATTGAATCCTCGTATATTTAACCAAAAACAGCTCAAATTAAAATACACACTCATACACATACAAACACACACATAAATACATACACACACACATACAGACACATACATCAGCCACACACATACATACACACACACATACATAAGCATACATACACATACATATATATATATATATATATATATATATATATATATACAGTAACTGGCAAAATAAAAAAAAATGTGATGAAATATTTAATTCTTTTTATTAATAAATTATTATATTTATATGTAATTTTAATTTCCTGTAAAAGAATCCGTTTAATTCACTAATATAAAAAAAATAACAAGTTAAATTAAAAACTATGTCAAGAAACATAGAACAGCCGTATTCGTACACAAATATATATATATATATATATATAAATAATAAATAATAAATATATTAATATATATAATAATATATAAATATATAATAATAATATATATATATATATATATATATATATATATGTATATATATATATATATATATACATATATATATATGTATATATATATATATATATATATATATATATATATATATATATTTACACACATATATATATATATATATATATATATACATATACAGTATCTGACACAGTAAAAAAAATGTGCTGAAATATTTAATTCTTTTTATTAATAAATTATTATATTTATATATAATTTTAATTTTCTGTAAAAGAATTCGTTTAATTCACTAATATAAAAAAATAACGAGTTAAATTAAAAACTGTGTCAAGAAACATAGAACAGCCGTATTCGTACACAAAAATATTTTATAAGAAAATGAATTAAAAATACTATATCCAATATCGAGTAGCGTAGCCTTTCCGTTTTATTACTTCTCTCAATCTATTTGGAATATATTGAACTAACTTTCTTGTAATATCCGGTGTAATATTTTCCCATTTGGATAACAGAGCAGACATCAGATCCCCTATGTTACATATTTTATGTTTTCGAATAGTTTTCTTTAAAATTGACAATAAATGCTCAATTGGATTGAGGTCAGGTGATTGTTGGGATGTATCTAGAACTTGCGGACAATTGTAGAGGAGCCACAATCGAGAATATAACGACTTGCTTTGGATGATTATCTTGATAAAAGACAAACCTATCTGCCAGCCCTAAATTTTCATCACTATTTGTTAAATTGTTCTTCTAAAGAGGTCAATATAGTTTTCTGTATTGATGATTCGGTTAACAAAGTGTAGTTTTCCAACTCCATAAACCGAAAAACATCCCTACGTCATGAGAGATCCTTCACTGTGTTTGTTCGTCGGAATCAAAATTTCTTTGTTCAGGCTTTTTTTGATTTTCGCCATACTTTTTGCTTTCCATCCTAACCGAAAAGACAAGTTTCCCTCATAGGTGAAATATACCAAAACTCCATATAACTTGTTTATATGCCTTTAAGCAAATTCTAGACGCTTTTCTATTAATGCTACTGATGAAGAGATTTCTTCTAGCTAGTTTGTTTTTGTAGTCATATTTACTTAAGGCTCTACTAATTGTACGTGCACTAGCGTTTTTCAAGTTGTATTGCCAATAGTGACAGAATGTTCAGTAGCACCAATAAAAGTATCCTTTCTTACTTCATTCAAAATTTCACGCGCAACCGATTTAGTACTTTTATCCCTATATTTCTAAATTTACTTTGGACACTGCTTTCGATTTTGTACATTTTTAAATATAATGCACGGTGGAATATATTCTTTGGACAAATTTACTAATTTCTTTTAGAGGTTTACCGCTATCATGTAAAGAAACTTTAATTTTCTTGTTTATATTGTTGTTTCGAATCCTTTTTTCTCATGGTTACTGATATATATATATATATATATATATATATATATATATATATATATATATATATATATTTCACGTACCACAAAACAATGAAAAACGTTACTAATCTAGATATATCAATTTTATGAACTCGCCTAATATGAATTTTTAAGTTTTAATGTGTACACTTTTACAGTTTTCAAACGAATATTTAAGTGTATGAATACGAGTGTAGCAGAACATGCACATAATTTTATCTTATTGTACTATTTTTATTGTAAATACAAAAATGATTAATTTTTTCTTAGAAAATATGTTGCAACTTCAGTCTACATTGTAGACTACAAAACCATTTATACTATTCAGTTATTATTTACCAATTTTTTTGTTGTCTTTTGCAGTATCATTTCTTGTGTACGAATACGACTGTCCGCAACTGTATATATATATATATATATATATATATATATATATATATATATATATATATATATATATATATATATATATAATATGTGTATATATATATATACGAGGTCAGACAATTAAGTAATGCGACAAACTTCAAAAATCGAGTATATTTAAAAATTAAGGTACATCGCTGCGATCCCCTTCAAAGTAGTCCCCTCCCGCATCTATACACTTATTCCAGCGAGTTTTCCAGTTTTCGTAACAATTCTGGAACACTTCTTGTGGGACCTCTCCGTGTACCCTCGTCACAGATTCTTGGATATCTTCAACGGAGTCAAAATGTCGACCTTTGACGAATTTTTTCATATGGGGGAATAGGAAAAAGTCGCAGGGTGACATGTCCGGTGAATAGGGCGGTTGTGGTAACGTTGCGATGCCTTTAGACGCCAAAAACTGAGAGACACTGAACGCACTGTGACAGGGAGCATTGTCGTGATGCAGAACCCAAGTCTTCGCGATCTCTGGACGCACTCTGAGCACCCTTTTTCGTAATTTTTCGAGCACATTGCGGTAGAATACTTGATTTACGGTTTGTCCAGGTGGTACGAACTCTTTGTGAACCACCCCTTTGCTGTCGAAGAAGCAAATCAACATGGTTTTCACTTTGGACTTGCTCATTCTCGCCTTCTTAGGCCTTGGTGCTCCAGGGGACAGCACCTGTTGGCTTTGTCGTTTAGTTTCGGGGTCATATTGAAAGAACCAACTTTCATCACCAGTAATAACTCGATCGAGAAGAGTAGGATCACTTTCAACCTGCTCGAGACAATCTTGAGCGATGTTCATTCGGTGGGCTTTCGTGGCATGCACTACTCGCGCGTTGTTACAAAACACTAAACAGCTGGCGAAGAAATGATCGTACGAGGGTGGTCAAGGTCTCAATCGAGAGAGTAGGGATCTGCTATTACGGTGGCGGAGTTACAGGTTCGCAGTGTTACCACAGGCCGAGAAAAATAATCGGTCGCATTACTTAATTGTCTGACCTCGTATATATATAATATGTGTATATATATATATATATATATATATATATATATATATATAATGTTATATATATAATTTTATATATCATATTATATATATATATATATATATATATATATATATATATATAATTAATGAAACTATTAATTATTTTTTCTAAATAAAGTAAAATTAGTTAATATTTTTTAGTATCAATCGAAGTAATTTTTATATCATAAATACTGTTTTTTTAATTCTTTCTGATAATGGAAGATTTTTCAGAATCTTTTTGTAAACTTGTTCTCAAAAATAGCTCCATAAACTGTTTATAATACTGACATTTGGGAATTATAAGAATTTTTACTATTTACTTTTGCAATTTTTCGTATACATCAAATATGGGCAGCGGAGTTAATCATTTTATTATGATTTCAAAGCGTATTACAGAGAAAAATCTATTATAGATTGTCAAGGTCAAGTCAAATCACATAACAGCATTTTTATTTCGTGAAGAGTCTATCATTGGAAAAAAAGTTCTAGAATGTTCTCAGTGTCACTTACAAAATTGTTACGCATGAAAAATTATCATACTCTCCATCAAATAACTAATAATCTTATTTTTACTTCTTTGTTCTTCATTTACGTTTACTTTTGTTGAAAATGTTAAAGGTATTTGTAACAACACTTTGCGAATAGAGACGGATATCCATTAATAATGTAAAAGTAATCAATCTGTATATCAATCATTGTTCTTTGATAATCTTCATTGATAGTCTTGGTTTTTGTGAAATATATATGTATATATATATATATGTATATATATATATATATATATGTATGTACAAGTCTATGTGTATATATATATATATTAAAAGTGATTGTCTATTCCATATACATTCGTACACCGTTTGTTCGATTGATACAAAACATTCTTTTTATTTTTATAATTTTACGGTTAACATACGAAATCCAGGAACTTCATCAATCATCTCACTTTTAAGATAAGGAGATTTTTTACAAAAAAGAAACATAAACAAGATCAAATAGAAGAGCATACTATAGAGCAGCGTTTCCTAAACTATGTTCCGCGGAAGGTGAATATGTGTTCCTTGAAAAATTGTCAAAATGGATATGAGCTTAGAAGGATTTTAAATGTTGCGATGGTTTTAAACATGTTTGAAAATGAGGCGTTATTCACTTTGCGTGTGGATTGTGCTATTAAGGCTAGCGCGCGCGGGCCTTGAATATTTTGGATGAAGCCGTAAAAATTATCAGCTATGTAAAGTCTTGGCCACTTCAGTCAATATTATTTAAAACTTGAGATGAAATGGGTAGTGCACATAACGTATTTTTATTACATACTGAAGTGAGATGACTATCTAGAGGAAAAGCATTATTGAGGCATTTTGAACTTCCTAATGAGTTATTGGTCTTCTTGACGTCACATAATTTAGGATAAAATTTTATAGAATTTTTAACAAATTCTTAATGATTGATGAGGCTTGCAGATATGTTTACAAAGTGCAATGAAATTACCTTATCATTACAAGGAAAGAATACCACAATTTTTAATACAAGAAATAAAATTGCATCTTTTAATAGAAAGTTACAATTCTAGATTTCTACAGTTATGCAGAATAATTTTGATTCTTTTCTCGCCTTGCATTAATTTTTAATTGAAATAAATGTTAAATGGAATGTAGAAGTTTCTAACGTGATTTTAAGACAATTGCATGACTTACAATCAACCTTTTGCATAACCCTGAATACAAGTCCTATTGGCTTTTGTTATTGCTGTTTATTAAAAAAATAATTAAGTTATAATCTGATTATAATCAATAATAACTTATATATATATATATATATATATATATATATATATATTGTTCACAATTATTTGATATAGAGTACTGAACTACAAAGAATAAAATAAAAATGTAATTGTTAAATTATAGACAATTAAATATGTTCTCAATCATAACATTTTGTAATATTTTGATAATAAAGAATTCTATATAGAAACATAATTAAATGTTGTCTAAAAACACTAGTCCCTTGTAAATTCTGTATAGACGTGTAAGGTTGCGTATCTATAAATAGTCGAATTTGTCTCTTGTTCAACGAAATGAACCAGCAGAATCTCATAAAAAGAACCCACATATTGTCTGACATTAATCCTTGTCGTCTGTTTAATAATGAATAGTGTTTGTAATACTGGCTACTGAGTTTTCACAAATACTTATATAACGTACATTATACAATGCATACATACATACATCTGAGTGAGCGCTCTCTCTCTCTCTCTCTCACACACACACATATATACATCCATACATACACACATATATATATATATACATATATATATATATATATATATATATATATATATATATATAGAGAGAGAGAGAGAGAGAGAGAGAGGGAGAGAGAGAGAAAGATAGAGAAAGAAAGAAAGAGATGATTCAATTTAGGCTTCTACATGAAAGTATTAAAACAAAGCGCAGGGGTTAAGAAATTCGTGTTATTTTTTATTTAGTATTCTAGTTTAATTCAATACTAAGATACAATTGAATTAAAATACTAAATAAAAAATAACATGACTTCTTACTTTAGTAAATGGGGGATAACATGTTTTTTTTTAACATTTGCGTTTCTTAATACTTTCCTGTGAAAGCATAAGTTGAATCGCTCTCTCTCTCCCTCTCTATACATATGTATATATATATATATATATATATATATATATATATATATATATATATATATATATATATATATATATATATATATATATATATATATATATATATATATATATTGTATGTACAAGTGTATATGTGTGTTTGTATGTGTGCATGTTTTTATAACATTATTTTTGTGTAGCGTTGATGTCATTGAATTTTATACACGTTTGTATGTTTACACACTAGTACGTATCATCGTCCCCTAAGTTACTTATCCATAAATCGTAATAGTTCATGTATTCGAAATGCAAAATTTGTTAAGTGCGTGTTGATGTCATCAATTGTATGTGACGTAGAAAAACTAATTTGGTTATTCGATTGGTTATTTCATTATTTCAAAAGTTATATTGAATTTTATTTAGTCAGTTTTATATGGATGTGTAGAGATTTGTGTGTTTGTATGTATGTATGTATGTATGTGGGGATATATATATATATATATATATATATATGTACGTATATAGATGATTCAATTTAGGTTTCCAAATGATAGTATTAAAAAAGCGCAAAAAAAAAATAATCATGTTAATTTTGTTTTTTTTTTATTACTTTCATGTGGAAGCCCAAATTGAATCAGCCTATATATACACATACACAGGTATGAATCCTCCAATAAAGTAAGTTTTGTGTGATTGTAAATATTAAATAAGATATTTTTGTATATATTAATAATAAGTTATATACATATATATATATATATATACATATAATATTAATGGAAATATTAATGAAGATAATTTTCAACGTATACATTTGCTTACCTTATTGGTGACCAAGTATTTTTATCCGTTGTTTGAAGAAGTGTGTTCCTGTTTTCACTCAATCCTAAATGGATGTTTTCATTTTATACTGTTTAATTACTCTGCCAAAAATCCCTTTAAGTAAGTAAGAGATAAATGTTACTGACAAGGAGAGCGCCCCAACTTGAGAAACTCGAATCGCTTGGGGCCTATGTGCTGATTGGTAGTAACCCTTGGTTTATGTTGTGTCTTAACCTTTGATGAGCTTCTGGGTCGTTCGGGAGAAAAGGGGAGTATGAAATGAGCGCGTAGCATATTCCGGCGCAGGCTGGCCTTTGCCTTTCGGAGCTCGGTGAGGTCAGCGAGGGGCCACTGAGTTGGTTAGGTAAGACGGCCGGAACACTGGAGGTCTCGGGTTCAATTATTTTGCTCGATTTTTTTTTTCTTTTTTGTAATGTAAATGTTATGTTTTTATAAGAATCTCTTTCTTCGATACATTTTTTTTCAACAATATCGCTTAAAAATGTTTTGACGCTAATTTTAGTATTTTTTATTTTTTTTTATCATTTAAAAACATTTATTTTTATATTCGTAAGAAAAAATTGAAATAAATTGACTGCAGCTACACAAACATGAAACAACAACCATGATCGCAGTGAAAAAGATTTCGGAGCAAATAGTAAATACTTATACATATCTAATCACGAATTTCTCTCTCTTTCTTTCTCTCTCTCTCTCTCTTTATATATATATATATATATATATATATATATATATATTGAACAAAACAAAAACAAATATAAAACAATAATATATTGTTAGTATGTGCATGTATATCTAAATTTGTGTTTATATACACCCGTCCCTCAATTTACGCGGGACTTTTTTTACACGAGTTTTTTTTTACGCGGAAAATTATACCTCTATTTACGCTGCACTTTTTATACGCGGTATTGATTTACACGATCTCATTTTACTTGATCAGATAGATTTCATTTTATATAATTTTTCATTGTATTTATTATATATCAAATTGACGCAAATTCTTACTTGAACGTATAAAAGCACGGCAGTGCAGTACACAGCATGCGCAGGGAAACGTCACATTTCCTTACTAATCATCTTTGCGATCCTAATTTACGAAGCCAGAAAATATATTTCCTAGAAGTTTTGAAAGTACGTAACAAGTGTATACAAGTGACACCGAATAAAATTTATCTACTTTTGTTTTCTAAAACGTCATTATTTTTTTTTTAATTTATGTGAAATAAATATGTGTTTCTACAACTTTACTAGCTTTTATTTCCAATATTTTTTTATTGTACTAACAGACTCAATTTACGCGATTTTCATTCGCGTAAAACAAATCCACGTGGAACGGATACTCCGCGTAAATTGAGGGACGGGTGTATGGTGTGTGAGTGAATGTATATATATATATATATATATATATATATATATATATATATATATATATATATATATATAATATTTACAGTTTGTATTGCACGGATAAAATATTTAATGCAAATGTACCTTATTACATTCTTATCGAAGAACTCATTTTTTATTCATACTAACAGAAACAATGTACTTCAATTTTAGTTTAGAACGTACTTGTTCCCCTTTCAGTAGATTAATTAGGAAGCTTACGTTTATGAATACAGAGATGAGAGGGCACATTTGTTGTCATGAAAACTATATATGTATGTGCTGCGAAGAATGATGAGTACGTGAATGTAACATTATCAAAATTTAGTATTAATAAATAATTGTTACAAATGTGATTTATTAAATGAATAAACGTATTATGCGAAGACATTTTGCTACATTGTAATTGACAATGAGTGAAATTTGATATATATGCGTTTGAAATTTATTTACCTTGTCAATATAAATCATGACTATTTTATATATTATCATTATATATATATATATATATATATATATATATATATATGTGTGTGTGTATATATATATACATACATTAGGAAGCTTCGCCCCCTGCTCGCTTCACACGTAAACTAGCGGGCTCGCTGTGCTCACCCACTTGTCATTTGTAAGCATGTACATTTAACTGAATGAACAATAAACATACTTTTTAAAACACATTTATGTTAATATAATTATTCTTGCAGATATATTGTAACGTTGCTGTTATATATATATATATATATATATATATATATATATATATATATATGTCTATATAATCATTATCGCAGATAGGTTGCAGCGTGTTATTTTATATAAGATAAACATATTTGAGTAGAATAGAAACCTCAATGTCATAAATATAAAGTGACGTTATCAACTTTTTTGTGGATAATTTAGATTTATATATATATATATATATATATATATATATATATATATATATATATATATATATATATATAAATGTCAAATTGTATATGTGTAGTTGCAGATGCAGCGTCATGGCAACGAGACGTTAGTTAGTTACACAAACAAGCCTCAATTGTTAATAATAAATAAAGAGAATTAGTATCAGTTTGTCACTCGCCATTTTTATTTAGTGATTTTGGATTACATTTACACAACTAGAATATTTTACCCGTTCTTTTTAAGAAAACGTATATATATATATATATATATATATATATATATATATATTATATATATGTATGGGGAAAAGAATACCGATATGCAAAGGAGTACGCTGTCACTTTATGTACACATCTTACTTGATTAATTATCCAGTACGTGCTCAAGAATAACGAACGATATCAAGGAGTCGAGTAGTGCACTGTTGTTTCGACGAAGGCTGCAGCTAGAAGACCCCTGATCATTCGTCTCCCGTGATATACGAGTATGACCGTATTGAAGTAAAATCAGCAACAATTAAACCGGTAGAAATCCGTATACACTGTCATTGTTACACTCGTATGAAACCATCAAGAATTATTATGTAGATCATTTTTCGAAATACAGTACTTAATTTAAATCCAATCATGTTATGAGGTTGGTTGAAAAATAACTTCGGTTTATGACCTTCAAATTCATATACTATTTTTAATTAAAGTGGTTTTAAGTGGTTCAGAACTGTTGGATGACTAACGCCTAACTTTTTTGCAAGCTTTCGAATTGTTCTAGATGGTTTTGATTCAATTAACGCCTTCAGTTCGTCGTTATGAACTGAAGAAGGATACATGTGACCTTCTTCATCTTCAAGACTCTTGTACCTAGCACAAAATTTTTTCGAACTATTATTACATCGTTGCTCCTTATTAGTATTCACACAAAAAGGATCGTTTAGATTACGAGCAGTTTTTGCTGTTTTACCACCCGTTTTGAACTCATTCAAAAATTGCTCTCATTTGCTTCTTTTCCATCTTTAATTTAATAGACTGATATGAAGTAAAAGTTAATAATAAAATCAAAGTCGATGTTACCAAAATATAGACCGAAAAATACATTTTAAAATGATATTAACATGAACACGATGAAATGACACCTTGACAAAAAATAAGGTTAGGATTCAGAAAATCAAAACCGCATTTACTTTTTTACCAAACTAATGCATCACTCACTTCAACTTCCATGATACGACTTAAAGACACATAAAAGTTATAATATTGTACAGTAGCTTGAAATATTGTTATACACTATTGACATATTGCTTGAAATATTTCTATATTACTGTTAGTAGCTTGAAAAATCGAATAACCATAAAGCTGTTTGCAGTGTCATTATTGAAAAATAATGAATGTCTATTCCAAGAAAGATCAATTGGTTTTCCAGTACACAGTATACTTTATTAATAGTTAGTAAACAATTGAAACAAACGAAAAATATGTTTTCTTCTATGTGTCTCAGTTGGTAGATTACGGTAGTGTGTTGTATAGTACCTGAAAAGATTTGTATCTACAAATTTTTATGGCTCCTTCTTTACAGAATAATAATTGATAAGGGAATAGGTAATAAAGTTCCTACAAAATGAATCCATTTATATACAAATAAGATACTTAAAGTAAGATTTAATTCAAAGGTATAATCTGGTAAAATTAAGATTAATTTGGAGTATTTTCTGTTCGAATTATTGAGTAGCAAGATTTTTCAACCTCTAATGAACATATATATATATATATATATATATATATATATATATATACATATATATGTATGTATGTATGTATGTATGTATTTTTTAATAACGTATATATATATATATATATATATATATATATATGTATTACTTTTGATAACAAAATAATTATGGTTATATAAATTGACAGAAGTTAAAAAATTATAAATATGGATATTATTTCTTCTAAACCGTATTCAATAATGAAAATAAAATGTTATGTAAATATTTATTTTAGTATTATATTTCAACAACGTATTGAAAAATGTAACTGGTGAAATTCAAATTCAACGAAAGGTTATATAGGTTAGCTTAAAACAAAAAACTCGTATGTAATTAATTTTTAACTGTTAAATGTTTACTTCGCATGTTAAATATACTAATTGACTAATCTTGATGCTATTTGTTTAGAGAAGTTTTAATCACATCTCGGTTATATACGGGTCATTCGGTGGCATTATGTGAATATTTCAGTTTCTTTCTCCTACGTCATTTCTGATGAGAAATGTCATAAGAACATCGATCCGATTCTCAGCAGTAAAAGTTCAAGATAGTACGACGAACGGATATAATTAAGTATAATGAAAAATACAAATCGCATAATTCAATTTCATAAATCATAGAGTACACAATTTATTAATTTTATTTTTTAACTATATATAATATATATATATATATATATATCTATATATATATATATATATATCTATATATATATCTATATATATATATATATATATATATACAATATATATATATATATATACACTATACTATATATACTATATATATATATACTATATATACAATATATATATATATATATATATATATATATACTATATATACAATATATATATATATATACTATATATACAATATATATATATATATACTATATACACTATATATATATATATATATATATACAATATATATATATATATACTATATATACAATATATATATATATATACTATATACACTATATATATATATATATATATATATATATATATATATATATATATATATTGGTTGGAACAAAAGTTCGGAGCGTTTTTAAGGTGAAATTCAAAGACAGTGTTTACTTATTTGTACATATATTTATTCTAATACATATGTGCCATTTTGATCCACGATCTTTCGCCATCTTTTATGTAGTTGCAAAATTCCATCCTCCAGGAACTTGGCATCTTTCTGGGCGATGAATTGATCCAGGTGTTTTTTGTAGGCTTCCAGGGAAGTGAAGTTTTTTCCATTAAGAGAATTTTCTAGAGACGGGAATAAATAGTAGTCTGAATGTGCAAGATCAGGTGAATATGGCGGGTGAGTTAGGACGTCCTAACCAAACTGTATTAATGTTTAGCAGGTCTACAAAGGGATGCGATGTCTAGCAATGTCTTGTTCGAAAATGATATCCGTCCAATTGGTCAATTCTGAACATTTTTGATCGATTGTCGCCTTTAATTGGTCTAAATGAGCACAATTCTTCTTCTAATTTATCGTTTGATTATTTAGGAGAACTCGTAATGCAACACTATCAATCCCACCATATACACAACATCATCTTCTTCGGAAGAAGACCCGCTTTTGGAGTGGCTAACAGAGGCTCATTTCATTTTCTTCAAGATCTTTTTCGGACCAAATTATTGTAGACGATCCATTTTTCATAGCCCGTTATTCATCGTTTCAGAAACGGGTCGTTTTGGTTACTTTTAAGAACCGTATCACTGATTGAAATGCTTTCCATTAAATTTCTTTCAGTTAAATTATGAGGCACCGAAACATCGTAGCGATTCACATATCCAAGTGTCTCCAAACGTCTCACAACACTCGTATGAGACACATACAGTGTCTCTGTGATGTTCCATATCGTATAACGTTGATTATTTTCAGTAAGTGTTGTAATTTTGTCATTATCAACAATTGAATGCAGGCCAACTGGAACGCTTTCGATCCTCTAGGTCGAATTTTCCATATATGAATACAGCGAGCCACTTTCTAACAGTGCTACCACCTACGGCACCCTTTCCATAAACGACGGATATCTTTTTTACTTCTCTGCAACGCTTTTTCCGCTCCGGAAATAAAACAGCAACGAATGACACAAATGTAACTTATATTCTTCCATTTTCATTTTTAAATTTAACAGACTTAAAATTCAGAAAATTTCATAAAAATAGTAGAGAAAGGAATGTTGAAGTGTCACCTGTTAAAATAACACACCGAGTCATGTCATGTAATCGAGCTGCGCGCAAAACTGCAATTAATGACATTTATTGGAAAATGTTACGAACTTTTGTTCTTATCCAATATTTATGTTGAATTATTAGAAATGGTTTCAGTTCATTCTGTTTTTTTTTTTTTAATAATAAATGAATTGGATACATGAATGCCTTTAATAATCATTACTTTAGACATTTCGTGCATGTTATGTCAGTTGATTATATATTTAATTTGATATATATATATTTAAGAGAAACAATGATGTTTGAAAAAAGTATCAATTTATTATACTACATAAATTAAAAAAAAATAACTATGCATAATATGAATTAAACAGAAAATTTCTATGTTATCGTACATTTTCATTCTTTTAAGGGGACCCGTTGGTCTATTGGCCTAAAATTTAAGCTATTTTAAAATTTTTTTTTCTATATGAGGGTAATGAATAATGCTTTCAAATTTTTTTACACTTATTTTATTACTAATAAAATACACAAAAATGAAAATAAAGACAAAAAAAATTTTTTTTAAATTAGAAAAATGATGCTGAAGTCTCTCTCTCTAAAAAAAATGGAATTGCGTGGTGAATGATGATTTATCTCTCCCTCTGATCTGAAATAAAACAATTGACGAATTTTTAATTAGTATAAGTATAGCTATCGCAGGAAGTAGAATAAAAAAAAAAATTGACAAAATGGCGCGTAGTCAAAAGTACAAGTTTGAAAACGACCAGTATTTTTGAATGTTTTGTTAATAAAAAAAATATAAATATTTTACGGAAACTATTAGTTTTACTTCCAGCGAGAGCTAGAACTATTCAGAATAACATATTAAAATTTCAGACAAATCGGTCAAGTAGTTTTTTTTTTCTGGCCCCCGCAAGACGAAAAAAAGTAGTTTCGAGATAAACGCGTTTAAAATAGAGCCGGCTCCACTTATTCTTCTACCTACCTGACCTTCTAATGGGCTGTAGATCCTGAAATACTCTGAATTTCGTCGTCAAATTTTAACAGTATATTTTTAAGATACTATACTTTCGAAAAAAAAATCGATTTTTCGAAAATTCTAGACCACGGGGTCGCCTTAAGCAGAAACTTTCTGTTATCGTACATTTTCATTCTTTTAAATGTTTTCAGTTTAGGTGCAAAATCAAATTAAATACATTACTTTAAAAAAGTGTAGAAAATATATTGATTGTGATATATTTGTTTATTTTTTTTTTTTATAGTAAAAACATATAGACTGTTTCACAGGAATTAATTTGCAAGAGTGGTTTTCTGAATAATTTTAGAACATCTAGTAGCCAATGATAATATAAAAATCAATTTCACACCCTTTTATTCCGTATAACAAAAAAACCCTTTTATTTCGTTATTTCATTAAATACTAATGAAATAATGTATTGGATAAATACAGAGTCGAATATCATTACCTTAATATCCATTAAGTCACGAAGGAAGAGTAAGTAAATTATCATTAAGTGCAAGATTGTATGCGTTATTATTTCATAGACTCAAAGCCGCCATATTTTTTTTAACAAGGGATCGTCAGTGACTCGACATATGGAGCAAAGTTATATGTAATGGGCGATATTTTGCGGGATTAATATGAATTTCATTTTTCTGTAAAAAAAGCCACCGAATTCACTTGCACACGTAATAAATGTTAACGAAATTCAACCCAACAGGTATGTTAGTCGAAATGAAATTTATAATAAACCAGGAGATTTTTCTCTCTATTCGCTATGCCCGTCGACTCCCGGAGGGCTCCACCAATACTCGCTTCGCTCGTATCGCATATATTGTATCGTATATATCTATATAATCACTCTCACAGTCGGATTGTGCTGTTTGTTCGTTTTTTGAAAATGTTTTCCCGGAAAAAACACGCAGAGATAATTAAAACATTTCAACAACACCCCACAAAACATATAATTTTTAACCGCGGATAACTACCGGCAACGGCAAGGGCACCGCAAAACTTTTATAAACATACCAGCCACACAAAGCCATGTACACTACTTTATGATTAAAAAAATTATTTTTGATTTTGCTAGTTGTTCTTTCTACTTGGTTTCTTTAAAAGTTTTCACACATATTCCGCGAATTAGGCTCCGTATTCATATACAGATAACACACAATATGAAGACAGAGATTGGTTTTGGGGCAAATTTCCATCCACGAGGGACGATCTTACATATGAAGACATTAACACGTTAACACTATTCATAGTGCCTTCAAATTCGTGGAAAAAAATCGCGTAGTTGTTATGGCCCGATTTTGAAAATTTTCGGGCCACAAACACAATACAAAAACACAAAGATCACGAACAAAATTGTTTTTACTCTAAGGTGAGGTAACAAAACAACTCACAAACACACACACAATACTAAGCTGTATTATGTAGCAATATGAATAACTATAAAATAATTATTTTGTTTTATTTTATTGCAGTTGTTATAGTACCAAAATCATTGATAAAGACTCTGACAAATCACTGAACAAACTCTTCAAAAATCATAATTTTTCGTGTTATTTCGGGTGTTGTCGTTAATAATAATTTAATACGAAATATCCACACATTTTTGAAAAATATTTTGTGCAATTTCGTACAAATATATATATATATATATATATATATATATATATATATATATATGTTATATATATACGTATATATATATATATATATATATATATATATATATATATGTATATATATATATATATATATATAGAAGATAGATATTGATCCGAGATTAGATACATTCCAAGTAACGAACAGATTAAAAATGTAAATAAACAAAAATTGTAATAAAAATTGTCTAGGTAAAAAATAATTTACGGTTTTTATAATTAAAAAAAAATATGAAGATAAAACACCAATTATTACATTTATAGATACATTTTTTTCAAGTAATCGTAAGTTATGAATGTTGTCGAAATCTAGGAATTTCAAGAATTGAAGTCATACTGTATGTATGTGTTAATATCTACACACACACACACACACACATATATATATATATATATAATACATAACAGTGATGTAAGTGGTGTAAATGAAAAATATTTACATTTTTTAAACATCATTCTCAATAAAAACTGCTCACCATTATTTGTCCTCGAATTATTTATTTCATTTAAATAAAAGTATACCAAAATCTCTGTTTGCATCATTACAGGATTTTTTTCATTTTTTCGGTAATTCTCCATTTAATTTGTATTTTCATCTTTATTATGCAAAATAAATCAGTTCATTTCAAAGTTATTAGTGTAAATCAGTCTTGTTATTTTTGTTCTCTGCATTTTGGTATTTAATAGAGCGAGTTTAATTCAAATCTTAACTATAAATGGAAATACCAAGCGTAAACTAATTTGGATTTAAAACATGTGATGAATGAGACTGATGCAATTGATATAATATCAGAAGAAAGAAAGTTAACCACTAATTGCGATGGAGAAGCAATATCAGAGGCAACGGACATTTTTTCAGCTGATGATCCTGATGAACAACGAACTTGAAGAGTGGCAAGAACTGTAGATGATACCATAAATTGCTATAAACAAATCTATCGAGAAAAAAATTCGTCAGAATTCAACAAACTTTAGATAAATTTTGAATTAAGCAAGCCCAGTCGACATCAATGGACACCGATTCATCTTCCAGTTCAGAATAAAAAATATTTATTATATACATTTAATGCACAAATGAATTATATAATACATTTGTTTGACTAATTTTATTTATTACAATAAATTACAAATTATTTTTTCAAATTTTAATCCTTATGCATTTCAATTTGGGTCAATTTTCACAGTTTTCTTGATATGTATTATTTATTTTGATAAAACGAATTAAAAGAAGTCCGCTAGAGAAATGCAGTCGAGTCTGTTTTTATGCGTATCTTTTTAATGCGGTTTTGAAGTTATACAGTTCATATTTCATGAAAATTCGGGCATTCCCCGTTGTATATATATATATATATATATATATATATATATATATATATATATATATATATATATAGAGAGAGAGAGAGAGAGAGAGATTAGATTAGATTATGTTTGAGAGGGAGGAAGCTATCTTGCCTCCCGACAGTTAGACTCGAGGTCCATTATGCCTTCCCTCGACTTGATCAAAACTACTCGGGAAGTCTCGCTTCCTTCCAGAAGCCTATCAGCCTGCCCGAGTTTATAGACCCTAGTTCGGCCGCGGTGAGGAAAAACTCCTCAAATCATCGTCGCCTTAAATTGACCCATGCCGGACATTCCGTGAGGAGGTGAATGGGAGTCTCGTTGCTCCCCCCCACACCATATACACTTCCTGTTCGATCTTTGGCTTTGTATATGTTCGTGGTAGCTTACTTCCCCGTGTCCTGTGACAATTCGCACCAGAAGCCGGGAGAAGGATCTGCCACTTGTATAGATTCTCTTGGTCCAGTCCTTATTTGGGGCCTGGCCTAAGAGTACCCTGGATTGACGACAACCGTCACTCTTTAGCCACCATTCTGATTGTTCTGATTCGACCCACTTCCGAATGGCGCCCTTGGCCCAGCATCTCGATAGCCCTATGAAGGGCTCTGGCCCCTTCACTGCGGACCTGGCTCGTAATAAGATCAGTCTGTTCACTATTTCGTTTCCCCGTATGCCCGTATGACCCGGTACCCACAGGTGAACCTCGTTCTGGAAATCCAGCCTGCCGTGAGCTATCTTGCATTCCAAAACCAACCTTGAAGTGGTGGCATGGGAAGCAAGTGCTCTCAGTGCTGCCTGACTATTCGAGCAGATGGTAATCCGTCTACCCCTAACTCCGAGTTCTTCTTGCCTCTGGACGCTTCCCAGAATAGCACTGATCTCGGATTATATATATATATATATATATATATATATATATATATGAGTTGCACATGGTATCAAAAAAATTAAATTCAAATTATTATATTTTTTAAATTTATATTTTTTTATTTAAAATTTTCTATTTTGGACTGTTTAAATCATGTTGTATCTGCTATTGCTGAAATAAGACCACAAACTTTAAATGCCTGCTGGAAAGTAGCTTGGCCTGGATGTGTTGCAAACAGAGCAATCATTCGAACATCGACATTGTCAGCTGAAATCATTACTTTGGTACATGAAATTGATGGAGAAGGTTTTGATACCTTTATCCAGAATGATGGCGACGAATTGTTTGTTGATAATGTATTTAGAGACAATGATATTATTGATATAACTGTAGATATCGTCAATGATTCAGAAAACGATAGTGAATCGAAAAAAAACATATCACCCTCACTACAAATATAATTTGAGAAGATCTTTGGAAGTTTGTAATAAATTGTAAAATCATTTTCTTGTTAATGACACAAATTCTTAACGAGCTTTCAAAGTCTAACGTGAGGTGAAGAATTGTGTCTGTATATCGTGAACTGCATAAAAAAATTGGTAAAATCATCATCGCAATCAAATTTAAGAAAAATTGTATTTTTCTATAAAATTAAATGAACAAAGTTTTGAAACAAAATTGTTTAAAGCATTATATCAATTTCTTTCAGATTTTCGAGTGAATTTTTTAGGCAGTCTTATTTTTCTGAATTTTCATAAAGTTTTTTTATACGATTTTGTGAGTATTTTAACTCATCGCTTTGGTTTTATGCGGTTTTAGAAAATCATGGAACGTATCTCGAATTTTTCAACGCGTTATGTCTTTTTTTGTACGATTTTTTTGATTGCGGTTTTGTGTGGAACGTATCTACCGCATAAAAAGAGACAACTGTATTATGTATGCAATAGATTATTTCGATTAGTGTCGGCGTTCTTTGGTACCGATAAACAACGCAAACTGTGGTTTTGTTTGCTTCAAAATTATCTGATTTTTATTTTTTTAGATATTTACTACTGTCATTGTATATTCTTTAATAATTTAAAAATATTCATTTTCCATTAAAACATTTAACAAAATGATCTAATAACAAATGTATCGTTAACGTATTTAATACTTTCAACTTTTTCTATAGTGCTTTCTCGAAAAAAAGTACATAATTTTGAGAACTGCTCTTTTAATAGTAAAGTATGTCAAATCTAAATGATTGATAAGGAACTGTACTGTGCATTAATCAATAGTCATTGGAGATGGATATTGGCCTATAAAAAAATTGATTTTCAATTATTATTGTGATATGTGGGATTTACAGTATTTAACAATAAAAAAATATGTTTCATACGAATAAAAAATACATTTTAAGTAATAAAGACGTTTTTTTTATCATAACGAAATTAGTTAAAATATTCATACTTTAATCTAGTTCCTGAAATAACTTTACAATGAACTTTGTTCTGTAGATTGTTGTAATATTTTGAGAAAACATAAAATATTTAGTATCTAATCGTTTCTTTCTGAATTCTCAAACGAGCAGTCACGACTTCCTCCTTTTATTTCAAGAGACGTAACCGAATCGATATCATCGTACAAATACATCTCTGACCTATCAAAGCTAAACACAGCGATTACCAAACTATAGATGTATTCTTTCGTTGATAAAAGTTGATAAAATTCTTGTAATAACGTTTTATTTTTTACTGTTTTGGATATTTTCTTACACTCGTTTTAATTTATAGATAACACTTATAATATTGATAACTTGTAAGTTTATAGACTCAATAATATTCATTTATTTTAATAACGAAAACTAAACGAAACATTTTCTCTTTTATTCATTTTTGTAACATAAATACAATGAAAGATGAATTAAGAGGTTAAGAATATTAATTCTTTTTATATACAGTCAGTCACAAAAGTATCTGTCTGCCTCTTTTACTCAGTATATTTTATGTAATTAATTTAGTTTACGGTAGAAAAGACATTTTTTAAAAATATGCTTGATATCGTTTATTACTGTACTTCAAAATACGAGATCAGACAATTAAGTAATGCGACAAAATTCAAAAATCGAGTATATTTAAAAATTAAGGTACATCGCTGCGATCCCCTTCAAAGTAGTCCCCTCCCGCATCTATACACTTATTCCAGCGAGTTTTCCAGTTTTCGTAACAATTCTGGAACACTTCTTGTGGGACCTCTCCGAGTACCCTCGTCACAGATTCTTGGATATCTTCAACGGAGTCAAAATGTCGACCTTTGACGAATTTTTTCATATGGGGGAATAGGAAAAAGTCGCAGGGTGACATGTCCGGTGAATAGGGCGGTTGTGGTAACGTTGGGATGCTTTTAGACGCCAAAAACTGAGAGACACTGCACGCACTGTGACAGGGAGCATTGTCGTGATGCAGAACCCAAGTCTTCGCGATCTCTGGACACACTATGAGCACCCTTTTTCGTAATTTTTCGAGCACATTGCGGTAGAATACTTGATTTACGGTTTGTCCAGGTGGTACGAACTCTTTGTGAACCACCTCTTTGCTGTCGAAGAAGCAAATCAACATGGTTTTCACTTTAAAATCGCCTTTTTTAAAATCGGCATGCCACCGAAGCATCTGACTATGACTCAGGGCATCACTACCATACACTTTAAGCACTTTTTCATAAGTTTCTGTCGCGGTTTCGCCGAGTTTTGCACAAAATTTTATCGCGCACCGTTGCTCTAAATTTCTCTGTTCCATTTTCGTGACATGCACTACTCGCGCGTTGTTACCAAACACTAAACAGCTGGCGAAGAAATGATCGTACGAGGGTGGTCAAGGTCTCAATCGAGAGAGTAGGGATCTGCTATTACGGTGGCAGAGTTACAGGTTCGCAGTGTTACCACAGGCCGAGAAAAAAAATCGGTCGCATTACTTAATTGTCTGACCTCGTATGTTGAAAAAAACGTATGGGTTCAATTTAACATGCTATATTTATACACACAGAAATATCCGGCCACTCACAATATTGCGTGAAAAAGAGTTAGAATGATGGAAACTAGTACTTGGCAGGATATCCTTTAGATTTCAGAACTGCTTTCAATCTATAAGGCATAGAATGTAGAAGTTTTTTCGTTATAGCTGATCTGATTTGTCCCATTCTTGCTGAAGAAAAGTTTTCAATGCTATTTACTGGTTATGGAACAATTTGTCAAAGATTTCTTCAAAACTTCCCATAAATGTTCTATGAGATTCATATCTGGTGATTGAGGAGGTGTTCCGAGTTGTTTCGGTACTTTGTATAAAATCCATTCTATAGATTTTCTGGCAGTGTTTAGGATCGTTGTTCTATTGAAATATAAATTTGTTTTCCAATCTTAACATAGAACAGTTGTGCTAGCGCGAAGCGCGAATTTTGTTTTTTTTTATAGCGACTTGTGGGTTTTTAAAAAACTACAAACCGCTTGAGAGGACTCGAGCCGAACTGCTTAGATTTAAGATCAGTTACTGACTGCTTTATTGTTTGAATCTTACAGTATTTATAATAATTATTATCATCTAAACAAGATATAATTGTGATCTATTTACATTATTGGAAAAATAACTGTATCCTGTTACAAATTATATGTCTTAATTAGTATTTTTAATTTATGGGTTTATTTACAATAATTAAATTTATGATTTTGTTTACAAATACAATTTATGGGGTTGTTTACAAATACCCCTTATCATCTAGACATTTTATAATTAGTATAACATATGTAATGTATAAGGCTTAATTAGGTACTATACTATAGGGTTAGATGACATAACTCGCACTATGGGTTCAAGTGCGAGGTAGGGGACCTATAAACTAACTTCCTAACTTCTCTGCACTGGCCTTTAAATTGTGCTTCAAAATATTGATACAGGCTAGCTGATCCATTTTGCCTTCAATAAAATGAAGGTTTCCAACCCCAGCTGCCGACATGCAACCCCGCACTATTATGGAACCACCTCCATGTTTTGCGGTTGGTTGGAGATTTTCTTTACTGAATTCAGTTCCCAGTTTTCTCCATACCATTTTTCTTTTCGATGAACTAAATATTTCAAATTTACTCTCATCACTAAAAATAACAGTATCTCAAAAGTTTTGTGATTGATTCACATGTTTTTTGCCGAATTCAAATCTTTTTTCTCTATTCTGTTTACTTATCCATGGATTCTTTCGCAAAACTCATCCATGATAGCCATTTTTTCGGATGATTCTACGAACAGTTTCAGAACTCAAACTCTTTCCAGTACTTTTTTGCATATTCCCGCATATTTATGTACCACTTGTACTTGGAATAATTCCTAAAATCTTTAAAATTTCTTTTTCTTCCCGTTCAGTTAATATTTTGAGTCTTTCTGATCATCTTTTATTCACTAATATATTATTACTATTATGTGTTAAAATATGGCATGTTGAGTTGAAAACACGCCTTTTTTCAACATATTGTATATGTATATATATATATATATATATATATTATTTGTGAATATTATATTTTGAAGTACAGTAATAAACGATATCAAATATATTTTAAAACAATTTTTCCTCTACCATAAACATAATTTACTACATAAAACATACTGAGATAAGAGGTAGCCGGATACTTTTGTGCCTGGCTGTATTTATATACATATCAGGTAATTAAAAACAAGGATTTAATATCGTGAAACAAACCAAATTTATGTGAGTGAATGAATATGATATTACATGAATCGAAAGTGCAAATCATGCTTCATCAATTGATTTATTACGTCGAGCTAATGAATACTATTTTTCTATGCAATAATAATTATGGAATTGAGCGTTATTCAGGTGTAACTACTTTTGAGTTCAAATTCAGTTTTATAACATCGTAAGCGAGCGTTTATACGAATGGCATTCAGAAAGAATGCAATAAGTGAACGAAATATGTGGAAATAGTGTTTCTTATCGAGAAAAAGTATAATTGGTTTTTCTCATCTCCTCTAGAAATTTATTTCTTGGGAATCGATATTGAAGTTATTCTTGTTTTTATCAACAATTTGTAACGTTCTGTTTACTGTTTTTATTGCAATACCTGGAAAATTTATAAATATATTAGGTTGGTGAAAAAATAATTACGGTTTTTGCGTATCGAGTGTAAAGACGCATGTATCAGTTAAAAAATATATTTCTTAATCAAAGTAAAGACCACTGGTCTGCCCACACTTATCCTAACGGGAAAAAAGTTTATTTATTCTTACAAGATAGAATTGTAGAGTCCTAGAATTAACGAATTCATCGAAAGCGCTTTGAGCTGATGCTTGTTCTTTGAAAACCTTCTCTCATACGAAATTACTTAAATGTTTAAAAAAATGATAATCTGTGGGACAGACAGGTTCGGAGAATAAGATGGGGGTAACGTTTCATAACCAGGTAATTTAATTTTTTTAGTCATTTGTGAGACGTGTGGTCGTGCGTTGTTATGAAGAATTGGTTTTCTTCGATTGATTAGTACTGGCCGTAAAAGATGTAACTTCTCATGCATTTTTTCAATTTCCTGACAATATTTTTCTGGTGTTGTTGTTTCACCAGGGTTTAAGAAGTTGTAGTGAAACCAAACAGTGACCATAATGATTTTTTATCACGAAGATTCGGTTTGGGAACTGTTTTGGTGCTTCTCCTGGGTCACTGTGATGAACGCGTCCGATTGTTATAGAGAATCCATTTTTCATCACATGTGACGATGTGATCAAGAAAGGGATCATTTTTGTTACACAAAAGGAGTGCAGAGCAGATTTAGTATCGACGAATTACTTAATGTTCGTTTAGTTTATATGGAATCCATTTATCCAGCTTTTTGTTTTTCAAATTGGGCTTAAATGTCGAACTACTGTTGAATAATCAACAGTGAGTTCTTCTGCCACCTCTCGAGTTGTTTTACGTGGATCCGCTTCAATAATAGTTCTTAAACCATTATTGTCCATAACTGAAGGACATCCACGACCCTCTTTATCATCAAAGCTTTCGTTTCCATTACAAATTTTTTGAAACCACTGTTTAGCTCTATGTTCACTAATTGACTCTTCTTTAAAAATTTGATTTAAAGATTTGAAGTCGCATCAGTAACAGCAATATTTTTCATGTTTTGCTTTTAAGAAAATAGAAATGGAAGAATGGGCGTTGCTATATTGTCTAGCAAGTTCATTGATCTTAACTCCTTCCGCATGTTTTTTCCTTGTTTTAATTTTTCGGATAATATCTTTCTTTTACCTTTACCACTCCTTTTACCGATGACTATAATTAATAAATTTTACTATTCACAATTTTATTAATGCATTTTACATACATACATACATATATATATATATATATATATATATATATATATATATATATATATATAGTATTTAACACTAGAACTACCACACCAGTCAAAATGACTGGTTTTATAAATTTATTTTAAAATTCCTATTTCATGTTACATTTTTTTCGCAACGATGTTATGACTTTTGCAGTGATAACTAAGGAAATGGCATAATGAATTTTATTTTTATTTTTTTTTATTCAAAATCAAAATAATTCTGTATCATGGCTACTTACATCAATACCAGTAAAAATGACTGCTACCTGTGAAAGTGTAAAAGTGTCCTGAAATCTGTTTACCGAAAACGAATTAACCAGTTTACTCGTTTTGTGCAACTTCTCACACGTTCTTCGAATTTCTACTGCCTATCATTTAGTATGATGGTGAAAATTATCAGGAAAATTCCGGATCGATCATGATGGTAATGCAAAACTAATGCATTCATTCGAAAATATATTTAGTCGTTTATTTAGATGGAACTGGAGACGTAGAATGTGTATTGAAGTTTTTGTTGAATGTTGCACTCATATTGTATAATATCATAAATAATAAAAAAATAATTATATAATTTATAATAAACGACATATTATTTTAATTAGTGTGTGGTGAGAAAAATGAATACAAATATAAATTTTATGTAATCACTAGTTTTATTTTTATAAGTCCTGAAAATGGCAAAACGATTGAAAATCTCTGAATTATTGGAAAAACTGAACGATATACCAATGGAATGCTCTGATATCGAGGATGATGAACTCTATGACAGTGAAGGTGAACCAGAAGAAATTGAAAATGAACTATGCGGTATTCACGATGAACTTTTTGATAGTGAGAATAGTGGTAATGAGCTTTTAGACGAAGAAAATGCTCAGGAGTCCTCAGAAAGTGATAGTGAATTTGAAAATATTTTGAATTTACGTAAAAGAAGATGTGCTCGAGTGCTTTCAAGTTCTGAAGATGAAAATGAAAGTATACTACAAGATCATCAAAATGAAATTGCTGCAGACGGAACCAGTTGGGAAAAAATACAAGAAGGGTCTAGTCCTGGAAGATTACCACTTCATAATATTTTCAAAGACGTACCCGATCCAACAGGATATGCTAAAATAAATATAAAAGGTGAAATTATGTTTCAACTAGTATATGAACTTTCCACTGAAAATGCCGTTGAAAATGTAAAACCAGGGATGGAATCACGAGAAGCTATGTGCAAACAACTTCAAAGAGTTCACTTTATTCATGTAAATGGTGTCAGATAGGGTACTGTAATAATAATAAGACTACCACCATTTGTAATATCTGTAAAAAATATATATGCGGAAAATGCACTCAAAAGAAAAACTACTTTTGTGAGAAATGTAACAAATTATAACTTTTTATACCTAATAATTTACTTTATACTATAAGAATAATTTAACTTTGAAATGAAAATTTATTTTATTTTTTTTTACCAAAGCATATATTCTTTATTATACTTAATACTCTTATTGATGTCTAAGTGATAAAATGTTCCAATCCTCATTTAGGGAACATGGTTTTAAATGGGTTAATATGTAATACCAAAAAGGTTCTACATAACACGGAAGTCCTTGTAAGAAACTAATAAGTCAATAAATATAAAAATATTCTATTATTACGAATTTTTTGAAGACCAGTCATTTTGACTGGTTTTGGTAGAAATAGCTTTGTTTGAACTGTCGGTTGATCTAGTGTTAATAATTATTCATTGGATAAACTGAATACCGTGACGGTTGTTAGATTCGTAATAGCTGACATTTTTTAAACTCTGACACATTTTCAAACTAATTCAGGTTTGAATGGTTTTTTCGAAAAAAATTAATACTGACTATTTAGTATTTTTGGCTCTTCACAAAATTTCAAATATTATATACGTTGATAATATATTTTCGATTTTATGCGGTCGTTAAAAGTGAGAAATCAAACCTACAAAGTAAGAATTCGTTTATTTCTTATCATTTATGGAATATATTCAAAATTTCAATATGTATAAGGACATGTAAAAATATATTTTAATTGAATAAAAAAAAGCAAGTCGTGTGTTTATAAATGATAAACACTATATTCAAAAATAATATAAACTTTAATAAATACTAAAATACAAATCATTTCTTGTATACTGTAGTGTAGTCAGTCAAAATAGTTATTTCGCGCGAAATGATTCTCTTACGGTGAGTAATGCGTGTTTCATGAAGACCGGTCGTTGTGCAAACAGTCGTTCGGCGGAGATCTACTGCAACTGTTTGAAACTTTAATATTTCCTTAAATGAAAATTGAATGTCTATTTTTTTCCAACTGGATCAAAAATACACTCTCCATCTTTACAGCCCGTTACAATAAAAATATCAACAGGGTAATAAAAAACTTTAATGTGAAAATGTCACCGAGGATATTTAATAAGTAAATTCAGTATTTTCAATATAATCAACTTATAATCAAAAATAATTTTTATTACTTTTTTGTCGTTTGTATATAACACTTTCTTTAACAAGGCGTTTTATTAAATACAAAAGTATTATTTAATGAAAAAAATACATTATTAAAAGATTAATCAAATATTTTTGATTGTTTCACTTAATTTTCAAGTAAATACATCTCTTTTCCAAATAGTTTAATTTAAATAAACGGATATTATTTATTGGAAATCGGATTACTTCACTGCAAGTAAATCCCCTTCGTTATTATTTAATACGGACCTTACCATTTCGAATTCATAGATTAATCTGTTTATTCCGGATTTGTTAACAGCTTTCAAGTACTTAAATTTCATTCGAAATTCATTTGAATAATCCTAACAGTACGTTCATTGCAAACAAGCACGCTTCTCTATTATGTATGCTGTCTGGTTCGATACAATTTCATAAAGTCAACATTAACACGACGGCACATTTTGCAGTTTGTTGTGTTCAGAGACATGAAGCGTAATTTAGTTGTTTGTTTTGTTAAATTATACCAAATGAATTGAATGTGTTATTTTCAACGCTGTATTTTCTTTTTATTTGTTTTTTTGTTTTATTTCGCACAAAAAATACAACAAAAAATCTATATTTTATTTTTATATCAACCTAAAGTTACAGTCCTGTAATTCTTGTATTACGAGGGTCGTTTGATAGGTATGGTAAGAAAGCAAGTTAAACACTGTTTTTTGGAAAAAAATGATTTTATTTCTCAACATAATTTTCATTGACGGCTATATATACCTGGTTCAGCAAGTTTCCAATTTTTTTATCCCGTCGGAAAAGTAGTTTACCTTAAAGTGTGAAAAATATGCATCGGCTGCAGTAATGACATCCTCATTCGACGAGAATGTTTTCCCACTGAGCCAAATTTTCAAGTTTAAAAAGAGGAAGAAGTCCCACGAGACCAAGTTTGGATAATAGGACGGATGATGAATCAATTCGAAGCCTAATTCATGTGATTTTGCGATTGCGATGGTCTGTTTGTGGGAGGGCACGTTGTCCTAGTGAAAGATTATTTTTTGTGCGCCAATCTTAGCTGTTTTTGTTTCAGCTCTTCTTTCAAACGGTTCAATAATGTTGTATAATAGGCTCCTGTTATCGTTTTTCCCTTCGTTAAGTAGTCGATTAGGATGATTCCTTGGGAATCCCAAAAAGTGACCAACACCTTCTTAGGCGACAAAACGGTTTTCGGTTTCTTCGGCGCACTTTCACCAGTCGTTGTCCACTGCTTTGACTACTGCTTCGCCTCAAGTGTGTAGTGGTGAATCCACGTTTCATCCACGGTGACGAATCGATGCAAAAAGGCGTGCGGATTGCAATTAAACAACGGCAAACACTGGGTTGAAATGTCCTTTCGAGTACGTTTGACCGACAGTCAATAATCGCGGCACCTCTTGCGCACACAGCTTTTTCATGTGCAGTTTTCCGTGCAGGATATTGAGCACTCGTTCAGTTGAGATGCCTACAGTTTCAACAATCTTGTACATTTTCCCTCGGGCGTCTTTCATAACGATACCATGGATTTTTTCAACAATATCGGTCGCGGTGACCTCAACTCGGCGTCCAGAACGCGTTTCATCTTCAGTGCATGTTCGTCCTGGTTTAAACGCACTTATACAGAAATAAAATCTTCAACGCTGGTGCAGAGCCTCATGAACTTTTATCAACTCTGCTTTGATCTGAGCACCCGTCCACTTTTTCAAATAATTTTTTTATCGTTTTTTTCTATTTTTCGGCAACTGATACAATGCTCGCTCCAAACATCTGTGGAACGTGAACAACGTGTCGTTTCTGACTGAAATTTCGCCTATGCTAGTTTGAAAAGCAACACTTGATAGCCATAACGTTACATCTCATAGAAATTTACTTATTAAACAACCCTCGTCTTATAAGAATTGATTAATAAAATTTTTATTTAAAATAAAACGACAATTCATAAATAAAATATGCTGATATTTATAGATGCAGTGAGATGCTATCAATTAATTAAATGTGTATTAATTGATTTATATGTGATAGTGAATTGAAAGCCGTAATGTTTTTCCAAAAAAACTGATAAAATAAAAAAAATGTTTATAACATAGAATTCGTATATACAAGGAGTTTGAATGAGAATTAATACTCTAATTCTACGTTAATGTACATTAAACATGCGTACATACGTTGAATGAAACGACATAAAGATCTTGTTTACCTCGAATTCGAAAACGTTGTAGCAATTTCAATTCATTTGTCCAGAATACACTTTTATCGAATAAGTAGATAGATAGATAGATTATGTTTGAGGGGGGAGGAAGCTAACTTGCCTCCTGGTACTTAGACTCGAAGTCCATTATGCCTTCCCTCGGCTGATCAAAACTGCTCGGGAAGTCTCGCTTCCTTCCAGAAGCCTGTCAGCCTGCCCACGTTTGTAGACCCTAGTTCGGGAGCAGTGAGGAAAAACTTCCCAAACCATCGTCTCCTTAAATGACCCATGCCGGACATTTCGCGAGGAGGTGAATGGGGGTCTCGTTGCCCCTCCCCCCACACCATCTACACTTCCCGTCCGTTCTTCGGCCTTGCAATATGTCCATGGTAGCTTAGTCTCCCGTGTCCTGTGACAATTTGCACCAGGAGTCGGGAGAAGGATCTGCCACTTGTATCGAATAAGTAATTATTGAAAATGAATATTAAGAATTTTAATAATCGGCACTTCATGTTTTTCAAGTTCAAGAAAGATACAAATATTTATAACTTGTAGTAAAGTGTATGGAGATGATGTGGTCAATAATAGAACCGTCGACGGTGGTTTGCAAAATTCAAATGTAGCGATTTGACTCGTTTGATCAAACACGATATGGTTACATTAGTGAGAGTGATGTTTGATAAATACCTGACTTTTGATTTGTATCATGGAGGATAAAAACATCACAATTATATCCGTAGTAATTCGAAAGAAATGATCTTGAATCATAAATTTGACGTACAGCAAAATATAGTTATCCGCTACATTCTTACATAAAATATTTCAATAATGGATATTTTTAAGATTAAATGTGGAAAGCATAAAACTGCTATTTATATCATAAATAATCATAGGATGAATTAGAAGATAAAAAATAAAAATAAACACAGTTTTGATTTGAATTGTTCCAGGTTTGATGAATTAAACTATTTATATTTCTCGAATAAATTTTAATAACTTCTGTTATTTATTATTGTGCAATTCCACAAACTTTAAAACATCTTCTTTATTTACAAACGAATACTTTATTCTAACAAAAATATTTTTCTAACATTTTAGTAACATATGTCCTTAAAGTAAAAACTGACAAAATTTTATTGTTATGAAATGAAGGTTCATAATTTTTTAAAGATATCCTAGTGATTCTTACAATTTTAATTAGATCTGCATCACCATATGCGGTCTGGCGTTGTCGTCATGAAAGAAAATATTGTTTCGATTAGTCGAATTAGTTGTTTTGTGGATTACTACTTTCTTGAGTTAGTGTAATTGATGACGATATTTAAATGCTATTATTTCTGTGGCACATAACAACTCGTAAGAGATTACTCGCTTACAATTTCACCAAATGGAGAGAAATATTTATCGAAGATGTATGCCAGCATTTGGCACCGTTCCAGTGATTTCACTACGTAATCTTTTAGTCAGTTTTCATATAATATTATTTTATTAATCTTATTGCTCATTGCAATACCAATTGATTTTGGATGAATCTTTAATCGCATCTATTTATCTATTTAATCGTGTCACCAAGGAATTATATATTGACCATCATCATATAATCCTACTACCGTAACACTTAACATTAAAACATATCCAAGTTTCTTATCATGTCGAAATACCATCGAATTATAGATGTCTAAATCCGTCCAAAAAATCTTCTCAATCGATGTTCGTGCATTTATCTCCAATAAATTGGAATAAGATCATTAACTGTCATTACCAAATATGTGCGAGAAATGAGAACAATTGCTTGCACGTTATTAATCGTGGAGACGAGAATATTGTTTTGGCCCTTTGTTAAGAACTTATTTAAAGAGTACACTTTCTCATGAATGAGAAGCATTCAAACATTTTGTGCTTCCACACCACTATTCTATAGGTATTAATCGAATCGAGAATAATTACTTAGACATATCTGATCTAATTCATAGGGTTGGTGTAATTATTAGGTTGGTAGAAAAATAATTTCGGTTTATGACCTTCAAATTCATATACATTTTTTGATAAGTGGTCCAGAACTGTTAGATGACTAACGCTCAACTTTTGTGCAAGCTCTTGAATTGTTGTTCGTGGTTTTGATTCAACTAACGGCTTCAGTTGGTCGTTATGAATTGAAAAAGGACGCTTACGACTTTCATCTTCAAGGATCTCGTCTCTAACATGACATTTTTGGAATCGCCATTGTACCGTACGTTCCTTAACAGTACCCACACCAAAAGCATCATTTAATTAACGACCAGTTTCTGCTGCTTTACCACCCTTTTTGAACACATACAAAAAATTGCTCTTATTTACTTCTTTTCCATCTTTAATTCAATAGGCCATTTTTTTGCAAAATTATTAATAGAACCAGCATCGGTGTTACCAAAATACAGACCAATAAATGCACTTTAAAACATGATATTGACATGAACACGATAAAATGACATTTTCTTTGAAAAAATTAAGGTTAAAATTCAGAAAACAAAAACCGCAATTATTTTCTTTCCGATAGAATATTATATACACCACATACATAGGATATAGCTTCCATCGTTATTATTACTATTTTATAAATTTTCTTTCGTTTAAATTATTGTTTATTTTGTATCATTTAGTTTAAGTTTGTTTTTAGATAATTTATGATGGAATAGAACCGTTGTTCTTTAAGTTTGTTTCCCGTAACTTCTTCCAAAAAATTAAATTTGAATGATCGCTTGGTACGGTGGGTTTGATTAGTTAGATCATCTTCTCATACTATATTCCATGGAAAGTGAATATGTGTTCCGTGAAAAATTGCCAAAATGAATATGAGCCTGGAATGGTTTTAAATGTTGCAACAATTTCAAACATGTTTGGAAATAAGGCGATCCTCACTAGTGAGTTATTGGTCTTCATGACGTCACATAATTCAGGATATAATTTTATTGAATTTTTAAAAAAATCTTCATGGTTGATGAATCTTCCGTATCTAGCAGATATTTTTATCTCCCTCCACTACGGATCTGGCTCCTAATGAGGCCAGTCAGTCCACTGTTTCGTTCCCCCGTATGCCCGTATGATCCGGTACCCACAGAAGGTGAACCTCGTTCTAGAAGGTCAGTCTGCCGAGAGCTATCTTGCATTCCAAAACCAACCTTGAAGTGGTGGCATGGGAAGCAAGTGCTCTCAGTGCTACTTAACAATCCGAGCAGATAGTGATCCATCTGCCCCTAATTTCGAGTTCTTCTTGCCTCTAGAATAGCAGTTACCTCGGATTGGAACACTGTAGCATACAGTCTAAGAGAGATAAATGTACCCCTCCTGTCCTTGCGGCAGTAATATTCCGCTCCAGACCTCCCCCCGTTCTAGAGCCATCTGTATACCAGACGTTCCCATGGCCGGGTAGGCTGTCCCTCCTATCGGACCACTCCTCGCGCGACGGTATCGTCACTGTCCACCGTTTACCAAACTGGTAGGTGGCTGGTATGGCGTCTCCCGTCATTTCAAGGAGCTCCGTATCTAAAATTGGCAGTCGAGTATGCCTGCGTCCCGGCCGCCACTAGTCACACGCCTTCAGCCTATACGGTGAGTCCGCGGCCGCATTTTTAATCTCCAAGTGGAGAGGAGGTATACCCAGCAGCACGCCCAAAGCTACCGTCGGTGTTGAGCGCATAACCCCCATCGCCTCCTTCAGCACCGGTCTTCGAGCGCTTTCAAGGGTCTTGATGGCCCCTTTCTGCTCCACTCGTGGCCACCACACCAGAGCTGCGTAGGCAAATATGGGGAGGAGAACCGCTTTGTAGAGCCAAATTACAGTCCTGGGACGTAGCCCCCAGGTACTACTGAATGCTCACCTGCATGCTCAAAAGGACGCAGTGAGATTCGCTTGTTTCTTCTCGAGGTGAATTTTTCAATTTAGTTTCCTGTCCAATGTCACCCCGAGGTATTTTGCTGAGTCTGCAGATCTCAGCCTTTTGCCTGCTAAGGTGGGTAGAAACAATTCCTCAACCTTATGTGCTCTGCTGAAGACAACGAGCTCTGTCTTGTCCGGGTTGACTGACAACGCCGTTCTTTGACACCAGCTTGCTATCTTGTTCAGGGCTAACTGCATCAGGTCCAATGCTGGCTGTGCGTCCGCCCCCTTATTTGTAGAACTATGTCGATAATGATACAAAGGAAAAATTATGTTGCGAATGTGAATTTAAAAGTTTCTAATTTTTAATAATTGAATAATATATATTTTTTTAAAATTTACTACCATAACTAACATTTTTTGTAATTTTTCGTGCTACAAAACTTTTAACCAATAAACTGACGGGTTACGACCCACTGTTTAACCCTTTCTCTACGACCCTTTCTCTTCTCCCCTGGCACGCTCCCGCTGAACGAGACACCGCTCCGAAAGTGCACACATTGCGAGCGGACGGTCTTCCACGTTCGGGTTTACGTCTTTCGCCTAAAAAGTTGTTTTGATAACGCTTTTTAGAAGAAAAAGAACTTTTCTTTAAAATAAGATATTTATAATTTTTCAAAAACATTTATACATCTAAACTGCAAGTCCAATGTAAATGTATGGAGTTTCGTGGCGTGCAAATATAATCCCTCGTCTTATATAAATGGTGTCTCGTGGAGAGCGACTATAGTCACACGTCGTAGCGAAAGGGTTAAGAATATGTGAATAAAATATATTGCGTAGATATTAAAATTACTTTTCGTTAGATTTTTTTACAGGGTATTGTCAATATAATATGAAGTTTATTTAAATGTTCAGAATGGAAAGCGTTACAAGAAAATATGTTCTAGAGTTTCCATAATTTTAAGTTCTTCTAACCTATTTTATCTGTTTTTAATTAACGACAATGTTTATAAGTATATAATAGTTTCACTTTGGTTCACGGTAGATAAAATAATAAAAATAATCATTTTGACATTATAAAAATAAAATATATCTAAACAATTTGTAATTTTAAAATGTTTGTCATAATTGAAACTATTGTGAAATATGTTACATGGATCTCCCTCGTGCTTTAAAATATTTACTTTATAATATCGATACTTCACTGTTAAAGTGTACTGCATTGAATAAATGTATTTTTTTTCTATTTATTCGCTGCGTTCGCTGCAGAGAAGCGATCGATTTTCCGCATTAGATGATATTACTTTAAAAATAGTTTTTTGGGTTGAATGTACATACGAGTAAACAGCTAGTGGAATAAGCCGTTCTTTATTCCGTTTTATTGCTTTTCATATGTTTTTAATGTATTATACTAATTAAATAAACCATTAAAACTTGCCATTTTAAACCTATCAATGTGTTCCATTACATTGACCTTGACCGTCCACGAAAATATAAATAAGATTTTGTTATTTATGTTCATGTGCACTGACATATAACGTATTGTTATTTTATTTTAGCATTTTTCATGCCCTAGTAATTGAATTAACTGTGTATATTACATTTTTGTATTCTGAATGTTTTTTTTAGATAAAAAACTGGAGATGATTAGTGATACTGTGTTTGAATATAATAATTTCAATGATTGTTAATTAAGTGATTTAGATAAGATGAGTAGTAATCTAATTTGAAATTAATTTAATCTAGGTTTCATATTCTTTCAATGATTGATTAATTATTACATTGAAGATTGCGTTTTTTTTAAATTAGGTAAGCGATAATTATTGAATTTAATATGATTGTTAAGTGAATAGTCTTTGTTTAAATTTTCTGTGTTCTAATTGAACAATCTTATAACCATTTTATATATAACTGCATTGTTTAGAGAACTTAGAGAGTTGGTAATATTCATTTTTCGTATGACATTTTTTAATTGTTACTTTTTCATATAAATGCCATTAAAAACATCGAGTATTTTTAAATAATGAGAATATACTTGAAAAAAAATTATAAAATTTGAGTTCTCTTTTTGTTATTCCTTTATATATATATATATATATATATATATATAATATATATATATATATAATATATATATATATATATATATATATATATATATATATATATATATGAATAACACAAATGATAAAAATATTTCTTCATTGAAATAATAGTATATTTTCGTTTTTTTCTCATTATCTTAGAATTTATAATTTCTATTTCGCATTAAACAATCTCAGAAATTAGATAACTTAGTATTTCAGTTCTATTCATTAAAAGTTATATCTTTGAACTTTTCTACTATTTCTACTGATTATAATTGATAATGTCTCTCTCTCTCTCTATATGTATATATATATATGTATATACATATATATATATATATATATATATATATATATATATATATATATATATATGTATATAAATAAATGTATACGTTAACATTTTATTTATGTAATATATTTAAATTGAATTGTAATAAATGAATTTCAAAAATTAATAAACTTCCTCTCTTTCAATTTCTCTCTATCTATCTCTCTCTCTATTTATCTATCTATCTATATATATATATACATATAGTAATAGATATATATATATATATATATATATATATATATATATATATATATATAATACACGTTTATATTTTTATTCCTATAATATATTTAAATTAATAGTATTAAATTGAATTTCTAAAATTAAATAATAATAGCTGATTTCAATTTTTTTGACTTATATAACAGAATGTACATTAAACTAATTTTTACATACCAGATCTAGAATATCAGCGAATTAATATGAATTCTGTAATAAACATGCGTTGTCTTTTTTAATCATACTTGCATTATAATTTTTAACAGTAAACCGAATTCAATTTCTTAATTGTTGTGTTATTGCGGTTACTTACTTATCTCTTATCTAGTTTATCAGTTTATAGTACAGTCATAGTTCACTATTCTATATGTGTTTTAATATTTTTTATTATTTTCTTTGTTAATTTTCTCACGTGCAAGAATTCTACAGAAATATAACAGAATAATGTATTATACTATATGTGAATACTATTTTTAACATTTCAATAATATATATTGAAAAGGAATAAATTTATATATATATATATATATATATATATATATATATATATATATGTATATATTTATATATATATGTATATATTTATATATATATGTATATTTTTATATATATATATATATATATATATATATATATATATATATTAAAACTTATTTAGAAATACTTTGGATATAAAGACAATTTTGATTATAACGATGAAATGAAAATTAAAATGATTTACAGTGAGAAAAAAATAGTATATTTTTTATAAGAATTAATATAAAATTTGGCTAAGAATGACATATTTATATATTGTATGTTTGTAGTCACTAAACACGAATTATCTGTTAGTATCTTTTCATTGATGAGTTTAATACATAAAAAACTTGATTAAAAAGTTATCTTATAGATGTCATTGTGTAGTATAATTATTTTTTAAATGGCTCTTAGAACGATTTAACGTTCAATATTTATTCTTTTAATGTCTAAAGTTTTTCAATCATACATCATATCACAATCATACCCACAGACACACACACACACACATACAGGAAAACGCACACACAGGCACACACAGGCACACACAACACAGGCGCACATACACAGGTACACACATAAACAGGTACACATACACACAGGTACACACACACACAGCGACACAGACAGAGACACACAGATACACAACAGAGACACACAGAGTACACACAGGCACACACATATGTGTGTGTATATATATATATATATATATATATATATATATATATATATCACTATATACTATTGTTAAATACTTACTGGGCATTTAAATTTTGTTATTTTTTAATTAATTAGCACTCATAAAAAGTTTTTAAATTGTTGCAAAAAATTTGGAATTAATTATGTATTGTAAAAATATTAAGGGAGTACTTACAATGGATTCCACTACCCCTGAATTCGCTATTGGTATAGCAAAAGACCATCAAAATGTGTTAAAATGGTTTTCAAAAAACATTGATATAAAATAATGTAAATATTCTTATATGATTCACCATTCTGTAGTGTTTTTATTGTATGTAGTAAACTGTTATCAGTGCATAATCTGATTTTTTTTAGACTTTGGAGTAAACACATGGTTTTAAGTGTTTTTGTATTTCAATGCTGTTTAAATATTTATTTGTGTTGATTGAGTTAATACAGATTAAAATTAGATTTGAAGAATATAGATACAGATAAGTATTATTTTCGTAAATTTATTCTTTATTAAATAAGAATTATGAACAATAAGCATTTTAGGAAAGGAATGTTTGAAATTCTTATAGTAAATAACGTGTAATAATTAGGTTATGAAAGGAAGATGAAACATTTTTTTTATTTTTCAAATCGAAACAGTAGTCGCGTTAAAACCCTTTACACAATTTTGCATTCTTTTGTGTAAACTTAATTTAAAAAATTAATAGTGAATATATTATTGTTAATGTATTTCTTTATTAAAATGGAATAAATTATGAATGATGAAATAAATAATTTTTATATTTTTTTTACATTATTTCAAATATGCAATGCACATGAGAAAGTATGCTGGATCTTTGCCGATACGAAGAAATTAAATTTTGAACGATAAAATATAATATCACAGGGAAAACATTAGCAAATGTATTAAAAAATGAATTTTCTTTAGAAAAATATTTAAAACTTGTAGTCGTATTTGTATGCATTTTAAATCAAATCAATCAAAGTGACTAAATAGAATATTCATTTTATAGACTTATTTGTATACTTTATTTTCGAACACAAATAAATCTGTCACTCATTTGTTATATATAAATCAACGTAAAGTATAAAAAGACAGTTAAAAAGTGCTATAAAAAAGAAAAAGAAATTAAATTCCGAATGATTTCTGAAAACAAATGGGCTTCTTTATGGTCCTAAACAAGAACAACAAATGGCAGTAATACAGGCCGATGTTAACTTGAAATTGTCATAAAAAAATATTGAGAATTAATGAAAGCAGAATACACATTTTCTCTATTTATTTAAATATAATATTAACCAATTAAATTATAAATTCACATGCGATGTGTATTTTTCAATATGAAACTCCGGAAGTTATAATCGAAACTTATTTTTAGTTTTCTATTTCTGTATATGAGATAGTTATTCATTATAATACAGTCATTTTTCGATATTTATGAGAGGAACAAGAGGCAAATTTTCAACATATAAGAAATTGTGATAAATACTAAAGATCATTTTTGCGATTAGAAACTTATATAGTTTTGAGTAAATCAATATTAAGTGAATACTTCATTTATGAGAAAGTCTAGTGTTTAACCTCCCCGTGTACGTAGTAGAGCAGCGAGCCTTAAATAGGGTAAAGCGATAAAAATAACCCAATATAAAAACATCAGAACGTTTAGAGCGTAGATACACGGAGAGAAACGTTATTCAGTTCCAGAACGTTTGCATTTTTTTATTGTTTTGGTCTTCCTGATAATACAATTAAATATAAATGGGTATCGCAACTTGAAAATGTATTAAATAGTTTAAATTATGAGAATATCTGAGAGACTCCAAGATTCTGCAATTGTTAAAATGAAATAAAATGTATAATAATGAAATACGAAAAAGATATAAAGGACTTGGATAAAGAACATATGTTAGCATCCAAGTATAACCCCAAATACTAAGACATAAAATGTAATGATAGAATAGAACCATATTTACTCTAAGAATTCAGTTTGACAAAATCAAAGTATTCAGTCAGTTTAGAGGTATGGGTACCAAACATTTTAAAATAATATCATGAGGCATTAAGTATACCTGGGATACTATTTCAATATGTACAAACTGTAACTCAGACGAAGTAGAAGATTTTAATCATGTAATACTTGTCTGTCCCTTATGTAAGACTTTTCGAACAGAGTTAATTTTAAAATACCAACTGAATGAAAAATGCAACAATTTCCATATGTATATCCTTTCTAACATTTGTAAACAGAAAATTAATGATATTTACCATTTTATCGTTTCAATGTTAAAAACTACGAGGTCAGACAATTAAGTAATGCTACAAAATTCAAAAATCGAGTATATTTAAAAATTAAGGTACATCGTTGCGATCCCCTTCAAAGTAGTCCCCTCCCGCATCTATACACTTATTCCAGCGAGTTTTCCAGTTTTCGTAACAATTCTGGAACACTTCTTGTGGGACCTCTCCGAATACCCTCGTCACAGATTCTTGAATATCTTCAACGGAGTCAAAATGTCGACCTTTGACGAATTTTTTCATATTGGGGAATAGGAAAAAGTCGCAGGGTGACATGTCCGGTGAATAGGGCGGTTGTGGTAACGTTGCGATGCCTTTAGACGCCAAAAACTGAGAGACACTGAACGCACTGTGACAGGGAGCATTGTCGTGATGCAGAACCCAAGTCTTCGCGATCTCTGGACGCACTCTGAGCACCCTTTTTCGTAATTTTTCGAGCACATTGCGGTAGAATACTTGATTTACGGTTTGTCCAGGTGGTACGAACTCTTTGTGAACCACCCCTTTGCTGTCGAAGAAGCAAACAACATGGTTTTCACTTTGGACTCCGCGCCTCGTCTTTGACGCTCTCACGGCCTTTTTTAAAACCGGCATGCCACCGAAGCACCTGACTACGACTCAGGGCATCACTACCATACACTTTAAACACTTTTTCATAAGTTTCTGTCGCGGTTTCGCCGAGTTTTGCACAAAATTTTATCGCGCACCGTTGCTCTAAATTTCTCTGTTCCATTTTCGTGACATGCACTACTTGCGCGTTGTTACAAAACACTAAACAGCTGGCGAAGAAATGATCGTACGAGGGTGGTCAAGGTCTCAGTCGAGAGAGTAGGGATCTGCTATTACGGTGGCGGAGTTACAGGTTCGCAGTGTTACCACAGGCCGAGAAAAAAAATCGGTCGCATTACTTAATTGTCTGACCTCGTAGAAGTATAAATATGAATGAACAACATTTTATTCTACTTATTCGCATTTATATTGTTATATCTCTCCTGTTATTATTTACCATCTAGCTAATTAAAAATGTTTGATTGCTCAAATAAGATATACTGTGTATTATAATAAATATATCAATATTTAAAATGTATTGTTAAATAAAATATTCAGTAATTATATAATTATTTAGTTTATCTGACCATTATGTAAGTGTTTTTATGTAAGAATTTGACATGGATAAGCAATATTTGTATATTAAATCTACCTGTATCCGTATTATATAAATACCAACCTCCTGTAATGAATATTTTATTCGAAGTACAATACTTTATTTACTTATTAAGTATTTCGATCTCTTCTACTCTTTACCACTTATTTAGTAATTGAAAATGATCAAACAGCTGTATAGATGTGCAAATCGGACGGTATACTATGTCAAACTATGCGCTTTTTGTAGGAATTTTAGCTTTTTGCTTGTTACTTTTATTCATAAGACAAGAACAGAAAAATGACAACATGCTAAAAGTGTGGAAAAAGTGGAGATATTTCATTTAAAGCGGTTATTGTTTTTTTGTATATAAAAATCAGAGTATTACTTGTAAACAGAATTATACATAAATAGTCTCTATGTTTCTCTAATATTAGTTTTTATTCGTGTTTACATAAACAGTAGTAATCTTTAATCTGTTCGTGGAAACCTGAATAATATGAAATAAATCTTAAGTTCAAAATAAGCCCGGTATAAAAATGGATTTTGCATTACGAATATATATATATATATATATATATATATATATATGTATATTATAGATTTGTTTTAGTGGAGCTTTTTAATCTTGTTTATAAGTTATTTCTACGAAGAATAACTCGGGCGCTAAAGACCTTTAGCTGTCGAAGCGCTCTAAAACCCCAATAACTAACCAACACCAACGAGGAATAAGTAAAGGAATCATAACTATAAACTTGTATATTTAGCGATACTTTCTGTACACACAAATATACACACCCATGCACACATACACATACATAAACACAAGCACACACATATATATACACACACATACATATATATATATATATACATATATACATATATATATATATATATATATATATATATATATATATATATATATATGTATGTTGCTCCATCAAGTGTACTGTAGATATGTAGACAGATTCGAAGAAATAAAATGAACAAAAAAGTTAATATAGATGTATTCTCTCCCATACATCAAGAGGTATTTTTTTTATAGTAACATTTATTTTAATTTATTTTTTCATTGAATACATTTTGTTATGTTACTCTGATGAACATTAATGAAAAATTCAGGGCGTTAAGTAAATTAACAGTATTTGTTCACATTAATTGACAGTGACTATGTCAACATTTAGATTTGTTATGAGTACAACTCTTATTTATAAGACATTTTTCCAGAGATAAAGAAAAGAACCTTCATAAAAGTCACGTACATTTTTTTAAGTATTTATATAATTTAATATTATTATTAGTCCATCAGATCAGTTCATAAATTTGTGAAATTTTGGAACAAAGCAAATAAGCAACAATTTTTGCTTTTAATCAATGATACATTTTTTTCATTATCAATAACTTATTGCTATTTTATTGGAGACTGTTTGATTACATTTGTATAGAAGGACTGGTTTTGATATAAAAGAGCTGGAAACTGCTGTTTGGAATTCATCTATGTTGTTTAATTTTTTTCCGATTAAAAATTCTAAACGCTAATAATATGTAGCAAGTAAAGAGAATGAGGTAGAAGTTTTCAAGTAAATTCATTAATTTTTTGTAACGTTGTCCGTTTCGTGTGTGATCTATTATTATCTTGGTGGAAAAAAAACCTTTTTAATGTTCACTAATCATGGAAGTTTTTTTAAAGCAATTCTGAGTTTACTACTGAAAACTATCGATAATAATCATTTGTATTTATCATTTGATTGGGTTCTAACAGTTCAAAATGAATGACTCTACATATCGCACCAAACAGACAATAGTATATTTTGGGTGCAATCCTCTCATTGCTGTTGGAAAGGTTTTCTTATTTTTGTATGTATAATGTCTTTTTCTTGTGATATTGTGATATATATGGGGCTTGTCCTCTGAACTGCTTTGTCCACCTCTGAATCTTTAAAACCATTTTTGGACAAACCTTACACTGGTAGTATTATCAGTATGAATGTTATTTATTTTTTTCCTGTAGAAGTTACGTTTTCACCATTCAAAAACAAAGAGTATAAAATGTTCCGTTTATACTGATTATTGATATTCATATTCTAAGGGCTTGTACAAGTATTAACATCATATCTTTACGGCAATCGATGATAAACTGACCATTTAAGTATGCATTTGAAAAAAAAATAAAAGTATAACAGCGGATTTTTCTACCAAATGAGTCTTGAAAAACTGACATATGATGCGAATACGTACGAACTTATGAATTGACCAAATATTTGAAATTGTTATGACTTTCAACTGTCACTGTATAAATATTAAATTGTTCATAAATTCAACAAATCTAAATAATGTGAGGTTATATTAAACTAATCACTTTTTTCAGCGCTAACACCCTGAGTAAAATATTTTTCAGTTGAAATAGAACAGAATCCACAAAAACGTATGTCAAAAAGATGAATTTAGCTACAATCATTATAAAATGAAAATTCTGTTGAAAATTATTTGTAAGCTCTTTGTTTTGCTTTGTAATTTAAGATAATTATGTAATTTTAAAAACATATTCCAATAATAAATAAATCATTTAAATAGGAACACTTAAAATTCCGTTTTCAAAATTTGAATTCACACATTTTTTATGGGATAATCAAAAAACTGTGTACCTAAGGACTATTTGATATTTTATTACAATAAATTTTCTCTTCTAAGCATCACATTTATTTAATTATATATATATATATATATATATATATATATATGTATATGTATATATATATATATATATATATATATATATATATATGTGTATATATATATATATATATAGGGAGGCAAAGAGAATATTTATGAAAAACTTCAGACTTCATTGTTATTTTTGTACTTAAATATGTTTTTAATAGATAATTCGCAAACTGATAAAAGTAAAAAAAACAACATTTAATAGCCTTTTTTCATAAAATGAACACTAACTACTTATATTTATTGGTCTAGATTAAACTTACTGTGACACATTATATGTCAGAAAATTATATGGTGTTTTTATTTAATTTAAACGAAAGTCAATTGAAAATACAAATATATATATACATATATATATATATATATATATATATATATATTTGTAAATATATATATATATATATATATATATATATATATTTACAAATATATATATATATATATATATATATATATATTTACAAATATATATATATATATATATATATATATATATATATATATATATATATATATATATATATATATATATATATACAAATATATATATATATATGCATATATATATATATATATATATATATATATATACGTTTTATCTATATACTCCTTTATATTCATATACGTTAATTAAAATTGTAAAAGCATTTTTTTCCCTTGTAAAAGTACCTCTTAGAAAAAAAATAATATCTCGAATATCAACATAAAAAGGCACATGAAAAAGGTTTGCTTTGATCACGGTTTTTGTAATTCAGTACTAATGCAGCCTGTAATCGAAACCTTGACAAGAGTCTACGAAGACAAGAAAACTCGGTGGCACGTAGTACAGACTTTTTTGCAGTTCGATTAGACGTCGACATGCGTTTAATTTGTACGGATTCATGGTTACCGTACGTACGCAACTGACTATAATTCGTGCAATTCAAAGAATTGAAACCAGTGTGAAAATATAACATCGATTTTCATTGATGTGAAACAAAATTGTTTCTATCATGATTATATGCCAATTACTCTAGTTGATGGATTGCTTGTTATACATTTTCTAATTGGATACAATATTGATTTAATTACTTGTTTGTTTATTACATTTATATCAATTTGCTCACTTGTATTAAAGATGCATTAAACTCTGATTATAATGACTCTATAATACACACATACGCACACATTCACACATACAAACGCATATATATATATATATATATATATATATATATATATATATATATATATATATATAATACATATACGAGGGCGATTTAAAAAGTTTGCGGCCTACATTTATAAGTGGCAATAATCTGTGAAGTATATCATTGATTTAAAGAAGTGTGCATGGGAGAGAGAGGGTTCTTTTGTCGAATATTTATTAAATTTAAATGTCCGTAAAATAATATCTGTATGATGCTACTTCTGTTAAACAACAAGTAGTATTTTTGACAATGAAAATGGTACTTCTCAAAAAACAACAAATTTCGCTTTATATACGAGGATGATTTAAAAAGTACGCGACCCAACATAAACGGCGGTAATATTTTAAGTATTTGTGACGTATTTCAAACCGATATCTATCTTTTACATAACCTCAAAGTCTGTAATTAATGTGTCAAACAGTTTGTTGCAAATATCAACTTAAATATAGCTCTTTTTGTGCTGTTGTTGAAATAAATAAAGTTGAATATCGTATGCTGATAGTTTTTTATCAAAAAAAGCTTAATGCCAGCAAAAATCTTTGCTCAGATGAAAAATGTACTGGTTTATATTGCACTTTCGTATACAACCGTAAAGAAATGGGTAGCTGAATTTAAAAGTGGTTGTGCAAGCTTAGAATGTAACCCGTGTAGTGGATGTTCGAAAACTGCAACTACAGGAATCATGTGCAAATTGGACGATATTGTCTTGTAGAATCGGCGATTGAACGTGTTCGAAATTGCTTAGGTTGTGAGTGTCTTAGATGAACGCATGATTCACATCCTAATTGAAGAGTTAAGTGTGAAAAGATGTCTGTGAATTTTCCATACAAAGTGTTTAAAAAAAATAAAATAAAAATTTTTCCAAGTAGCATTCATATAGTTCTAGAGTTCCTGAAAAATAGAAAAAAGTTCCAATCATTAAAAGTCAAAAAATGAAAATAAAGTTTCGGATATCTGTGAACTTGGCATCAGTGTTAAAAAAAAATATGCAAAGTGTTAAGAAAAATATAATAAAAATGGTTCCAAGTAGCATTCATATAGTTCTCGAGTTCCTAAAAAGGAGAAAACATTTCCTATTATTAAAGGCCTAAAATATGTAAATAAAATTTCGGGCTCTGAACTTCACGCAGTATATAAAAATTAAAAATGTGCATTTAGATGACAGTTTTGAGCTCATCCAGAATAGTTCTAGAGTTCCTGCAGGAAGAAACAAATTTTACAAATTTGGCGCCGAAGACGCAGTTTCAATTTTTTTATATAATAATGTGCGACGATGCTTTGCTGGCATCAGCCCAACTGCATTATGTTGGATCTATTCGATCAAACAATTTGTGCGAAAAGACCAGGTTTATGAAAGGAAAAAATCATTTTCCATCAAGACAATGCACGTCTCCATACAATGTTGTATTCATTGAAAAACACGAATGAATTGAAGTACGACTTACTGCACCATCCGGCCTATTCTCCAGATTTTCCCCCCTCAGATTTCCATCTGTTCCCAAAACTTAAAAAAATCGTTGGTGGTAGGCCATTTTCGTCAGATGAAGAACTGATAACAACAGTGAATCGCAATTTTGAGGACCTCCAAGAAAAGGGTTTCTTTCAAATAATTTTAAATTGATATAAAAATGAAAACAGATCGTATATATAACACACACACACACACACACATACATACATATATATATATATATATATATATATATATATATATATTCAATATTTATTACATATAATTATCAGTAGACAGAAGAAAATCACATGAAGAATTAGATAAAGAATATATTCACAAGAATAAACGTCTTATATCTTAATACCTATCACAAGACTATATGTCTAAACTTTAAAGTGAAACTTTTTAAAATCATACAATTATCTAATCTTTGCAATCCCATAAAATTAAAATAAATATGAAATATTTTAGATTGATATTAAATATTTTATCTATTTGATTGGTCATGTTGAAATGATTAATTGAATTGTAATTCAACCTTGGCAGTAAATATTAAACATTAACTAATCTTTTATAGTTGTTATCTATATACATTCAAACATCTAGGAACATATTTCATTTTTAAAATATTTCATATGTTTTTTAATTTTGTATTTTAAAAGTTTCATTTAAAGTTTAGTCATATGACCTTGTTATAGGTATTTAGATATGAGATGTTTATTCTTGTAAATAAATCTTTATCTAATTTTTTATGTGATTTTTCTCTATCTGCTGATAATGATATTTATTAAATATTGAATATGTATATCATATTAGATATAGAGAGATAAATTAAATATATATATATATATATGTATGAATGTATAAATATATATATATATATATATATATATATATATATATATATATATATATATATATAGATGATCTGTTTTCACTTTTATATCAATTTAAAATTGTTCATATTCACACTGCTGAAAAAATCTTAATTATTTTGATTTTGCCCAAAACTCTAATTGTGTTATCCAGAAAATATTAAAATATTTCCTGGATATACAGAGTTTTCCAATAAGGATGCATTTTTTTAATTTGAAATAAAATTTCAAATTAAAAAAAATTAAAAAAAAATTTGTTTATTTTAAAAAAAATTAAACAGAATTTCCACTAAAATTTCAAGTTTCTTTATTATAAATAATAGTTGGGGGTATGTCATTTATATATAAAAAATAATATCGTGTAAGTGACCGCCGAGTGGTTTTTCACAAATAATCATTTTTTTATTAAAATTTTCATTGAAGTGAAGCAGAATTGTTTCTATCATGATTATATGCCAATTACTCTAGTAGAAGGACGCCTGCGACCTTCTTTATCTTAAAGGCTCTCGTACCCAGCACGAAATTTTTAGAACCACCATTGCACCGTTCGTTTCGTTAACAGTACCCATACCAAAAGCATCGTTTAGTTTATGAGCAGTATCTGCTGCGTTACCACCCGTTTTGAAGTCATACAAAAAACATGTTCTTATTTACTTCTTTTCTATCTTTAATAACTTGCCAGTTTCTCCTGTACATTGTACGAGTTCAGCGTTTGCATGCTTACTGATGAGCCCGTGCAGTGTACGAGGAGAGCTAGTTTAAACATAAAAGGATTTGTTCTTATTCTCTCGTACCACACACGATTTATAATTCCCACGCATTTTATCGTAATTCCATAGATTGTCAACGATTATAATAATATTATGGATTGTGTGGACAGGGTATACTAGCACTTTATGAGTTACTCTGCAATAAAAAAGCGGGGAAAAATATTATAATAAAATATTCACATACAAACAAGGGAGTGCCAAAATCCATTTGCAGTTCAGGTTGGAGTTGATCGACGTTACAATTGGAAAATATGGAACCATGGAACACGAACGTGAACGTCTGTTGCTGGAGTCTTCACCACTTTAGATGTCATGCAGACATTTTATAGAAATAATATGTAGTTGATGCAAAAATAATTGCGGTTTTCATTTTAAGTTTGGCACCGATTTTTCTAGTTACCGTTATCTTTTGTTGTAGTCATGTAATGCATCAATGTAAACAATGAAATGAGTACTAATGATTCAGCTTATGTCTATTGTTTTCATTCTGTAGTATTGTTGGATATAACATCTTAAGTCAGTCATGGAAAAAAGCAAATTCGCTCGATTTTGTTGTACGAGATTAAATTGGAACGTAAAGCAACAAACCTGCTTTAAATTCCAAATTTATATTTGACGAAGAGTCAATTATTAAACTTGCAGGTCAAGTCTGATTCCAAAAATTTCGTAATGGGAACAAAATCCTTGATGATGAGGAGGGTCGTGGACGTTCTTCATCTATAGACAATAATGATTTAAGAACCATTATTGAGTCGGATCTACGAAAACAAAAAAGCTGGATAAATAAGTGCCGTATGAACTGGAATGTACGCACAGTCCTTCATATATTATCCAGATTCATTCACATACATATGATTGTTTGTAACAAACAAACAATCATAGTTTAACCAGATCATTCGTACAAACAACTATTCACAACAAATTATTTAAAATGTAAACAGTAGGAAGATGATGAAGTGCACTCGTGATCTACTTTGTACTTTAATTCTTCCTACTGATAAATAATCATATATAAGGCCTAGTGACGATACCCAGTTCGGTACCAGTCGGTTACACTATCACCCAGTCGATTTCAATGTTAAGACCAGTCGATAAACTAAATTAACAGTCGATTCTAAATTCACAATCAGTACATTACATTTTATTATTAAGATATAACCAATCAAGCTATTATTATTAAGACGAGAAGTGATTTTTATTCCTGTGTCCTCTGGATTTCGAACCATAATAATAACATTACAGAACTAAACGGACATCAAGTAATTCGGCGATACGAATGCTCTGCGCTTCTTTTGCGTAACAAAAATGATCTCTTTTCTTGATCGCATTGTCACATGTGATTAAAAGTGAATTCTCTATAACAATCAGAAACGATCATCACAGTAGTTAGACCGAGGAGAAGCACCAAAACAGTTTCCTAAACCGAAATTGTATGAAGAAAAGATTATGGTCATTGTTTGGTGGTCGATAAATGATATCATTCATACAACTTCTTAAATCCTGGTGAAACAATAACAGCGGAAAAATTTTGCAAGAAAATTGAAAAAAGCATGAGAAGTTGCATCGTTTACGGTCAACATTAGTCAATCGAAGAAGACCAATTCTTCTTTATGACAACACTCGATCACAAGTCTAACAAATGACTTAAAAAAAATAAATGAACTGGGTTGAGAAACTTTACCTCGCCCACTTTATTCTCCGGACCTGTCTCAGACAGATTATAAATTTTTTAAACATTTGAGTAATTTCCTACGAGAGAAGGTTTTCAAAGGTCAAGCATCAGCTCAGACCGCTTTCGATAGATTCGTTAATTCCAGTAATCTAAAATTTTATCTTGTAGGAATAAACAAACTTGTTTCCCGTTGTGAGAGATGTGTGTAGGGTCAATGGTCTTTATTTTGATTAATAAATTTAATTTTGAACTGATATATGTGTCTTTATACTCGATACGTGCAAACCGCAATTATTTTTACATTAACCTAATATCTCCTAGAGAAAATAAAGACAGGCCTGCTTGACAGTATAAAGTATACTGTTCAAAATTAGATAATAAAGGAAAACGAATACGTAAGGAAACATTGTCCTATTGTCCCTAGTGTGATGTTGGATTGTATATTCAATGTTTTAAAATTTATTGTCAGGGAATTGGGGTTTAAATAACGAGACACAATTTGAAGTGAACTAAAGGTTTATTAACATTAGATTTACGGAACCCGTCAATTTGACGGGTTTCTGATTTCATGCTTAAAAATTCCGAACATGTAAATATTATTTTCTAGTTACTGTATATTGGTTTTTAATGATATAATGTAGTGAATATATATCTCCACTCATTTTATCCGAAAAACCTATATATTCTTATTTCCATATGTTGTATACCTATTTTTACGAAAATCCGTCAAATTGACGGGTTACTTAATTTACAATCAATCGGATTAATTGTTGCAGAATAACGAAAATAAAAGTGAGAATGAGTAAGGGAAAACAAAATAAATAACTGCTGTTTAGCAGCGAGTACATAAACGAATAGCTTTGAACTATTTGTTTACAAAAAGAGCAAACCTAATCATATCACGAATGATCATCTCAACTGTGCAGTTTGCAGAGAAACGATGTTATATTTGAAAATTTAGTGAGGCTGAACTTGTTATTTATAATACAATTAGAGTAAAGTTAATGATTATTTCAAAAGTGAATTTTGCAGAAAAGGAAGTGGAGTTTATTTACTAAACAAAGATTTGAATTTTTCAAGGTAGTTTGAAAATCTATCTATAAAGATATATTTTTTTACATTTATGTTCTGTGTACTTGGCTAGGTATTATGGAAAAGTCTCGAAAAGATATTGAATTGATAAAAAAACTAACCAGTATAGATGAACACCTATCTGGATCGGATTCTGATGCAAGTGTTACCGAACTAACGTTAATTTCTGTAATATGGGACATATTTATCTAAAATAAGAAAGGCTTGTTATATGCCTGCCGTGAACATTACAATCGATTAACAATTGTTCACAACTAAAGCTAGATGCCAATTTACACAGTACATTCCAAATAATCCCGATAAATTCGCCATTAGTTTTGGTTGGCATCGGATGTTACAAGCAAATATCTTATAAATGGCTTACCATATTTAGGAAAAGACGAAATACGATCATCAAATATACTTTTGAGCGAATTCGTCGTGCTCAAGCATGCTGAACCATATTTAGACAGTGGTAAAAACATTAATACTGATTTCCCTTCACAAGCATTTCCCTTGAAAAAAAGTTGCTTGCAAAAAACAACTCTTGTGGAGACTATACGTGCAAACAGAAGAGAATTGACAAAAATTGTAAAGGTTAAGAAGGATAATATGATCCGATTTTCCACAAAACTTTACAAATCAGATGAGTACGTTCTCACAGTTTACAAATCCAAGCCAGACAAAAAGGTATTATTGCTCAGTTATAAACATAAAAATGTCGAAATAGAAGGCAGTGCTAAACGTGTCCCTGAAAAAATCATATTGTACAACAAAACGAAGTTTGGGGTGAATGTTGTAGACCAAATGGCTAGAAAATATAGCATGAAAGCTGGGTTCCGTAGATGGTCCCTTCAAGTGTTTTACAACATTTTACATTTGGCAGCCATCAATGCCTGGATATTGTACAAAGAGACCACTGGAGTAAACATATCTAGAAAGAATTTTATTTTTTTTCTGGCTGAAGAACTAGGCAGTGATTTTCGCGACGAACAAAATACTAGTTCCAATTCATTGCCAATTATACAAAATCTTAATGTACGAAAGTCTTGCCAAATCGGATTATGTAAGAAAAATAGATCTAATAATATTTGTATTAAGTGTAACAAGTCTGTATCCGGAAAGTGTACATTAAAAATGGAGTTTATATGTAAAAAATGTACTGAATAAAACTGTTAATAAAAATCTATTGATATAAGATAAAAAGATTTACAAAAAAATGCATTTTAATTTACCCGTCAAAAAGACGGATTTCAGTAAAAATAGGTATACAGTCGATACCCGTAAATCTAGTGTAAATATAAAAATATGTAGATAAATAGTACAGGGCACGAACAAGTGTCGTGGTTGTTTGCTTGCTGTTATGTTAAGGACTGACCATCACCGGGTACACGCTATCGCGTCGGCGAGGTCCTTTATCCATGGTGTCAATCATCATGTATGATAACAACCATATCCTTTGTCAATTGATTGTGTACACTATATCGATCTTTTACATCAATATTCTTCACATTTACCACATGCAAAAACATTATTTAATTATAACACCAAAAATATTATGTTTTTTTTTTATTCTTATAAGATAAATTATTTTTAATTTTTTGTAAATAAAAATTAATGAAAAAATAAGCATTTTTTACCCTTATTTGATGAAAAAATTAAACTGGGAAGAGGTTAATTCAGTAGTCCAGTTTGAAGTAAAATCAATAATAGAATCAAAGTCGATTTTACCAAAATACAAACCGAAAAATTCACTTTGAAATGATATTAACACGAATACGACAAAGTGACATTTTCATCGAAAAAAAGTAAGGTTAGAATTCAGAAAACAATAATCGCAATTATTTTCCTACTAATCTAGTAAATGTAGATATGTGTAAAGTAAGTGATTATATTTTATATCCATGACTTCTTTTTTTTTAAAGAAACGAAAGTAATGAACCTTAATAAATATATATGTATGCAACGCATGAAATAATTGCATATATATACGTAACAGTTTTTCTAGTATTAAGACTTATCGTTGAAACAATCAAGTACGAACGATAGTGTAAGTAAAAAGAACCGCATGTATTTGTTTTCATCACTCGTATTAGTATTTTATTGTTTTATTGGTTACCTTGCAATACTATATCTGTTATCAAAAAAGAGCGACAGGTGATATTTCGTAGATATAGAACTAATTAAATGTATTGTGATTTGAAAATATGCGTCAGTCTTAATGTTCCTTTAGAAAGGTTTATTTCGTCGGTACTTTTAACAATTTAACATAAAATAAAAATATTTAAAATGAGTGGAAAACAAGTTTCTCGGTGGGGGGAGGCAACGGAAGAAATGGATGAAGAGTAAGTACAATTTTATTTACTTGCATAAATAGTAGTTCAGATAATTATTTAAACGATTTTTTCAAGAAGTAATTGGGTTTATTATAGATAAATCAGAAAATAAATAAGTAATTGAATTACTATTTTTTTTTGTTATTAATGACCAAAAAAATTAATTAGATTTCTAATTTATTTAGTAACAGTAATTAGCAATTGTTTTTATTTAGTAATTAGTATATAGTTATATATAGAAGTATAAAAACAACTTAACTTTTTGATACGGTTATTTATATAAAATAAAAATTATATGAGAAAATAAAAAATATAAAAGTTTAAATGCTGTTATTATATATTTTATATGTACAATATCTTATTTGAACATTTTTTAAATTATTTTCATTATAATGTTCAGAAGTAGGTTTTTACATAATTTTATTAATAGCCAGATTGTTTACTATCATTGTTTAGTACTGCATCATTGAAACTTAATAACTTTTTTAATAATTAACTTTTTTGAAACTTAATTACTCTGAATATGATATCTCTATTATCGAGAATTAACAAATCGAAGCAAACAATAACTGTTATTAAAGGTTTTATTTTTTTGTGGTATTTGAAGTATTTATTAATTTATGAAATTAGATTAGTTCTGTTTTGGAAATGAAGTTTTCTTCGGAAATTCATAATTGCATTGAAATCAGGTATTTGTTTATAGTAGTTACTTAATATTCTATTTTTATTTATATATTACTAGAGGGGTCTGTCTCCTATACACTACGCTCTACACACTATGCTAGGGAGTCTCCCTCCCTCTTCGTTTACCGAACCCTGGGGGGCTTTGCCCTCATTCGCTTCGATCGTTTCTCATATATTCGTTCAATATCGTAACATATATATATATATATATATATATATATATATATATATATAACTATGTCTATATAATCATTCGTGCTGTTGAATGGTAGTAATTATATCCCTCTCGAAAGTGTATTGCATTGTTGTTCTTTTATATATAATTGATATATACATATATATATATATATATATATATATATATATATACATATATATACATATATATACATATATATATATATATATACACGGAATTATATTAATTGAAGTATAAAATTATTTTATTATTTATCTTAGTGCACTGTACTTTTAGATAGAATTAAAATTAGATCCGAACGTGTTTTTCTACATATTTGGTCGGTGCAAAAATAATTGCGGTTTTTACGTATCGAGTGTAATGACGCATAAATCAATTAACAACTATATTTCTTATTCAAAATAAAGACCGTTGGCCCCCAGACACTTCTCCATACGGATAAGAAGTTCGTTTATTCTTACAAGAGAGAAATCTGAAGTCTTGGAATTAACGAATTCATCGAAAGCGCTTTGAGCTGATGCTTGATCTCTGAAAACCTTCTCTCGTAGGAAATTACTGAAATGTTAAAAAAATAATAATCCGTCGGATGACAGACAGCTCCGGAGAATAAGATGGATGAGATGGATAACGTTTCATAAAAAAGTTCATTTAATTTTTTTAAAATCATTTGTGTGACATGTGGTCGGGTGTTAAATGAAGAATTGGTCCTCTTCGAGTGACTAATACTGGCTGTAATATATATATATATATATATAATGGATATAGTCAATATGAGAAACTTTGAGAATCGAACTATGTGAGAAAATTTTGATTAGAGACATTTATTATATAATCTTATAAACAAAACATGCATGAGAAAAATGAATACACTTGAAGAACTTCTTGTACAAGTTGGTAATTACATTATGTTACTATGTATATCATGTTTAGAATTCCTTGTATTTTAGTTATCTTTTTCCTATCAAAACTCTCTCTCTCTCTCTCTCTCTCTCTCTCTATATATATATATATATATATATATATATATATATCGGAACATTTGTTCGGATCGAAATGTAATTATTTTTTAAAGTTTATTGAGCTAAATTGAAATATTTATTTTGTTATTATAAACTAATAAAACATCTAATTGATAATTACAAGAAATAAACTTTTACTACACAAATAATGCCCATCCTAAGTCAGTACTATTAAAAACAATAAATAATATTAAAATGTTTTTTTTTTTGTCCACAAGCATACATAAAACGAATTAATGTTATATATGTAATCGAAAATATTTATTTCTATCTCATAATAAATATATTTGTGTCGTTCATAATGACACAAATATTAAAATATATGTAAAGAAAAATAATAGTACAGTCAAGTCTCTTTTTATACGGTAGAACGTTCCACAGAAAACTACATATAAAAAAATCGCAGAAAAAAAATATAACTTACGTTGAAAAATTAGACATACGTTCTATAATTTTTTAACACCGTATAAAACCACAGCAATTAAAGTTAAAATACATCCAAAATCGCATAAAACAAATTATGAAAATTCTGGAAAATAAGAATGCGTGAAAAGTTCCTTCGAAAATCTGAAAGAAATCGATATAAAATACTTGTTTATTTTAAAATTTTATTCATTTAATTTTATTGAAAAATAACAGTTCTGTTCACATTCTTTCATCAGAATTATCGTTGCTATCTGACAATGTTCGGCACCATTTGCGAACTGGTGCGAATCACTTTCATCACTAGAAAAGATAGTCAGCGCATCAGATCTGCATGGTAAAGACAATGGTTCTTCACAAACAGAATTAGTGTCAATTTCACTCTCGTGCTGTGTTGATTTTTTCCTCTGAGAAATATAATCAGTGATTAAACTTTTCGATGATGATTTTACCAATTTTTTATGCAGTTCGCGATATCCAGACTTACAATTCTTCAGCTCACGTTGGAATTTGAAGGCTCGTTTAGAATTTGTGTCATTAGCAAGGAAATGATTTTACAATTTATTTCAAAGTTGAAAACCTTCTCGAATTATATTTCTAGTAAGGGGGATATGTTTTTCTTCCGATTCACTATCGTTTTCTGTATCTTCGACAATATCTATACTAATGATTTTATAATATATGATGATATTATACTAATAATATCACGTCACTTAAGGCATTATCCACAAGTAATTCTTCGATATCATTCTGGCTAAAGGTATCAAAACCTTCTCTGCCAATTTCGTGTGCCAAAGTAATGATTCTAGCTTATAATGTCGATGTTTGAATAGTTGCACTGTTTACAACACATTCAGGCCAACCTTTTACAATTTGTGGTTTCATTTTGTTGATGAATTGCAGGCGTATATATGAACTAAAACTAATTCATTAACATGAAAACTATTTTAGTGAATATCCAGCATCTACACAACCGAACATATCAAGAGTGACTGCCTCACTAACAAGAGACGTTGACACAACAATTATATTTTAATAAATAATAATATTTTTCGATGATGATTTTACCAATTTTTTATGCAGTTCACGATATCCAGACATACAATTCTTCAGCTCACGTTGGAATTTGAAGGCTCGTTTAGAATTTGTGTCATTAGCAAGAAAATGATTTTCTAGTTTATTACAAAGTTGAAGATTTTCTCAAATTATATTTTCAGTGATGGCGATAGGTTTTTCTTCCTATTCACTATCGATTTCTAGATCTTTGATGATATCTAAAGTTATACCAATAATCATTATCACTTAAGGCATTATCCACAAGCAATTCATCGACATCATTCTGGTTGAAGGTATCAAAACCTCCATCATTTCATGTGCAAAAGTAATGATTTCAGCTGATAATGTCGATGTTTGAATGGCTGCACCATTTGCAACACATCCAGGTCAAGCTGCTTTCCAGCAGACATTTAAAGTTTGTGATCTTATTTCAGCGATAGCAGATACAACATGATTTAAACAGTCCAAAATAGATTTCTTTTCCAAATGTCACTTACTGTTAATGACACATTTTCTATTTTATCCAACAAAATTGATAAGTGCGTTTAACGATTTTTTTAAAAGTAATAGTTATGACTTGATCTAATGGCTGAATAATGCTTGTTGTATTCGGTAGAAAAAAATACTACCTGCACATTTGAATGTTCTAAGCACGGATGATTGTCAACAATTAATGGAACTTTAAAATCAAAAGCTTTCTGCTTCATATAATTTGCATGAAATATGCACTGAATAACTTCAAAACCGCATTAAAAAGATACGCATAAAAGCTGACACGACTGTAAATGAAAGAATAAAATAAATGAACGGCAATAACTTATTTTTTAACTTATATTTGTATCGATTAAATTTTAGAATTTATATTGTTATATATATATATATATATATATATATATATATATATGTATATATATATATATATATATAAATTAAGTATATTCTTTCCTTTATATTTTTCAAGCTGATAATTATTTTCTAAATATCAATTTGTTACCGAATACTTTATTTTTATACTTAAAACATTTTTAACTTCTTAGCCACGGATTGTCGTTTTAAATTACTACTTTTTTCTCTAACAGTAGTCGTAAATTTTACATTAACGGTGCACACATCCCAGTGTATATATATATATATATATATATATATATATATACATACATATATATATATATATATACATACATATAATATATATATATATATATATATATATATATATATATATATACTAGTGTACATTGATGTTTTATCCACTGTCTAATGGTATTGGTGTATGCTAGGAATATTGCAAAGTTTCACGTACGAGAATCTTTTATTTATGTACTACTTATACACCAGTATTTTTTTAAATTTCAAACTATCTGTAATGCACTTTGTAAGAATTTGTACTGAATCTATCTATTTTACTTTTATTTCTACAGAAAGATTTATTATATCTAAATCACAATCATTTATTACATTAAATTAAATCATTGTTTCTCAAATTTACAATAATTGCATATTTCTTTTAAAAATGTCACCTTATTAATACATACATTTATTTGAGAAATTTACATGTTTTGATACTACTACTTTATAGAAATTAATAATTAATTAATTAATTGAAACGAAGAAATTGCAATAAAAATGTGAAATATTCCGTCACCATTTTCGCAAGAAAGAATAATATGGATGGTGATCTGAAATGAAAAATAATTATTAGGACGGATAAAATGTATGTAACAATATGAAGATGCAGAAAAAGCTTTTTCTCTGTCTTAATCTGGTAGGCTAAGAATAAGGAAGATGACATAATGGAACTGTCATCGAAATCAACATAAATGATAAATTAATAATCAATAAAGAGTTAGTGAGGTTAAATTTGTTCCGTTTTTTATTTAGAATCAAAAATTGTCTAGGGGTTGAAAGTTCATTTTTTGTAAAATAAATTTATTAATTTTTGATAAACTTATAATTATTTTAACATTTAATGGGTGTATTTTTTATTTTCAGTAAGAATATTTAAATAAAAAAATACTGCTGATAAAATAGCTTACTAAATTTGTATATATTAATTAAAAAAAAACGTTACGCTGTTTTAATGTAATTTGCCATTTTACAGTTCCAAACTATTTAGTAATACTAAATATTAGGTTGGTAGAAAAATAATTGCGGTTTATGATTTTCAAATTCATATACGTTTTAAGCTTTTTTGATTTTCCTAGCTGTTTCAAATGGCCCAGAGTCATTGAATGACTAACTTCTATCTTTTGTGCAAGCTCTCGAATTGTTGCACGTGGTTCTGATTCAACTAATGCCTTCAGTTGGTTATTATAAATTGAAGGACAGCCGCGGCCCGCTATATAATTTAAAAAAGTTGGAATCGATTGTGTTACTATTTAATTTTAGAAATTAAATTTATTACTATTAATTTAAATATTTTATAGGAGTAAATAAGTTTATATATATATATATATATAGAGAGAGAGAGAGAGAGTGAGAGTTTATCGACGATAATGACTTGAAAAAGTAGAAAAGTTCATAGATATAACTTTTTATGAGTTAAGCTCAAATATTAAGTTAGATAATTTCTGAGATTGTTTAATGGTAAATAGAAAATATAAATCCTAAAAAATTGAATAAAACGAAAATAATATTTATTTCAAATAAAAAAATATTTTTATCATTTTTATTATTCGTATATATATATATATATATATACATGTATATATATATATATATACATAAACAAAAAACAAAAAGAAAATAAAATTTAATTTTTTAAAGTATATTCTCATTATTTATAAATACTAGACAATATTTTTAACGGAATTCATATGAAAATTAATAAAAGTAAAATTAAAAAATGTAATACGAAAAAATACGAACATTACTAACTCAAAGTAGATCAGTATTGATTTGATTAAATACATAATTTTAAAATAATTTTCAATATCTTACTTTTAATTTCATTATATTCTATTCTTATATTTGCACCATTTTTGTCTGTTTGATTGAACAAATAAAACATTATTAATTTGATTTTCAATAAAAGTTGATTCTAACTCATAATTCTCATATCTTGAGTTACAGCAGTATTATTCTATTATAACATTATATATATATATATATATATATATATATATATATATATATACACGTGGGTCATTTGATAAGTATGGTAAAAAAGCAAGTTTTTTTGTAAAAAAATCGATTTTATTTCTCAGCATAGTCCCTATTGAGGGCTATATACTTATTTGGTCCAGCAAGTTGAGAAAAATACGCTTTGATGGCGGCGATGACATAAAGAATGTTGTTTCTAGCACTCTGACAAAATTTATGTCTGAAACTCTTAATATAAAAAATAATTAATATTAAAGTACCTCGGTCATTTGATAAGTATGGTAAAAAAATCAAGTTAAACATCATTTTTTGGAAAGAAATCGATTTCATTTCTCAACATAGTCTCCATTGAAGGCTGTGCACTTGGTCCAGCGAGTCTGCAAAATACGCTTTGATGGCGGCGATGACATCCTCATTCGACGAGAATTTCTTTCCACCGAGTCAAATTTAAAATTTGGGAAGAAAAATAAGTCGCACGGGGCCAAGTCTGGAGAATATGGTGGATGATGAATCAATTTGAAGCCTAATTCGTGCAATTTCGCCATTGCGATGGTAGATTTGTGGGACGGAACGTTGTCCTGATGAAGCACTTTTTTGTGCGCCAATCTTTGCCGTTTTTGTTTCCGTTCTTCTTTCAGACGGTTCAATAATGTTGCATAATAGGATACTGTTATCGTTTTCCCCTTCGTTAAGTAGTCGATCAGGATAATTCCTTAGAAATTCCAAAAAAGGGACCAACACCTTCCTAGCCGACAAACGGTTTTCTCTTTCTTCGGCGCACTTTCACCAGTCGTTGTCCACTACTTTGACTGCTGCTTCGACTCAGGTGTGTAGAGGTAGATCCATGTTTCATCCACCGTGACGAATCGACGCAAAAAGTGATAAGATCTATGATTCGTTCACGATGACATCAACGCAAAAATACATGCTTGTTTTTCACAATTTTGCGGCAACTGCTACAATGCTCGCTTCAAACATCTGTAGAATGTGAACAACGCGTCGCTTTTAGCTGAAATTTTGCCTATGCTAATTTGAAAAGTGACACTTGATAGCCGTGACGTTATCAAATGAGTGGTGGCGGCAAACCTTAGAAATTTACCAAAATTATCAAACGATCCACGTATATATATATATGTTATACTTCTACGAAAATATTTACAATTTTTATTAATCTTCTTATCTAAATTGAAGTTTTATACAAAAAGAAATACTTAAAGTATAAATAAATATTTATAAAGCTCGTATAAATGTTATTTTCAAGACTAGATTAACTTTATTAAGTTAAGTCAAGACTAGTTTAATATATGTAAATAAATATGATAACTCATCCTCTAATAACATATGTAATTAAATGTGAAGTTAACTCTTTTTGAATGATATTAATATGGGTGCGTTGTGAAGATAGTATCATCGATAATAATTAGTATGTTTGTACACGCCTCGAAGTATGCTCACCAAAAGTATGTTAGTGAGTGAAAACAATATACTGTGACAGTACAAGCGTGACCTTGGTATTGAATTCTTCCATGCATGACAAACATAACCTGTATATACAAATAGAGTTCATCATTGTTCCTTTTTAGGATGAATATAAATACGTAGATACATAAAAAGTACGACCGGAGTACTACTGGGTTGTTAATGAGATTCTAGTATCCATTTAATTAAGAAGTTATGAATATTAATAATGTTATACTGTTATGTAATTGTTCAGTTTGAGAATAAAATATTCAAATTATTCTGTATGTTATTAATTCAGCATTCATAACAATTAATTCATATACAAAATTGTGAAATTCATTAAATATATTATTACAAGATATACATTTTTAAATTTAAAAATATCTCAAATATACACAAGTACTTGTGTGTGTGTGTATGTGTATATATATATATGTGTATATATATATATATATGTATATATATATATATATATATATATATATATATATATATATATCTGTATATATCTATATCTATATACATATACATATATATATATATATATATATATATATATATATATATATATATATATATATATATATATATATTACAAACCTCAATGAAAATGTCTATATTCTATAATTAGTTTCCGTTTATAAGACATGTTTATGAAATAATTAAAAGAAACGAAATACTATTACAATTTCTATTATCTGCTCATTAATTTATTTTAATAGTTTTAATTTCTTTAATAACAAATTCAAGAATACGAGTAAATGTTGACAAAAAAGCGTCATTTAAAAGTGCACAATATATTTTTTTTATAATTTAAAGCGTGCAATTTTCTGTACATTGTATTACATTTCTTAGTTTTTTTTAATCTTTTTGGATTTCTCTACTTCTATGAACACAAATACGAAAGTTTATTTTCATATTTTACATTATACGAGGGCGATTTGAAAAGTTCGTGGCCTAAATATGAAAGAATATAACTTGTGTTTCTAAATTACTTTCATTTTTCAATACGGTCCCTGAACTTTAATTGAAAAAAATTAAGGTTAGAATTTAGAAAAAAAACCGCAATTATTTTCTTACCAATATAATATATTACGCGGGTGCAAAAATTTTAGTCTTTTTCTCTCATCTCTTACCATATTTACTGTAATTGTGGCTCTTAGTATTCTTTTTCGTGTTAATTTATTCAAAGAAACATCAACAAATAACTTTTATTTCGTCTTGACTACAATATAAAAAATATAATATTAATGTCATAAATGTATTAAATATAGATTAATAATTTACTCTAACATTCAGAGTAGAAGATTAGAATGAATATAAATATTTTTTTCCTATAAACCTATCTCATCTAGAATGTACACAAGTATTAGGTGTGTATAAAATGTAAGTTATTTTTTGGCAAACTTTTGCTTGGTTTTCATAATATATAAAATACAATTCAGTCATTAAAATAATTATCCGCGCTTTATACGACCTTTTGCCATCTCTCGGATATGTTTCGAATTTCTTTGTAAAAAAGACATCAGCTTAGAGACAATGAAATTTTCAATCCTTTTTTGTATCACACCTTGAAAGAGCTGTTCGTCTTAAGAGTTTTACATCGACCAGAATAAATGATAATCCGAAGACTCCAAGTCAGGTGAATACGTCATGTGCAGGAAAACTTCTCAGCATAAGTTGAAGATAATCAAATCAAAATCAAAAAATATTTTATTGTGATGAGTTTTACACAGTTTCAACGCCGTATTTACCGTGCGTTGAATGGAAATTGAGGTTTGGTCCGGGGTTTTAGCCGAGGTTTTTAAACCAGTTTCGATAGGAGAATTGTGTTTCAGGAAGTGGGTATAGTGGATGGTTTGAAGTGATGGAGCCCGGAAAAAATTTTCAAAAAACCGGAAGGAATGGATATTTGCATACAGAACATTTATGGACGGCACAGGCAGTACAGGATGATTACAACGACATACAAAAATAATAAGACTTAACCTAGCTTAGCTAACTTAACTAATCTTAACTACCTTAGCCCAGCTTAACTAATCTTATCTAACTTATGTACGGGGCCACCAGACCTTGATCTGATGGCACTGCGATACGGTCGCGGGTTGATTGTTTTGATTGTTTGATGAGCGTCACTACACTACACACTAGTACTTCGTGTTGTTAACTTTAGCACTCACGCAACTCACAGACGGACCTCAAGGGGGAAGTTGAAGGTAGTTTTTTCAGTAGTAAGAGTAACATGCGATCTAGCGTTGTCGTGCAGAAAAATGACTTTGAGGCTTCCATGTTCCGTAAATGGTCTTTCAGTACCATTTCGTTATCTAAATGATTCAACTAAGGATCACAGCGCTCAGTTGTAACCATTTCACTCGGTTGGAAAAACGCGTAAATCAGCAAACCCTTCTTGTCCCACCCACAGATGCACAAACAGATCTTTTTGGTATGCATACTCGGAATTACTATTGATAGTTAACCAGGGTTTATCCATGAATGTGTGTGTTTAGGATTGTCATACATAATTCATTTTTTATCGCCGGTAACTTTTCCACAAAAAAATCTTACATTTCCTGGCATGCAACATGATCCTTGTGAACCAGTAAACAATTCTGTTTTCGAGGAGTTCATGTGATACATACTTCCGAGTTTCTGATTTTTCTCATTCAATTCAATCATCTCTAAACTGTTGCTGATCATCTTCCAGTTGTTTTGTGAGTTCTTCTTACCTTTGCGATGGATTTTCATTTAATAATGCTTGAAAATAATCGGGATTTAATCTTTATGGTATTCCAGAGCATAGTCGTTCACTGATATTAAAATCACCGGTCTTAAAAAGTAGAAATCAATATTTGTAAATATTCTGCGAGACAGCACTTTCATCAAGTACAGAATAAATTGATTCTCATATACTTTAGCAGGGTTCTCCTCTTGTTGGATCTCGTAGCGAATGCATTGTTGAATATACAGCTTTTCGTCTCTCATTATGTGCACTACAGTTTTGTGATGTTTATCATTAATTAATGATATATGATGTTCCACATACTTAGATCCTAACTCTCAAAAAATGTACGAAGGTGGAAATTTATTCGAATTTTAAATAATTGTACCAGTGCGTTGAAATTTTTCATGCACACAATAAAATAATTTATTTTCTTGTAAACAAATGTTTTATTGAATTAATTGAACAATATTCATTGTTTTCTATATCTTTTTTGCAACGTTTGAGAAACATTTGCTTCTGTCGTAAAAGCTGATAAATTTATTGTTGCGGAATAAAAAAAATGTAGTCTTTCATGAATTCCTAGTAACTCAATCAATTTTAATTAGGTCTGCATCAAAATGTGTTGTGTAGCGCTGACATCACGAAAGATAACATTGTTTTGATAAGTAAAGTTGAATGTTTTGTGGATGAGTTTCTTCAGTTAGTCTAAATTGATGACAGTACGTATCTGATATTATTTCGCTGGCACATACCAACTCATAAAATATTACTCACTTATAACTTCATCAAATAGAAACATTTTTCGAAGATGCAAATCATCGTTTGGCATCGTTTTAACGACTTCATTATGTAATCTCTTAGTGCGTTTAAATGTAATATTATTGTATCAATATTATTTCACATTTAATATTTTATCTACAATATTTGCAGTTTTAAATCTGTCTCGATTAATATGACGAGAAATGTAATTTCCACTTACTTCATCATCTTTCAATAAATGATAGGATACATAACACCATTTTCTGTATAAATTGAACAAATCATACAAATAAAAAAATAACCGCGTTCTAAAAATATCAAAGTTTTGTTCATTACACGATTAATATGCAATCAGATAGTTTATTTTACCATCTAATACAGTGGTTTTCAAACTTTGTCGACTGATGGAACTCTTAAGATTATAATTTTTTTGCGGAACCCCTACCATTCTAAGAAAAAAATAGTTAAAATATCATTGAAAATATCAATATCGTGTGCAATTTATATGGAAAATGAAAAGAAAAGAAAATCATTATTTCCTTATATTTTTGTTTTAATGAACAATTTTAATATAAATTAAACAGTATTAATTACTAATTTAATAATCATTGCTACACATATGTAAGTTAATGGCTGGGATGTGCTTGCATTTTTTGAAACAAAATATCGAAACCAGGTGCTCTATTGGTGCTGTTTGTAAGCGCATTTCATATTCGGCATCCAGTCTTTTTCTGTATTTAGTTTTTGTAGCTACATAGGTTGAAAATGATTTTTCGCATAAGTTTTGACGAATGACATTAGGATCTTTACTGCTTTTTGTAGTGATTTCGGGGTATTTTGTGTGAATTTGTAACCAAAAATCAAGAAGTTGTTCTTACTGGTATTTAGGTTTTAATCTTGAATCTGCTGAGATGTCAATTAATTGCTCTTTTTATTTCATTAGCAAATGATCTGGTTTATTGTAAATTCTGAAATGAATTTTTCAATACGAATTATACGAATTAACTTCTTTTGTGAATTATTCATACACTTTTTTCAACTGAAAAATGTGTTCTAATAAGTATTTTTTAATATTATTACCCAAATTTAATTCATTCTCCATTAGAAAATTATTCAGTTTTTTAAAACATTGTACATTATTCTTTTTAGATATGATGCCCACATTTTTAAAAATAAATGTAATGCATTAATAATTTTTATTAATTTCAATAATATGCACCTTAAGTCCTTGAAGAGATGTATTAACTTCATTTAAAATCTGCCAAATAGGCCATCAGTTGCAACCACATTTCGTCATCTAATTTTGGAGCATAATCATGTTTACGTTCGTTAAAAAAATTCTTAGTTCACATTTAAACTCAAAAAATCGGCTCAATATTTTTCCTCGCGATAACCATCACACTTCTGCATGTAAAATCAAGGTTTTATGGTTATTAGATAATTCATCGCGTAACAAAGTCAATAATTTGGATTTAATTCTTTGGATTTGATTAAATTTATAATTTTTACAACGTTATACAAAACCTCCTTCAGTGTTTTTAGCTTTTCGGATTTTTTTTGAAAATTCTTTCGAATCTTGACTTTGACTCGCGGAACCGCCGAAGAGGTTGCGCGAAACACAGTTTGAAGAGCACTGATCTAATACATTAAACATATTAACATTCTGAATTTCAATATAGACTTTTATTAAACTTTTCATATATATTTTTTTTATTTATTTTGCTGTCAGATTCAGTAGATAGCAGTGATAAATAGTATTTTTTTCTTCTTCAAACCATTAAAAACAAAACATATTTTTAGAAATTTTTATAAAAAAAATTGTGTTCATACGCAATGCGGTCAAAAAGACAGACTCGTTTGATTTCGATCGGTGGTCGTTCGAACGTATATTTGAATGTAACACGATGATACTGTGACCGCCTAGATTGTAAAGCATTGTATTGTTTTTCCTTTTTCAACTGGCATTGAATCGGAGTCACTCTGACTGTAGCTCAAAACATGATTTCAAGTTGAATATTAGTTCTGGAATCATAAATGTCCATTTCATCGATTAAATAAGTTATAATGTTCAAACAAATTTCAATCCTATAATGCAAATAAATTAAAAGTTTTTTTGCTAACAGTTATGACAATACTCTTAATACACATGTTATAATATTTATACACTGTTGATTTATAATCAGTATAGTTACAATTCTTTCACAATGTTTGAGTATAAATGATATGTTTTTATGGAATTATTTGGAAGAAATAAATAGAATATATCGTGAAAAATAATTTGACATTAGAATAAACTATTTATTACATTGATAAATATTCTTTATAATATAAAATACCAATATTTATATTTTTTATGATATAAATATTAGAAAATATAGTTTGATCCATACTACGAATTTCGAAAGTTGTTAAAATAAGTCAAAAATTTTCAATGAAATGTTATTTTTTTTATTTTAAAATACTAGTGGGCTTTGTTCCGTAGTTGCTATGCTCGCCAACCCCTGGAACTCCGCCCCCGACTCGGTTCGTTTGTATCGCATACTTTTGTTCAATATCGTAATGTGTGTGTTTGTGTGTGTGTATATATATATATATATATATATATATATATATATATATATATATATATATATATATATATATATATATGAGGTTAGACAATTAAGTAATGCGACCGATTTTTTTTCTCGGCCTGTGGTAACACTGCGAACCTGTAACTCCGCCACCGTAATAGCAGATCCCTACTCTCTCGATTGAGACTTTGACCACCCTCGTACGATCATTTCTTCGCCAGCTGTTTAGTGTTTTGTAACAACGCGCGAGTAGTGCATGTCACGAAAATGAATATATATATATATATATATCGCTCAAGATTGTCTCGAGCAGGTTGAAAGTGATCCTACTCTTCTCGATCGAGTTATTACTGGTGATGAAAGTTGGTTCTTTCAATATGACCCCGAAACTAAACGACAAAGCCAACAGTGGCTGTCCTCTGGAGCACCAAGGCCAAAGAAGGCGAGAATGAGCAAATCCAAAGTGAAAACCATGTTGATTTGCTTCTTCGACAGCAAAGGGGTGGTTCACAAAGAGTTCGTACCACCTGGACAAACCGTAAATCAAGTATTCTACCGCAATGTGCTCGAAAAATTACGAAAAAGGGTGCTCAGAGTGCGTCCAGAGATCGCGAAGACTTGGGTTCTGCATCACGACAATGCTCCCTGTCACAGTGCGTTCAGTGTCTCTCAGTTTTTGGCGTCTAAAGGCATCGCAACGTTACCACAACCGCCCTATTCACCGGACATGTCACCCTGCGACTTTTTCCTATTCCCCCATATGAAAAAATTCGTCAAAGGTCGACATTTTGACTCCGTTGAAGATATCCAAGAATCTGTGACGAGGGTACTCGGAGAGGTCCCACAAGAAGTGTTCCAGAATTGTTACGAAAACTGAAAAACTCGCTGGAATAAGTGTATAGATGCGGGAGGGGACTACTTTGAAGGGGATCGTAGCGATGTACCTTAATTTTTAAATATACTCGATTTTTGAATTTTGTCGCATTACTTAATTGTCTGACCTCGTATATATGTTAGTGTATCTATATAATCACTGTCACAGTTATATTGCAACGTTTGTTTTATAGTCCCACATTTCATTGTAGTTGTTTTTATATTGGGCTGTTGTCGGGGCATCCTTTGCCTCTAGGGACGGCCATCACATATTGAACTGACATTTAAAATCATAGGCTGACCAGAAACATCGCCAAATTCGTGCAAAAAAAGTTATTATACCAATATCATAATTTTTTGTGTAAATTCGGGGGTTTCATCGTTAATAATAATTTAATACAAAATCTCTACACGTTTTTTGTTCAGTTTTTAGTACAATATTTTGTTCATGATTTGAAATTTTACGGAACATTTATATATATATATATATATATATATATATATATATATATGATACATATTTTTTTATTATGCACATTTGCCACTTTGAACTATTTTTGTAAGGTAATTAAATTTTGATTTGGAATTTGTTTATATGAATGTGGTTTATAAAAAATTAGAAGAACGAAAAATGTATGTATTTTATTCGATTCTTTTCATCAATTCTTATATTTTATTAGTAAAGAGCTTTATTTCATTCATTACAGTTGTATGTGTGTTTTGTTCAAATTCATAGAAATGATAAATCTTTCAATGTTTGACTAGAGAAATAAATAAAAAAATAAAAAAATGTAACCTTAATTATATTGAGTTTTGCTCAATTTTCTGTACTAAATATTTACCATTTTAGTTTAGAAAAAATGAAGGTTAACTTAAATAAAGGAAGATATTATATATCATTTTTTTACGTTTTTTTAATTATAATCCCACATGTGTATAGGATTATAGTGCAGATAACAAATTTCATTGAAGACAATCACTCATTCTAACGAATACAAATGTGATCTATTTTAAGCTGCTTCATAAATAAAAATTGACACAAATGAGAGAACATTATATTATGAATGACATTTTTGTTGTCATTTAATTCTTGTTTTATTTGCCCTATGAATGCTTCTCATTGTGTTCTGTTTTAATTAAAGATGATAATCCTTGTCGGCTGTATGATATCATATGTAACTCTTCAGACATATGTCTAACATGTAGTTGCGTATCAGTTAGATTGCGTATAGTTAGTGAACTATGTGAGTTTAAATATTTTTGTGAAAGAAATTATTCATTTTTGAAGATAAAATATCAAAACGGAAACATATTTTTTATGACGTTAAATTATATATAATACAGTTTAATATTATTTATAATATATATTTATATATATATATATATATATATATATATATATATATATATATATATATATATGATATTAAATCAATGTGGAAATGTATAAATAATAGTTAAAAATTAATATCTACAAGTGTACTTTTAATTACATACATACATACATACATACACACACACACACACACACACACATATATATATATATATATATATATATTAATGTTGTAAATAATGAATAATTCATAAATGTAAATTGCATATAATAGTTAAAAAATGTATTTGATAAGTCCGACAAAAGAAGTTAAAATAAAAATTAACGAACATCTACACTTTTTAAATAGTAAAATAAGTCTTTAGAGATATAAACGTGCGCTGTAGATTTAAACTTGAATTTAAAAAAAATATTTTTTCTTCAGAATTTTGGCTAAATTTATTGAGTTATTTGTTATGTTGACTTTTAAATATGAAAATACCTTCAATTTAGTTAAACGGAAAAAAATTGAAATGCGTTATTTATTAATACAAATTAATATATAATATTTACACATAAGTAAAAAAATTAAATATGTATTTTGTGAAAATTATGAATATTTGGTATTATTAATTTAGATTTCGGATATTGAATGTGACAGTATAATCTTATGCAATTATAGCGCATGGTGGCTGTGAACACTGTAGAAGAGGTTGTGGGAGGGAAATAGTTAATTACACATTTATAGAAATAAAATATAAAAAATGTATAATATTTTTGTTATGAGTTGTTTCTAATTATGTCACACTTGCACAGCTTAACTAGTCTCAAACTGTCCAATAGAAGAAATCAAGGAATTGTTATTAATTTATCTAAAACAGTCTAGCTAATCTTTATAAAACTTCAGATACACAAATTGTAAACAAACTTTTGAAATAATTATTAATTTTTTTATTATACACATTTTTATATTTTCCCATAAAGCATATATAATAATTTACTAAAAAAATTAATATATATATATATATATATATTTGTATATATGTATATATATATATATACATAGTGTAGTGAGATGACTAACCGATTTGTATATAGCTTCAAAGTAAAAAAATGCATTTTGTAATTTTTATTAATTTGATAATATCTATTAGACTGGTAATAAAATAATTGCGGTTTTTCTTTTCTGAATTCTAACAAAAATTTTTTTCCATGAAAGTGGCATTTCATCTTGTTCATGTTAATATTATTTTGAAGTTCATTTCCCGGTCTGTATTTTGGTAACATCGATTTTGGTTTTATTGTTAATTTTGTTTTTAATTGCGCTATTGAATTAAAACGTAAAAAATAACAGAAAATTAAACGATTTTTTTTATGTGGGTACTGTTAAGGAACGTACTGTGCAATTGTGGTTCCAAAAATTTCGTGTTTACGACGAGAGCCTTGAAAATGATAAAATGTGCGGGCATCTTTCTTCAATTCATAACGACCAACTGAAGGCGTTAGTTGAATCAGAACCACGCACAACAATTCCAGAGCTTGCAAAAAACTTAGGCGTTAGTCATCCAATAGTTATGGAAAACTTAAAACCACTGAAATTAAAAA
>CM068316.1:26884105-26956605 GCA_034766995.1 Acanthacorydalis orientalis
CCACCAGGACAAAGCACTATATCACAAATCGATCATCGCAATGGAAGAATTGCACGAATTAGCCTTGGAATTGATTCTTCATCCACCCTATTCTCCAGACTTGTCTCCGTGCGACTTTTTTCTCTTCCCAAGTTTGGAAATTGGGCTCGGTGGAAAGAAATTCTTGTCGAATGAGGATGTAATAGCCGCCATCAGTGCGTATTTTGCAGACTCGCTGAACCAAGCTCTCAATGGATACTATGTTGAGAAATAAAATCATTTTTTTCTCAAAAAACGGTGTTTAACTTGCTTTTTTACCATACTTATCAAACGACTCACGTATATTATTTAATTTTTGGAGAGATAAATATTTGATGCCAAATTATAAATAAAATTATTGAACATTATTTATATTCACAAATGAATTTGAAATATTATTTACACATTTTAAAAGAGTCGTCTATTTGTACAATACATAACATGTAATTGCACATTTGCCTATTAACATATGTTCATTTAATTAAATTTGATTCTTCCTGCTATATGAAACTTATTATAAAACCTTAGCTAATCTTGTTAATCGTATAATTGACATATATATATATATATATATATATATATATATATATATATATATATATTTATATATATATATATATATATAAATATATATATATATATATATAAATATATATATATAAATATATATATATATATATATATATATATATATATATATATATATATATATATATATGAACAAAATTGATTTAGTAATTGACTGGTAACTTGAAATTTATTATTTACATATTTTTTTCGATTTGAAATATCATTTCGGCGTGCTGAAATATCACAATAATTTTTTCGAAGGTCTAGAAAAAAACAAATTTAATTTTCATATTTTGAAAAACGAGTGCAACGAGATGAAATATATTTCTATCAGTTAATACTTTTAAATGGTTTTAAAAATAAAAATATTAACTATCTATCCTTCATATTCGACCTCGAGTGCATCCGTTAGGTTATCTTCTGCTAAGTGATTCTCAACAACCTTTTCAACCCTTATGTCATATAAAATAGCAACGAGAATAGCGAGTTATGAACTACTTGAAGATAGTTCAAGTTTCGATCCGTTTAGCCAAACAGATCAACAAGTAACACAACAGGTAAAAATCTGAGAAAGTATTGGAATAAATACAAGCATTTTTAACTTTATTGTTTATATCCTCTCTTAACAATAAGAACTTAATGAAAAGAATTGTATATGAATTGAAAATTAATTACGCGGATATTAATATTAATTACATATATATGTATATATATATATATATATATATATATATATATATGTGTGTGTGTGTGTGTGTGTGTATGTGTGTGTGTATGGAAATCATGAAAATGATCAGTTGGAAAAATATGTAAATTATTTATTTATTTTAATGAGATGTTTGTTCTAGACTTAATCTGGATTACATCACATTATGTGTACAAAACAATTACTTTCTTAATGTACATCGATATATACAAGTAATTGTATTCTAATCTGAATTTTTTTTGAATGAAAATGTCATTTCTTCGTTTTCAATATCATTTTAAAGTGCATTTTTCGATCTGTGATTTTGCTAATATCGACTTTGATTTTATTATTAATTTTGCTTCAAATTGGGCTATAGAATTAAAATATTGAATTGAAAAGAAGCAAATAAGAGCAATTGTTTTGTATGAGTCCAAATAATAGAAACTGCTCATAAACTAAACGATACTTTTGGCGTGTGTACTGTTAACACTTGATTTACTGGCATTTATAATATACCTATTTTTACTGAAATCCGTCCTTTTGACGGATACATTAAAATACAGTGTTTTGGTAATAACAATTAATTTTATTTTATATCATACATCTTTATTAACAGAGATTAAAAGTACATTTTTTACATATAAATTCTATTTTGAGGATACATTTTCCGTACACAAACTTTTTGCACTCACAGCAAATATTATTGCATGTATTTTTTTTACAAAATCCGATTTGACAGGACTTCAGATTGTTATTTTGCAATTGCCTATATCGGACGACTGTTTGGAAGTAGTCTTACGATCATCTATGTAATCCCTCTCTAATTCATCTCTCTCAATAGATACTAAGAGAATGACACTTAAATGTGCTAATTAACGGAAATAGAAGTTACCAATATTTAAATAAATATTTGAATCTATGTTATCATTTTTCTTATTTAACTTCCGTTCATGACTCTTTCTTATCCTTATGATTAGACATTTTGATGTCTTTATTTGATGTTTACTCTAACCGAATTATCACCGGAAGTAAAATATTTTTTTCTTTTAAAACTAAAAACATCTTTTCTACATTTGCATCTATTACAGAAATGGCTATTAGAAGTATACTTTTTATATATTTTTCTTCACTTTTTTCTCTCATGTATATATATGAGAATATATATATATATATATATATATATATTATATATGTATATATATATATATATATATATATATATATATACATATGTATATATATATATATATATATATATATATATATATATATATGTATATATATATATATATATATATATATATATATATATGTATATATATATATATATATATATATATATATATATATATATGTACTTATATGTATGTGTAAGGGGTAGAGCGAATGTGTGCGTATGTGCTTTTATGTTTTCATTAAAACGTGCATAAATTCTATTTTTGCTATGTGTCCCTTGTCGTTTGAACACATATTAACTTTTTAATTAAAAAAAATACACGATGTACGTAATTATTTGGTTTTATATTAGCATTTATATGTTTTTAGTTTAAACGAAATATTTCTAATACTATAATAATTCAAGTAAATTGAAGAATTATTTATTTTTTTTAATACAGTTAAATTCATTTGTATTCGAGTAATAAAAATGTTATGAATATTAATATTTTTTTAAAAAAATCATCAGATTATAAAACAATATAAAATATTTTAGATCATATCATCTTATTAAAGTGACTTAGTATGTAGTTTTTGCACCTAGAGTCATAATACTGCTCAATAAAAATAGTTGTGTTATTGTACCTTAAGTATAGGTATCACATGAAATTAAAAATATTGTATAACGGATCCATAGTTTTACCTTTTGAATCATTTGTAAATAAAATGAATGTAAAAATTAAAAACAACAAAATTGAAATACGCCTATTTATACCCAAATGTCAGTTAACTTTATTATTTTCATTCGTATTCATACACCAATAGACGTAATATAATAACGACAATGAGATAATTCGAAGTGTCATAATCGAATTATCCTTTAAATAGTTATATTTGTAATCAAATTATTTGATAGAAAAAGGTAGTTAAAAAGTATAATTCACTGTTCGAATGAAGTGTATATTACATTTTAATTAAAATAATTGGCTTAGTGATAAAGAATCTAATTCTCAATATTGTGGTTCTTCTTACAAATGTGAACATACATAAATAAAACTTAATTTAAAGGTTTCCAGTCTATAAGATTTATTGGCCATAAAGTTTATCTTCTTTTCATGCAATTTGTTTCATCTATTATTATTTTATTTTTACTTTTGTGTATATGTTTGTATGAATATATATATATATATATATATATATATATATATATATCTTCTTCGATGGCATTACAGCAGAAATCGAGCTTTGGTTTTCTCAATTTTCTGCCTCCAGACATCCCTTTCCCTAGCGGTCCTTCTCCACTTCCTTATTTCCACAGTTTCACTGCATAATCAAATCTAAATTCCGTATTAGTGGTCGTTTATCGTTACATCTATCCAATATCCGAGGTTTTGAGGTTTCGTAACGTTTGTTGTTTTACGAGGTGGGGTTGTTAACTGAACGCCCGGCACCCTTTTTCGGAGATCATTCTTCCGCTCTCACTAGCCCTGACCTCTCTCACCATCGAAATTGGATAGCTGATCGTGAGTGAATTCATTCTGGTGACCAGGGTTCAGGGTTAACCATTTGCGAGGTGGGAGTTGGAATTGGGTAGAAGAGGCTATGCGACGCTAACTGGAGTCGGCGTCATGTGGTACGTTTGCACTACCCTATTTTAACCCTATATATATACGTATATATATATATATAAATAAATACAGGGTGCGAGTGGTATTTGAGGATGTATTTTGTAATTTAATAAAAAACTCCAATTTAATAAAAAACAAATACATTTTAATAAAAACTTGTGCGTATGTTCTCGATAAGCATTCTTATTCAGTGAATCCGCCTTTGGTTTTTATGACTGCTTCAATGCGAGACCGGAATCGTTGATATGCCTGCACTAAATGGGCCTCATTCATTTCATAGAGACCATATGTTTGGTGTTACATGATCGTACAGATGTTCTCACAACCATTATTGAGTTATCAGGGCTTTGTGAGAATGTGCTTAGTCTTGCTGAAACATATACGGCCTTTCGGTACGTACTCAGTCTATCCAGAGCTTAACAACTGTCTCCAGAATCTCAATGTATCCAGCAGCAGTAATTTTAAGACGCTGTGGAAAGATGTGAGTCTGCATGATATGACCTTCTTTACTCACTATTCGTAAAACCATCACCGTTGCTGGAAACTTAGTTTGTATCATTATCGGGATATCAGAAGAATCTGCACATAACTGAGTGTCATTTATCCTATTAGACTTTTAGTTTTGACCGAAATTCTTTCATCAGAGAAGAACCAAAGCAGGTCATGTTCGTGAAGGTTTTTAATCTTGTTAAGTAACCACTTGATATGGATCAAGCTATTTTTCTGTGTCTTTGTAGACATGAATTTGCCTCTCCTTAGTGTATACGACTTCTATCGCATGTCCTCGTGAACCAAAGTTTTGATAGTCCTCTTCGACACTTGAAATTTTTTGACGATGCCTTTCATTGGTTTTCCGAGATCATTATCGATAATATTTTGAACCCATTAGATAAATTGCAGTGTTTTTATGGTATTCGAACTTTTAGAATGTCTTTTTCTCTTTGATACAGTTGAAGCCCCGCAAGAGGCTTACAATTCCATCCGAACTTTGTGTACAAAAGTTCTTGCAACATTGGAAAGTTGATAATGTCCAAATAATTGTGTGCCGCATATATGGCAATAATGACTAGATGTCTTTTCATTTCTTGTGTTAGCGTTTTATCTCCCATGGTGGATTTCTAGGAAAAAAACATTTTATTTGGTTTGACGAAAGTCATTACCTAAAAAATAAATGTCCTCAAATAGCACTTGCATCCTATATATATATATATATATATATATATATATATATATATATATATATATATATATATATATATATATATATATATTAATGTAAAAAAGAAAGAAATTGTTTTGCAACAGCGTTTTAAAAATTAAAATAAATAGTAATTAATTATTTTATCACAATGAACATAAATCCTGGTCACAATAATGTTAATTAAAAAGAAATAATTATTAATTTTATTATATAATACATACAATAATGAGTTCATCGCGGTCTGACTTCAAATTAACACAGTTTTTAATTGGCAATTGACTTCAATTTGTTACGAATGATAAAACGGTGTGATCATCGCATCCTTCGCATTTATTAACGCTTTTATTAAAAAAGGTAGAATTCAGTTTGAAACAGTCAACCGCATATTAAAAAAATATATTTGCATAATGGTATTAGAATTAAATGAAATGAAGATTAGTTATGCATGTATTTTAAAATTTATTCCTTATTTAAAGTAATTATGTTTGTTTATTTTTTTGTTTCCATAAATAACGATTTTATATACCTACATATAAATAGGTCATAAAATAAAACATGACCTTCTATGATTTGTTTCATTACAAATCAATCTCGAACATTTATACATACCTACATACACACACACACATACACATATTATATATATATATATATATATTATGGGGCTCCGCCCTTCACTCACTACGCTCGCCGAATCCCGTGGGACTCTGCCGCTGCTCCCTTTGCTTGCACCCCCGACTCGCTTCATTCGTATCGCATCATATCAATACCATTATATATATATATATATATATTATAATAGTATTTTTATATAATCATTCTTGCTGTTGAATGCTGTGAGTGCGTTCCTCTCGCAAATGTATTGCGACGTTGTTGTTTTATAAAATCGCACATTTCATTATAATTGTTATTCTATGTGAGTTTTTTGAATGTTTTCGCACATATTCCACAAATCAAGCTCCGCATTCATACACAGACAACACATAATATGAACATAGAGATTGGCCTCGGGGAAATTCCATTCCCGAGGGACTATCTAACATGTGAAGACACTAATACGATAGCACGATTCACACTTCCTTAAAATTGGTGGAAAAAATTGTAGTTATTATGGCATGATGGGCTAGTTTACAAGCTGGCTCAAACAACGAGTACCCTTGTATCTAGTCCGTCTTATCGACGTGTAACTATGAGACAGAGCATTCCGTGTCGAGATAAACGGTCAGAAGAGTGTCGCATAATCGCTGGTGTGTCTCTAGAATCGATGCTAGGGTCAATGATATTTAACCACTATATCAATGACATTCCGAAAACCAAGGGGGTAGAACTGGCTCTTTATTCCGATGATACCGCCATCTATACGACTAGAAGAACCCTCGAGGATATCAGGCCTAAGCTTCAGGGCGCTCTTGATGAAATCGACCCGTATTTCCAAAAGTGGAAAATCAAGATTAACGCGGCCAAGACTGAAGGTATTCCATCGTGGAAGAATGAATAAAGATCCAGGGCGCCTTGACATAAATGGAGCTGAGATACCTTAGAGGAAATCCGTCAAGTATCTGGGTGTGAATATGGAGAGACAGCTGAAGTACAACGAGCATATCGTATGTGCATGTAAGAAAGCGTACGGTGCTCTGGTCATACTATACCTCTCTGGCCATACTATGGCCAGGAATTGCGGTCTGAATAAGGAAAATAAACATACTATCGACAAGATGGTGATCAGTCCGACCTTCACGTATGCTTCCCCGATATGAAGGAACACCTCCAAGACAAGCATTCTCAGCGTGCAGACGGTTCAAAATAAGATCTTAAATATGGCTTTGGACAAAACAAATCTCTACCCTACGGTAAGACTTCATGAGAAAGCGGAGATAAAGACCGTTGCGCAATGTATACAAGACGTGAGCTGGAAATTCTATAATAAGAAATTTGTCAGCCAAATAGCGAATCAGTTCGGTTCGGCGAGGGTGAACGTTTTACATAAAAGGATGGGTAGGAGTCGATGAAAGAATAAATTTGTTCAGCCATCATACTTTGACAAGCCGCGATCATCGTTGTCAACGGACACTCAGGGGTGACGGACTAGAACTTTGTAGAAGCATGGGATGGAAGGAGGATGCTCCAGGGAGGAATGTAATTTGGTTATCATTGCTATGTGGTTTTTTTGAAATTTTTCTTGCATATTCCACCAATCAGGCTCCGCATTCATACACAGACAATTCATAATATGAAGAGAGAGATTGTTTTCGGGGAAATTCCATATCCGAGGAACAATATAACATATGAAGACACTAACTCGATAACACCATTCACACTTACTTAAAATTCGTGGAAAAAAATTATAGTTGTTATGAGTTTTCCCACATAATCCACGAATCAGATCCACATTCATACACAGATAATACACAATAAGAAAACGAAGGTTGGTTTTGGGGAAATACTCAACCCCGAGGTACGACCACAGAAAGACACTATAATATGACTCACACTTTCTTAAAATTAGTGGAAAAAAATGCATTTGTTATGATACCAATATTATAATTTTTCGTATAACTTCGGGTGTCATCGTTAATAATAATTTGAAAACAAAATCTCTATATGTTTTTTAATTTTTTTTGTACATTTTTTGAAATTTTATGGAATATTATATGCAACATTATATATATATACATATATATATATATATATATATATATATATATATATATGTATGTATATGTATATATATATATAATTAATATGAAAGTATTGAGCAAAAATGAATGAACATATTGTATAAAATTTTCTTATAATGTATTTATAATTTGAAGAGCATGACAATCAGTTCACTTTAAGACTTTGGTCGTTAAAATATTACAGAATATAACATCAAACGTTATTACTTTAAAACATTATACTATTAATTGTTCTTGTTGTATACATGAATAAATTTAAATTTTATGATATTTTTAATAGTTGTTGCAAATGACATTCAAGTGCACGTTATAGTACTCCTAAAATATCATAAATTATTATATTATATATCTTGATTAGTATTCTTGTATTATAATATCTTTGACATAAATTTATTTTTATAATATCATATTCTTTTTAAAATAATATGTCTGTTTATCTGTCTATCAATCTATCATCTATTTATCTATTGGTTGGCAAATAAGTAATGTCGGATTCGTAAGAGATCGTTTTTGCTGTTTTTGACGCAAAAGACAATTCATAACCTATAAAATGCATGTACAGTCTAAAAGTGGAGACTTTGTCTAATTTAAAAAAAAATCATTATTTTTAGTAATTTTTTTTAAATATTTCTTTTGATTTAAAGATGAATAACGAGAAGTATTTTCGTTCAATTATACTTTTTTATTTCTGCAAAGGTCAACTTTGTTCCAAAATCTTTTCCACTGTGATCAGCGTTGTTATTTGAAATTTGCGTAGCTGCAGTTAATTTATTTCAATGTTCTCTTACGAATATAAAAAATAAATGTATCTTTAAATGATAAAAAAATTGAAAAGAATAAATTTAGCGTCGAAACATTTTTAAGTGACATTGTTGCAAAAAAAACCAGTAAAAATGTATTGAAAAAGAAATTCTAATAATAACATAACATTTACATTACAAGAAGCAAAACAACAAAAAAAATCCGAAAAGAAGAATTGAACCCGAGACCTCCAGCGATCCGACAGCTTTACCTAAGCAACTATACTACACGTTCTTTTAATACAGTTGCACGGAAACTAATTACACGGTACTCATCTTGTTGTCTTGAAACTTTACGCCCGGTGTTCTCCTAAATGGTGCAAAAGTACATCAAAGACGTAAGGAACATAAAATAAGGGTCACTACCTACCAACCCACGGACCCTCGAGCGATTCGAGTTCCCTACGTTGGTGCCCTCTCTTTGTGAAACGCAATAAAAAGGAACCATTTTTGAAGCGGATTATTACTGAAGATGAAAAACGGATTGTCAACAATAATGTGACATGAAAAAGACCTTGGAGTAAGCTAGGATCAACCTCGTTAACTACTCTCAAAGCCGGTTTAAACTTCGAGAAAGTCATGTGATAAGTATAGTGAGATAGGAAAGGGATAATGTTCCTCTTTCTTAATCAGATTATTAATAATTATGAATGCTGTTCATAATTGGATAGATTGAAGAAGAGCATTGAGGAAAAACGACCAGAATTTGCCAATAGAGTACTTTTCCACCGAGATAACGCGAGGCCACATGTATCTTTGCAGACTCGGCAAAAATTGAGAGAGCTGAATTGGGATGTTCTTATTTATCCACCATATTCACAGGACTTAGCACCATCAGATTTTTACTTATTTTGTTCCTTGCAAAATTCTATTAGTAAGAAAAATTTTGACTCTTTAGAGGCCTGTGAAATGAATGTTTCGAGATTTTTTGCTGAAAAAGAGAACATATTCTGGAAGGATGGTATTGATACTGTCTACAAAATGGCAAAAAATCGTTGATCATAATAGTCAATACATTATTTAAAAAAGTTTTCTATATTAAAAAAATGGCCGAGAAATTCGACATTACTTATTGGCCAATCAATATATATATATATATATATATATATATATATATATATATATATATATGTATATATGTATATATATATATATATATATATATATATATATATATATATATATATATATGTAGGATCAAGCCTCATGCATGTCCGATTTACATACATACACACACACACACCCTCTCCTGTCGTCTGATAAGAATGTGCGTTTTTTTGTTAATCCTCGATTCGATTGTCGGGCTTGATTGTATGATATAAGTATAACAATGACAGTGTGCACAGATTTCAAATGGTTTAATTGTTGTTGATTTTACTTTAGTACAGTTATATATCACGGGAGACATATATCAAGGCTCGAATATTAAGGCCCGCGCACACAGAACCTTGTCGGGTCGCACCGCATCGCATTGCAACACAAGATTTGACTTTCAGTTTCCTACCGCACGGTTTGTTGCCGTACATGTTTAAAATGGATAGTTTAGATCAGGGGTTCTTAACCTGTGAGGCGTGTCTCTCCTAGGGAGGTGCAAAAGTGTTAGTGGAGAGGTGTGATAGCCTTCTATGAAACAAAGGCAAGAAATCGATTGGATTCCAAGGATGACATATGGCTAGTCTATGGCTTTGTCTAAAATTGTACCTCGAATTTATGGTTTGATTGATCAGAAGAAGCAGGAAGTATCTCATTAAATGACACTGAATTTGAAGTAACTTCATAATCATGCTGAAAGACAAAAGGATGTTTCTGAAGAGCAAAATTTTCTTTACTATTTCTGTGTATCTGAGGATATTAAAATAGTCCACAGTACGTAACCTCTTATTTTTATTGTTTACCACATATTTGAAACTTCGTAAGTGGCTTCATTTTGACGAGTCTGTCACACTTTTCCTCTGCGAAAATTCTCGGTAACGCTACGTTTTCAAACTCGTTTTTTTTGTCGGACTGGCAATACGGCGCAATATTTTTGTCAATATATTTTCAATATTCGGCGATAAAATATACTCATCTATCACGTGTGATTTCTGGCCAACACGTGATAATCTCCATAACGGTTATCGTAAAAATGACATTTATTTATTAAAAAATCTTGCAAAAATTAAACCTATGGTGTTCACAAAACACAACCTCGTTATTTCGACATGTAGCAGGCGGTAGACTTATCGATCGCCGGATTGTTTCTATAGGTCAAGTTTTGTTTCGTACTTTTTATAAAATTATCTTTCAATTTCACTGCAAAAAATGAATGTGGTCATTGCATTATGTAACGTTATAAAATTGACATGTTTCGGAATCACTCATTTGAAAACGCAGCGTTACCGAGAATTTTCGCAGAGGAAAAGTGTGGTAGATTCGACAAAATGAAGCCACTCACGAAGTTTCAAATATGTGGTAAACAATAAAAATAAGGGGTTACATACTGTGGACTAAAATAAAAGTTCAATGTTAAGTACGTATTTTATCAATTATTAATTACTTTCGGAAAGGAGGGGAGGTGTGAATTTTAAGTTTACTTTGAGGGAGATGTGAGACGAAAAAGGTTAAGAACCCCTAGTTTAGATGAAGAAATTTATCTATTTCAAGAGTTGTTTGAAGAGGAGATAAAACAAAACAGATTTAAGGAACGAAAACGTAGAATATGATGCCATGGTAGTTGCTTGAAAAGAAAGAGATTTTGAGAATTCCATACTCTTTTTCAAGATTTGTTTGTAGACAAGAAAAAATTTTACCGACATTTTAATGTCACATGATAAAATTTTTGAATTACTATATTTTGATTAAAATAATCTGTCAATAATAAGAAAATATCTATTATAAGAAAATATCTATCATAAGAAGCACATTTATACAAATTTTCATTTATGTAAATCTGCAGTATATTTAAATATTTAATGACAACTTCATTAAATAATATCATATACGTATAATTTATCCCATTATTATATTCAATGTTTTTATGTTTTTCTCTTTTATTGCGCTGGGATGATTCTTGGCAATCAACAATCATCAATTGTCAACAGTAATGAACAGTAATGGACAGATTTGAATAAAATAAAAATGTGTATGATTTGTGGAATGATTGAAAAGTATACATGTGAATGATAACTGTTTTTCAAATCAATTTTATTATTTTTCTGGAATTTTTTCCTAAAATTTATCAAAAAAGTTTTTCTGTTCCATTGATTATGTTAGGTAACATTTTCAACCGCATTCCATTTAGTTATGTTAAAAGTGCAGATAAAATATAACTACTTAAAAATACATCAGAATTTTATTAACAGAATTAAAGTTATCTAATACTCACAGTCAGCAAAAAATATTAACAGGAAAAAGAAAGACACGAATAGTTCATAAATGTAATTGCTAATTAATGTGTCTGATCTCGAGTTCGAACATGTAACATACGTTAATTATTTTTTTTAGGAAAAATTTGTTTCATTTGTTGAATAATTTTTGTACACGGTGAAAGTATTTTAAAATAATCTAAATATAAATGTTAAAAAATATATTTTGTTGCTAATAATTTTTAAAATTAACTATACATTAATTATAGTTTTTCACTTTCAAATTAGCATTCATAAATGAATTTTAAGTTTCCTTTCATCAGAAGAATTTTCTAATCAAAATATTTTATTGGTTGATTCTTGTTCATTTTGTTTATGGCTTATGTGCATTTTGATGACTGAACATAATCAAAATTAACAGTAATTATTTATTTAATATTTTGATTAGAAAATTCTCTTGATCTGTGAAAAATAAAAATTCATTTGTAAACAAATTAATTTTTTTTATTAACACTAGATTCACTGAACCCGTCAATTTGACGAATTTCAAATTTCATGCTTGAAAATTAAGAAAATATAAATATTATTTTTTTAAAATATTATATTGACTTTTATTGATATAATAATGAGAATATATATATATATATATATATATATATATCCGCCGGTTTTCTACTTTCGCCTAACTGTATATTGTATACCTATTTATCCAGACATCCGTCAAATTAACGTGTTAACAAATTTTGAATTAACCGTCCTAAAAGTTTCTATTTATCAAATAATAAGTAACAGCACGAAGTGATCAGAAACTACAGAAGACAAAGAAAATAAAAATGTAAAAGAAAATAGCGTATTTCGTTCCTTGAGAAATGAAATAGTGTATATGCCATACAGTTTTTGGTTGAATAGGAAGAATTGAACTCACAGACTTTTCTTCGTTCTTCTAGTTATTTAGAAATGGAATTCTATTTTTACATACAATTATAATTCACTTATAAAGTAGTTGTTTGCAACAAAAAACTATTACAGCTGGGGCTATACGTGCAAATAAATAAGAAATACTAAAACTGCAGAAGCTAAAAAAGATAATATGGTCGAGTTCTCCACACGATTTTATAAATCAAAAATTTTGTTCTAAAAATGGACAAAAGTAAGTCAAAGAAAAAGATATTCTTACTCAGTTCAATGCAAAAAATTGTAAAAATTGGAAACGGTAATAATTATGCCTTGGAGACAACTACATTCTACAACAAGACAAAGTTTAGAGTGAATATGAAAGATCAAATGTTACGAAAATATAATGTCAAAGCAGGGTCTCATAGATGGACTTTTCAAGTATTTTATAACATCTTACATTTAGTAGCTAACAATACGTGGATATTGTATAAGAAGATTACTGGACTAAAATATATCTAAAAGATTTTATTTTTCAATTGTCTGAAAAATTAGCGAGAGACTACAGACATGAATTAGAGAGACTACAGAGACAGAGTGTAAGATTACTTCCAATTCGTTATCAGATATAGGAAATTCCAATAACAATTAGAAGTCCTGCCAAAACCAGATTTTGTAAAAAAAATTCAATATTTGCTGTGAGTGCAAAAAGTTTGTCTCTGGAAAATGTACCCTCAAAACAGAATTTATATGTAAAAAAATGTACTGTTAATCTCTGTTAATAAAAATGTGCTAATATAAAGTAAAATTAATTAATGTTGTTATAAAACTGTATTTTAACACATCCGTCAAAATGACGGATTTCGGTAAAAATATGTACACAATAAATGCCTGTAAATCTAATGTTAAATAATTTATTATATGATTATAATTGATTACTTTCTAAATTGTGATTATCATTGATTTAAACTAACTAAAAATATATTATGATATTAATTTTCTTATTTATTCTCTATTGTCATTTTTAATCCATAACAATTATTTTATGAGTTAATTGACATATTTCTATAAAATATTACGTTGGTAGGAAAATAATTGTGGTTTTTGTTTTATGAATACTAACCTTTTTTTTCAATGAAAACGCCGTTTCATCGTATCCATGTAAATATCATTTTAAAGTACATTTTTCGGTCTATAATTTGGTAACATCGACTCGTTTTATTATTAATTTTGCTTCAAATTAATACTATTGAATTAAAGATGGAAAAGAAACTAATAAGAGCATTTTTTCATGAGTTAAAAACGAGCGGTAAAGCAGTAGAAACTGCTCGTAAACTAAATGATGCTTTTGGTATGTGCTACTGTAAAGGAACGTCGGTGCAATGGTTATTCCAAAAATTTCGAGCTGGGGACGAGAGCCTTGAAGATAAAGAAAGTAACGGGCGTCCTTCTTCATGTCATAACGACCAACTGGATCACTTAAAACCACTTAAATAAAAAAATGTATATGAATTTAAAGGCCGTAAACTGCAACTATTTTTGTGCCAAGATAATCTATATATATATATATATATATATATATATATATATATATATATATAGGTAGATAGGTCTATAGAAAAAAGAAAAATTTTTAAATTTAGATTTTTCTGTATTTCGGCGCTCTGAAAAGATTGAACCAGCAGTGAAATGCATATAAGTAAAAATTAAAAATAATCAGTAATGATTTATTGAAAATTGTTATTCAAAAAAATATTTAGTAGTTTTATAAGTGAAAGTGAATGTTTAATTGTTTATTTTAGTTGAGAAAAAAATGCTTTTGGAGTGAAAAAATACTCACTATCGGTAGTGTGTATATATATGCCTGAAGTATATATTATATTACTGAATGATTTTTGATATCATATATTATTCATTTTTATTTTTAAAATTTGCATAGTTAAAAATGTACACAACAAAACTGAACGTTTTTCCAAACGTATCTAACTAATTTAAAACCGCAATAAACAATACAACTTTTTAATTACATTTAAATTTGTTAAATATATTAAATATGAATATTTTAATAAAAACAAAGTAAAGATACAAAGTAAAAGTGCGATATGAAAATTAAAAGTGTTCTACTTTGCTTGTATTCGTCTTTGTTAATAAAAAGTAAAACGTGTTTTTTTTTTTAATTTTCCATACTTTTTCTTATCTGACATAAACGTATTGTTTTTATAAAACGACACCATCAATTTCATATATCTATTTATAGGAGCAGAATAAAAAATATATACATTTTTAAAAAAAGAAAACTAAACTGTTGCTGTTGGGTGATTAAAACATCTAGAAAAATCAAAAAAGAGAAAAATGTATACGAATTTGAAGGTCATAGACCGCAGTTATTTTTCTACCAACCTAATATTATATGTATATATATAAATTAATGAAATGAAAATCAACAATATCACAAAATGTTGACTTTTGAACCGTTTTATATACTTGTAAACACGACGTATATATATATATATATATATATGTATTTATATATATATATATATATATATATATATATATATATATATGCACATACACAAATAATTACACATTCTTTTGTATTCTAGACACAAAAAGTGAATTTAATGTTATAAAGTAAAACATACAAAAACACAAGTTCTTGTATATATATATATATATATATATATATATATATATATATATATATATATATATATATATGGATTTTAAGATAGCACGTGATTAAGTTCAATTTCTTTCATACTGACCAGTGTTAGTTCCGGGTAATTAGCTTTCATATTTTGGTGATGTCTCTTATTTACTGATTACCTACAAGCGGACAATCACTGCGAAACATTTTTAGCCTAAATATTACACTTGATCACTTGTATGGAACGAAACACACACACACACATATACATACATACATACATACATACATATATATATATATATATATATATATATATATATATATATATATATATATATATATATATATATATATACAAACACATATAAACGTGACAATATTCAAGCTAGCGAAGAAAAACAAACTTGTTCGAATACACACAGACATAATATTATGGAATAATTATGTCTTGAAAAAATGAATATTCTGCATGACAAGAAATCATGAAGTAGCGATATTTACTTCATTCAACATTCGTTTCATTTTTGTTGAACTATTTATGATTGCAAACCAATTATATTGTATTTTTAGTTGAAACATTGTAACCTTTTTATTTTTAAGTATTTACTTTCAAAAACATAATTACACAGTAACTCTCACCTCGAATTATATAGTTGATTTGGTAGATATTGTTTGTAATTTATATTTATGATACATTTTCAAACAACGTTGTATCACGTTATGTCATCTGATGATGAAATATGGATGAAATTTAGGTACTTGTAAAAATTCACATCTTAACTGATTAGTATTCATAACATACCAATCCAGTGTGATTATCTTCGTTGTTCAAGTGGTTTATACCTTTATTCGATCGTAAAATTATTCATTATTCAACACTATTGCTTTTGTTATAAATGTTAATGTACAAAAGATTGTTATTTTGTTAGTGCATCATTTTCACAAATTTGGTAAAATTTCACTAATGATAATCATTATACTGTTAGATTGGTAGAAAAATAATTGCGGTTTATGACCTTCAAATTCATATACATTTTTCTCAGCTAGCTGTTTTAAGTGGTCCAGAACTGTTGTATGTCTAACGCCTAATTTATGTGCAAGCTCTCGAATTGTTGTGAGTAGTTCTGATTCAACTAACGCCTTCAGTTGGTCGTTATGAATTAAAGACGGACGTCCGCGACCTTCTCGTCCCCAGCTAATACTTTTTGTAACCACCATTGCACGGTACCTTCCTTAACAGTACCTAAACTAAAAGCATCGTTTAGTTTACGAGCATTTTCTATTGCTTTAACATCCGATTTGAACAAAAAATTGCTCTTATTTGCTTCTTTTTCAATCTTTAATTCAATAATCCAATTTGAAACAAAATTAAGAATAAAATCAAAGTCGATGTTACAAAAATACAGATCGAAAAATGCATTTAAAATGATGTTAACATAATCACGATGAATTTGATTTTGATTCATTTTTTTTCATTGAAAAAACCGTAATTATTTTCTTAACAACCTAATAACTTGTGATAGCTGAAACAACTGTTCTTTCTGAGCTGATGTAATGAAATTAAAACGAGATAACGAGAGAATATTTAATTACATGTTAATTTATTCACTTCCACATGAACTTAAGGAACACTTATATGATTATTTGACAGTACTTTCTCCAGATCCGTGTTTTTAAACTGTTATCACAGCTCTCAGCGAATGCGCAAGTACCGTAAGCGAGTTGTAGTTTAAAATGGTTGGATTTCATAAAATACAAATTATATATATATATATATATATATACATATATATATATATATATATGTATATATATATATATACAATATATATATATACATATACAATATATATATATATATATATATTGTATATATATATATATATATATATATATATATGTACATGTATATATTATATATGTATGTATATATATATATATATATATATATATATATATATATATATATATATATATATATATGTATATATATATATATATGTGTATATATATATATATATATATATATATATAAATATGTATATATATATATATATGTATATATATATGTATATATATATATCAGAAGATGTATGCTATTTTTTTGACTATCATATGGACCTATGGTTAAAAAAGTTTGAAGACCAGTAGCTTTTAACACTGATTGTGGACATAAATTGCATGCAATATCATATACACAGTATCAATAACACTCGACGTTTATTTCAAGTTGCATTTTTATTGCAAACAAACAGAATTCACTGTTTAGTTCATTTTTTCATATGCTAGTATCGACCTCAGTGAGTTTCAAAAAAGTGATGAAAAATTTTCTTCTGTTAATTTTATTAAGAATTTCTTATTATCATGTAATATGGGATGATGTAGAGTTTGGACTTTGGACCTCTAGCTGAAAGTGGTAAATCTATGTTTCATCTTTGATAATGATATATTTCAAGACGACATTATTTTCGATGGTGATTTAGAAAATAACAGTTTTTAAATGTATTTTTTCATTTTTTTTGTAATTGTTTTGGAACCCATCGTTAATAAATATATATTAAAAAAAAATACGGTTGTTATAAATGATTCAAAAACATGTTTGATATGCAGAGAGGTTGTTACTTCATCAATAGTTACGTATTTACTTGTCAGAATTCCTTCAAGTGTATATCAGTGTCGTTAGTATTAGTGAACAATTTTATCATGCTTCATTCACATTACATACGAATTCATAAAGGTATTCCTGTTTTGTAGTACATATATAACGTCATAAATTGACTAAGAAATATGGTAATTAAGCGATAACATTCCTTTGTTAACTTTCATTTTAGGAACAAGATAACCGCATGCAAGAACTTCCATAATTGTAAATGAATTGAACTAAATTTAATTTAGAAATTCAATATTTTTAATTTCAGTACTATTTACTTTGATTGGAAATACTGTAAATGAATTAGAATGTTATCAGTTTATCTTTAGGTAGTGTTTTTTTTTCAAGAATTCCTTCTCGAGAAAAAAGTAAAATTTGTTTTTCTCATTTCTCCAGAAATGTATTTCTTGTGAATCTATATAGTAGTTATGCATTATATCTGATTAGATAAGGTTAACAATGAGCTAAGGAGTTTCTTACTGCAATTAAAGTAGAAATAAGTAAAAGAAGAAACAATAACATCATATCTCTATAAATTTTTACAAAATTCCGCTTGTGAATAGAAAATCCGCTTGAAAATTGCTAAAGAAATGTTAAATAGATTATTTGCTAGTTGTCAACAGTTTGATATTGACGAGGAAGATGTTAGTGAAGTTCCAATCAATGGAAATGAAGAATTGTCTCTTCTTTAAGAACAGTTAAATTTATCTATAACAGAAAGTGTGAGAGAAGTGAAACCTGGTCTTACTGACAAATATTAGTCTATTAAACAAGAAATGTATATATTTCAAACAAAGGATACAAGAACAACAAACTTGGAACTATTTAAAGATACTTTGGCCACAATAAAGTCCAAGTTTACAAAAAATGAACGAATTTTTTTATTGATAATGATTTTGTTATGAACAAGAGAAATCGATTGTCCTATATTACTTTCGATGCGCTATGTTTTTTGAAAAATTATTTCAAAGTTGGACAATAAACGCATTAAGTTTTGTTTTGGATTATTTTTTATCTATATATTGTATTTTTTGTTAAAATAATGAATAAAATATATGAATTCAGTATTAAAGAGTAATATTTTATTAGTATATAACCCTTTAAACTGAATTTAAGCCGGTAAATTATATATATATATATATATATATATATATATATATATATATATATATATATATATATATATATATATATATATATATATATATATATATATATAATATAATATAATATAATATGAGAATTCTCGAGAAAAGAGGTACAATTTTCTTTTTTCGAGAAATGAAAACTATAGATAAATCTTAAACACTACCTGTAAGTTTACTGTACAACGGGTTAGCTCCTTTATTAGTTGAGAGCGTTGATCGTTTACAAGAGTTCGTTTAAAAAAGCAGGAACATCTTTGCTATTTTTGAATTTTTTAATCTAATAGTCAGTACTTCATGGAATCGAACATTATTCAATAATTGTACCGACAGTCGGCAATGGATTTATTCTCCTGATATACTTTTATCATATAAAAAACTGATTACAGTACATTGATTATCTCATTAATACACATGAAAAGGAAATCCGGCTATGTTAACAGTACTATAAAAGTTTAAAAAGCGATGAAACAAGTTTGAACCTGATCTGCAGCAACAAACAGTGCTTACATACGGCATGCGTAACGTAGTAGTAATAAACAGAATAAAAAATATATTGCGAATGTTTTCTGGTCGCTCTCGTCATAATTAAAATGTAAATATAGTTCGTTGATAAAATTCAAATCATAAATTTACACGATTACTATGAAAACTGGCGTTGTCATATTGTAAATAAGATATTTTTCTATAAATAATTTGTATTTGGATAGAATAAGAAGCTTCAATTAATTTTTAACAATACTGCATCTTATCAAACAGTTATCCTGTTAAATCTTCATTCAAAAAAATAAATATAGATGATAATTAAATCTGTTATATAGAAACTTCAGCGTAATACAGATGCCATGGTTATTTTTTTAATATTGAAATGAATAAATCAAGGAAAATATTAATTTTTCAGAAATGACAATACTTCTCTTCAATTCATTTATATAACTTAATGAAATAAGCACGTGCTGTTACAATTTTATAATTATATCCATTAACTCTTTGACTTCGGAGCACTTCAGATTTAAAAAACACTCTGTGTTCAGTTGCGATCACTGCGGACGGAATAATTTTTCGAATACCATATACTCTATCGAGGTACCGATTGATTATACAACTTGATGTCTGCCTACTCCATTAGTTATATTGTTTTCTTCATCTTCAGAATCAGATGACGATGGAACACATTGGTATAGTTTCCTCAGCTCATCGTTATATTACTGATTCGAATATGACTCCTTACTTACTTCATAGTTGTCTCTTGTAATAATTTCTCTAAAACTAGCCGACATTTTTAAGGTATCACAGTGATAAAAAAACAATATAATAAATTATATACGCCACAAATATAATATTATGCTATGCTGCTGGAGCAATTACAACCGTCTATCGTTGAGAAAAGTGACTCTTTTAGAAACAGAAGAGTAGATAGCCGATATAAGTAAACTTCTGTTTATTCTCGTTGATAAGCAACTGTTATGTATCCATCCTCACTGCTGTACTTATTTATAAATGTGTCACGGTCTGACTAATGAATTTCAACTGACCTGTCAATATTTAAGTTATGTATCCGTCTTTATAAAAGTTCTCACGTTCCTGTCGTGATCCATGTGTTCACACGCTTAAATAAAATGCAATTTCATCATCGAGAACAGTGATATAAACGGTAGTTGAGATCTCATAAGTCAGTATTCCGAGTCGTGAGTGTACATGCTCGGTACTCATGGAAAGCAAGAGCCCTTCAGGCCTGCGCTGCTATTTGGGTTTATAAATCAAGTTACAATCAAGTTACAGTCAAGTAACAATGATGTAACAGAACCCGTGTGGTTATATTCATCATAGTAACAACAATTAAACAATAATAGTAAACAAATATTTGTTGTGTTTTATTTCAAACCTGCAGCATTTATGTTATAAAATATCCGAAATATAACACAACGTAAGGATGTGTCCATTTCAAACAATGATATTAGGTTGTAACATATCAAGTTGCCGAATTTCAGTCAGAGGTCGACCGCAATTGAGAAAGGTTCTGTGAAATATTTTACAAGTTCAGCTATTTGGAATTGGTTAATATATACTGAACCATTCAATTGTTTTTAAATATGGAGTTATTGTTGTCATTTTTATTTATTTTATACCCTTTAACAGGATGGTATCCACAAAATATTTGTGTCTACTTTTTTTATATGAGTTCAAGTTGGGGTATAATGAGCGGAGCAGGTAGAAATATTAATGGAGCTTTCGGGGAATGGTCGGATAGCCAGAGAACAATTCAATTATGGTTCAAAAAATTTTTGTTCCGGTGATATGAATCTCGATAATGAGCCTCAAGAAAGACCCAAAACCATTATGAACGGAGAACATTTGAGAGCCATGGTGGAAGCTAATCCACATACAACAGTTCGAGCTCTCTCATGTGATTTAAGTGTTAATGTTATGACTGTTTCTCGTCACCTCGCTGCAATAGGAAGAGTGAAAAAGCTGGATAAGTGGGTGCTGCACGAATTGACAGATGGTCAGAAACTGAGACGCTTAGAGGTGTGTTCTTCATTGATGATTCGAAATGATAAAACGCCATTTTTAAATCGAATCATTACTTGTGATAAAAAGTAGATTCTGTATAACAGAAAAAGATCTGGACAATGCTTAAATGCAAACGAAGCTCCAGGACACGCACCCAAGCCGTCATCACACCAAAAAAACTTATGGTTACTGTGTGACGGACAAATAAAGGAATAATTCATTATTCTTTTTTAAAACCAGGCGAAGCAATTATGGCTGATTCATATTGTCGCGAAATCGACGAAAAATTAAAAACAAAGCCAATGCTAATCAATAGATATGGGCCAATAATATTGCAAGAGATTGCTCGACCACATACATCTCGAATCATAATTTACAAATTGAATTCATTAAATTATGAAATTTTACCGCATCCCTCTTAATATTCACCAGATTTTTCACCGATAGACTATCATCTTTTTCGTCACTTGGAATATTATTTAAGAAATAAAAAATTCGAGAAACCAAACAAGTAATTCAAGGTTTCGAAGACTATAATCTCTAAAAATGTCGATTTTTATAAAAATGGGATAAATAATCTAATTTCTCGTTGCCAAAAGACCATTGAAACTAATGGAGCTTATTTTGATTAAATATATTTTGTTTTGTTAAAAATAATGCGTTTTAATTCTCACCTACAAATTCCGCGACTTGATATGTTACACCCTAATAACTATTATTTTTGTCATATCTATAATATAGAAACAATCCCCAAAACCATATATAGGTCCATAGTCCCCTCCAATAGCCTTTATCGAACGCATATGTGTGTCCACAGTACACATTGATAGATTTCGTTGGATGCATATATTCGTCCATAGCAGTCAAAGGGTTAATTTTGATATACATTTTTAGTGTATTATTTGTTTTCCAATGAGTTCAGTTCAAAAAATATAGAAATACATTATATATATATATATATATATATATATATATAGAGAGAGAGAGAGAGAGAGAGAGGGAGAGAGAAGAGTGATTCAATTTAGGCTTCCACATGAAAGTATTCAAAAAAACAAAAATTAAAAACATGTCATTTCTTATTAAATATTTTAATTCAATTGTATTTTAGTATTGAATTGAACTAAAATACTAAATAAAAAAATTATATGTTTTTTTAATTTTTGTTTCTTTTTTTTAATACTTTCATGTGGAAGCCTAAATTGAATCACCTGTATATATATATATATATATGTATGTATATATGAATATATATATATATATGTATATATATATATATATATATGTATATATATATATATACATATATATATACACTTACGTTTTCTCGAAACATATTTTTGTTATAGTACTTTTATTACCTCACGCACACGTAATAATAAATTATAAAGTAGTGTAACAGTTATGGTTTACGTAAAAACAACTTGTACATATTTTGAAGATACGCATTAAAAATATAATTGTGTAGAATCTACAATCTATAATGTTATATTTATGTATAAAAGCAATCGCAGTCCCCCTAACTGTATGTTTGTGTGCACGCAGACTAATTATTTCGGAAGAGTGACTTTGATGAAAGTTGTAAAGTGAATACCGCATTGTTCACTGCATCTATTTTACAGTTCAGTCATAATTTGTCTGTTGTTGTTACTATGAAATGCTCGGTGCAGTGTAAGTAGTAGTGGATCTATAGATATATTAGTAAATCACGTTTAAGTCAAGTTATTTTTTCAGTTTTGCTTGTACCGTTAAATGTGTAAAATAACATATATTTAACAACGTTACGTTAAATAATTGTGCGAAGTGTACAAGTGTAATTTATTTGATATTTGCTATTTCATTGAAAGTGTTTAGTGTGTTCGAGTATTTATTTTATGGTATTATTTAATTTTGTATTTAAAGAAAAACAAAACTGTCTTTAAGTAATTTTTGTTGAAGACTAACTTATTTCTGATGGTTATGAAATATTACGTGAACGTGTACTTAACCGGCATGCGTAAAATAACGGCTGTAATATGTTTTGTAATAATACGGTGAGATGAAAAGGTATTATAACAAAGACAAGATTTATGTGTCACTTAAGAAAAATATTTGCATCTAGAAATTCGTTGTGGACTTGGTCGTTCGCAGAGTTTAATAATGAGAGTTGGGTAAGCGACGATTTCTGTATACATATTTATCTTTTTTCAAACGTTTCTTGTACAGTGAATTCATTGTTGAATAACGAAGAAATAAATATTTAACTTTAAAAAAGTATCAACGAATCGTGATACAGTTAGAAAAAAATTCGGTTTATATTTATATATATATATATATAGATTTAATTTAGGCTTCCACATGGAAGTGTTATAAGGGGGCGCATGGGTTAAGAAAAGTCATGTTATTTTTTATTTAATATTTTAATTCAGTTTAATACTAAAATACAATTGAACTAAAATACAAAACAAACAAGTAAGGGATAACATGTTTTTTTAATACTTTTGTATGGAAGTCTAAGTTAAATCACCTATACAAATAGTGACTTAATGAAGTGTTCATACTCCTTACGTTTTTAATGAACTACAATAAAGTGGAGTAATGGATGTCTGTAATTACTTTATTATTTATTTTACACTCCAAAATTATGGAATATAACAAAAATAAATAAGATTTAAATTATATTTCAGATTAAATCAGAATAGGTGTTTCGAAGAAATATACTTTTAAAAATTTGTATTTTTGTAAAGTTGTTTTTGAAAGAAATCTATTTGACCTTTTCATGCTATTTACAATAATAACATCTTGATCTTTTGTTAATATATAGGAAAGTAGAATGGCTATAAGAAACATTTTTTATTCAAAATGATCAACAAAACAATGATCAACACAGTAAACTACCTGTACATGATGAGTTTAATAGCATATATTGTAAAAGTCTTCAAAAATATAAATATGGCTCATTGAAAACACATGTATTAACAAAACCTATATTTTATTAAATTGTAATATACAAATCTTAATTAAAAATCTAAACAATATAATAATCATGCAATATTTAATTGTTTTGTTATTTTTATAATAGATATTATTCAAAATATTCGTATTGCTTTTTTACATTTTCCTTAAATATTTATTTAAATTTTATTCTTCATACAAGTCAACTCATAAAAAAAAGTTTAGTATCTAATATCATTTCAGTAGAATAAATTACATACCTATCTTTCTATTGCTAGTAAAGAAATCAATTTAGAACAATTTATTTATCTATAAATGTGCTGTTCATTAATTTAATAGGCTTAAATAATAAAAGTCACGTTTTTATCAAATAACAATCGGGGAAAATATTAAAGTGCATTTTAAATAAAACATGATTAAATCTTGAACGTATATTTTAGAGTTTAGTTATTAATTAATAATATATATATAATTAAAAATATAATTAAAAATATTTTTTTATAGACTTTTCAATCAGTTCTGTTTTATTTGTAAACAATATATTTGAATCAGTTATTTTAAGATAAATTGTTTACTAAAACTAGTGAAAACAACCAACAAAAGGACAAATTATTGTCTAAGGAAAATAATTTACATTTTTTATTATAAGTCTTTTTATATAAAAAAAGTAATTCCATCGTAAAATTTCCATAAACATAAAACAAAACTTTATTTTTCGTGTAGATCATCTCCTTGCAACGCCGCTTCCCCCCGCCACACTCAACAAATAGCACGTTAATCATTTCCTTCCCGATCATTTTCGATGTACCACGAATTATTACCGATTATAAAAGCGGCACCACACATTCAGTATTTGTCGAATGTCGAATGCTGAATATTTGCCTTTCACCGAGTGTTGAATCGGTAAGGCCTTATTCGCACGAGTGTTAGAAAAACGCATCAACGCGCGCTCTTTTTCATCTTTTCAATAAAACATATGAAACACGGTGTTTATTATCACACACCGGCGTTTATTTAACGCGCGATAAAAAATATAGAACTTGATCCATTTCTAACGCCGAGCATTTTGCGTTGAAGTAAATGGAACATATGGAAGAGGGTATTTTCATTCGTATAGATATTTAAAAAGCGCCGAATGACGCCAAATTTGTCGGTCAGTCTTGCTTGCACGTTGGTACTGATTAAAAGAACAATAGATGATGGCAGACAGCGATTACGAAAATGGCGGTATTTGATACTGAACGTTTTATTTTGGAGATGGAATCGAATTCTTTGTTATATAACAAAGGTTTAACAAATTATTCAAACAGAATTTTAAAGGAGAACACGTAGATGGAAGTCACTTCGAAAATAATCCCAAATTGGGAAAATATCGCTGATAACAATACTCAATAATTCATTAAATGTTTCAATTTTTATACTGGAGTAGCTGAAAAACATCCGGATACAACTTTCAATCTTCATAAATAGCCACAAACTGTCCTTTCAAGTATCGTCGATCATTCAGAGGATGCACACAGAATTTTTTTATTTTTTTTCTCCTTAAAATACATACAGCTATTGCCAACAACTCTTCTGAATTCATGCGTCCGAAAATGATGAAAAGGGGTGATTTTTAAACGCTCATATGAACACAGAGCGTTTTAAAAGCGCTAACGCTAATTCTGCACCGTCTTTTTAACGCTTGTGCGAATAAGGCTTAAGTGTTTGCCGAGTGGCGAGCACACGTGTACACATATGTGTGTATATTTCACTGAGAATCGATTCGTCCACAATACACATGTTCGTTCCGTTTGATTCGGGACAAAATGCCGAGACCAAATGCGAGCAACGACCAATACCAAACATTCACTTTTCGTAGATTCATCTATACTTTTCGGCATTCGGTAAATTTTTTGCTCGGCATTTGGCGAACACCGAATATGTTGCGCCGTTTTAAGCCGGGGAGATAAGCGAGCCGGGGGAACGAGTGGGGGAAGAGATCCTTAGGGGTTGGAAAGCGTAGTGAGTAGAGGGAAAAGTCCTCTGATACAGTATAAAGTATTTTAGAAATTAGAAAATAATACAATGCCAAAAAAGATACATTAATGTATATACAGATTCAACGATTCAAAATTAATTATAAATTTTATATAGTTATGGAGTTTCCAGTGTTTTATAAAGAGATAGATGATGTATATATTTTATCTCATAATAGAAATATTTTTTTTTAATTTATGTTGATTAGGCCTTATTAATTTATTTGAAAAACCTGTCATTTAATAAATTTACAGTAATTTGAAGGAATTTGTTTGAAAATAACAATTATCAATTACATTAATACTGGAACTGCGGCTGTATCATTTTTGATCCATCTGTTCGTTCTTCATTTTTCAGTTAATTTAGATTTTCATCTCTAGTTTTAGCTTTTTGTGACTTTTCATAAATAATGATCACAATCAATTCCAAGTAAATTTCATTTTTATAATAACACCCTACCCTCCTCATAAAAATCCACAATTACCTTGAACCGCGATTGGGTCATTTTAGAACCAACGTTGATAACGATGTGTTCAGCTCAGTTTATTCATGTTTGAATTTGTGTTTGTGACAATTGAATTTCACATTACCGTTCAAATTCAGAGAAATAATGCAATTTTTGAGATTCGACATTATGCCTACGAGATCAGAAAGACTGAAAGAAGATCAGTTTGTAATAGTTTCGAAAATGTGATATTACTTTATTGCAAACGCACAAAGCTGTTATATATATATATATATATATGGATCATATTTAACAATCGATAAGCAACTTTCCTCTTCTGGATTCCGTTACAGATTCACGCAATTCATGTGCTCCAAACTAGATAAATAAGGACAGAACTATTGTATGACTGTAGACAAAGAATTCAAATGTATTTCTTAGGAAAAGATAACACTAGACCGAACAACGAGCGTCTTGGTGACTTTGACAAGGGCAGAAATGTCACGTGTGATAATTTCTTTACGTCTTTGTCTTTTTCTCAAAATTCGAAAGCAAAAGGTATGAGTCTTCTCAGTACCATGAACAAAACTCACCGAAAAATACTAGTTTGTATCAAACATGAAAAAGAGAATTTGTACAGCATAGTACTGGTAAAAAAAGATATCTTACAGTTTATCAAGGAAAAAGCAACAAAAATATTGTTATTCTGAGCACTATGATGTGCTTATTGTTTGTGTGTGTTATGGTGTGCTCATCATAAAACACATTGGGGAGGGTGGAAAAAACAATCCAGATACTGTATCATTTAACAACAACTCTAATTCTGAGTTGATGTGGTGGATCAAATGGCTCGCAAATACTCAGTATAAGCCCCATGCAGGCGATGACCAGATCACACTTTCTGTAACTTGCTTGACTTAGTAGTAATAAATGGCTGGGTTCTGTACAATGCTCTGAATGAGAAAAAAATAACACATAAAAACTTCATTCTTCAGTTGGGGAGGAGCTTTCTAAAAAGTACGCAGCGAACAGAATAGCAATTAACCGCGCCCTAATCCCGGATGAAATCCCTGAGAGACCAGACAAACGGACACGTTGTCAGGTAAAGTCGTCCTGCACGAGAAACAAATCATTTGTAAAATGCCACGCCTGTAAAAAAATGTTTGTAACAAGTGCCGTTTTAAAGAATATTATGTAGGCTCATTATGTGACGACGTTCAATAATGTAACACTCTGTTTTTTTTAATTATTGTTATTTTTGTATTATTGGACACCAAAGTACACAAAAAATGTTTGTAGATTTTGAAATTAAAATAATTAAGTATTAATAACAACGTATTATTTAATTATCACTTTGTCCATTAATCTGATAATCACAAAAGAGTAAAGTGGGGTTATAACTGGCCCATTCTCTGTTCTAGGTAGGTTCAAATCGCCGCGATTTTAGTGTTAAGTAATTTTTTATTTACCCTGAGGATGATGATATCGTCATATAAATATGCATAAACAACAATTAAAAAGAATCAATTATTGAACATTTTTATCGGAATCATTTTTTTGACTTGTGAGTGAAAAATTCATTTGTAAAATAAATCATTTCATTTGTAAAAGTAAATTGAACCTCAGTACCAATACTATATTTTGTACTATCATCAACATTGATCTCTACAACCAGTCCAATTGTTTGTTTAGTGTGATCCTCAGATATCAGTAATTGAAATTTTACATATGAAATCACTTGAAGAGCTTTCTGCTATCGACACATTTTTTTATTAGTTTTGTTATCATTGAGTGTAGAAATTTATTTTTCGTTTAAAAAATGTCTTTCTGAGATATGTGTAACTTTATTTTGATTGATTATTTTGAACAGAAATATTTCAAGCCATTATGAGCATTGGTGTGTACAGACGGTCAAATTGTATGGCCAGCAAGATCTTCATATATTTATAATTGTATTTTTACATATGAAACCAAGTTAAGAGCTTTACGTATATTGGTAAAAAAATATTCGTTTTATCGCTGCGTGTGTGCAAGTGTATTTTTAGTTTACAAAATATCTTTTTGAGATTCATATGTAACACCATTTCGTTTAATTATCTTGGATAGATGTAGACCTGGCGTCTTATCGAATTAAATTCAAATAATTCTTTATTAATATATGATATATTAATAGTATATATATATATATATATATATATATATATATATACTCTTTCTTATTCTTATGATTAGACATTTTGATGTCTTTGTGGGATGTTTACTTTAACTGAATTATCACCGGAAATAAAACATTTTTTTTCTTTTAAAACTAAAAATATCTTTTGTACATTTGCATCTATTACAGAAATGGCTATTAGTAGTACACTTTTTATATATTTTTCTTTACTTTTTCATCTCATGTATATATATATATATATATGTATGTATGTTATACAGTTAGCCATATTTAAAATGACGCATCCCTTTTAAGTTCTTATAATACAGTAAATAGAAAAAAAACTTTAAAAAAATTAAGAAATTATTAATTACCAAATAATTTAGTTTGTTTTTAGTTACAATACATAAAAAAAAACAAACAAATAAAAACATACAGAATATGTTAAAAAATTATAGAGAGTAAAAGGTACGAAAATGATGCAACATTCAAAATGGCTTATGCAATATTTTTCACGGTGTTTGCGAGGAAGCTGCTTTTTTCATTTCTTCGAAAAGTACTGAAGGTCTTCATTGGTAGTCCGCATGTACATTTGGTCGCGAAAAGTTGAATTGTTGTGCAAAATAATTTGAATAATGGGTCAAACAACAACACAAATTCGAGAAAGTATTATTTCCGTATTTAAGGAAGGAAAAAGTTAAAGAGAAATTGGAAAAATAGTAAATAGAAGTGTTTTAACCATTCTACTTATCATCAGCCGTTTTAAAAATGAAAGAAGAATTGTTGATAAGCCAAGAAATAAAAACAGAAAAATATTAAATAAGCAGGATGAGCGATGGCTAATTCTTTTAGTAAAAAAGAATCCTTAAATCAGGCCACCAACGATAAGCAAGGAAGCGATGATGCACTTAAATAAAAAGATTAGAGCACAAACAGTTCGTAGGGTTCTATGTAAATAAGGTTACTACGGTAGGATTGCAAGAAAGAAACCATTCATCAGCAAAAAAACGCAAAAACGTAGACTGGACTTTTCCAAAGAAGACGTGAACGGGGATTTCGATTTTTGGAGAGAAATTACCTTTTTTGATGAATGAAAAATTAATTTATTCGATAATGACGGGCATCTTCAAACAGAGAAAGTCAAACACCGCGTTTGATCGACAAAACATTTGGCTTACGGTCAAACACAGTGGCGGGAACGTTATGATCTGGGGTTGCATTGTTTCATCAGATGTTGGTAATCTTCATTTTATTGAACGAAATATGGATAAATTCATGTACCTTGGCATTTTAAGAACCAATTTAAAAGTAAGCGCAGAAAAATTGGTCCTAGGACAATTCGTCGTATACGAGGAAAATGATCTAAAACATTCTTCTTATTTAGTCAAAGAATTGCTTTTATACAATTGTAGAAAGACCATGCATCCCCCTCTGCAGTTCCCCGATCTTAATGTAATCGAACAATTTTGGACAAAAATCAAATTCAATTTAAAAAACTACTTACATTCAGCAAAGATGACCTTAAAAACATATACAGAGTGAGTGGAAATGCGTAAGTCCTGATTTTACAAAGAAACTAGTAACGTCAGTGCAATAAAGGCTCGAAGACGTCATAAGATATAAAGAAGGAGCTACAAAGTATTAAGAATAATGATAAATTCAATGTTGTTCATTTTTCAAATTAAAAAAAAGATCATCCTGAAATCAGTTATCCTTGCTCACATAGCGAAAACTTTACATGAACCAATTTGAATGTTGCATCACTTTCTTACCTTTTGCTTTTATGCCTCTTTTTAACATCGTCTTTATGTTTTTATTTGTTTTTTAATGTATTGTAAATGAAAACAAACGAAATTATCAAATTAAAAATAACTTCTTAATTGTTTTAAAGTTATTTTTTCGATTTACTTTCTTCAATAAGAATTTGAAAGTAGTCATTTTGAGTGTTGCTAACTGTATATATATGTGTATATATATACATATATATACATATATATATATATATATATATATATATATATATATATATTTATATATATATATATATATATATATATATATATATGTATATATATATATATATATATATATATATATATATATATATATATATATATATATATATATATATATTATAATCTATCTATATATATATATATATATATATATATATATATTATATATATATATTATATATATATATTATATATATATATTATATATATATATTATATATATATATATATATATATATATTATATATATTATATATAATATATACATATTATATATATATATATATATATATATATATATATATATATATGTTTGTGTGTGTTTATACAATTTAATCAAGTTGCTTACTTATAAATTAAATGTACACTTGATATGAACTGAGGAAGTAGATAATCGGTTATAATACAATAATGGGATGGTATCAGACGGTCTTATGAGGTTTTTAAGACAATCACTCATCAACAATGAGTGATACACCATAAATCATAAGTTGAACTGTGACATATTAAACGATCGTAACTATTTTGTCGTTTCACTGTAACTAACATATTTTTTTTTATTTTTAACAGTGTATCATATTTTTACATTATTGTTTGATTCATTTGTATATTTCTGTTTTTATTGTTACAAATTCTTTTATGTATCTATTGTATATAATATATTTAAAATCGTTTTTTTATAAATTACATAGAAATCGGCGAATCAAGCACTATACATTTTACTTTTAATTTATGTTTTGATGATATTGTAACACCATGATCTAATCCTGTTTCGATGTAAATCTTTCCGGTTGTTTACTGTAGTTATTCATTTATATTTAGATTTTTTATAAATGTCAGTAAGTCAATAAAAAACTACATAGTGTATACATACCTATTTGTCTATTTATAGAGACGGAATGTATATATCGTCTATATTGATATATTTGATAAATTTATTTCTGATTAGGTATTTGACAGCTCAAAAATATAAACAAAACAGTAGATGTTCTGAAGTAAAATCAAAAATATTTTTTAAATTAATGACTTGTGTAATATTCCTATATTTAATGTTCAATTTCAGAGTTAGAGATGTTCATGCTTTTTAGTACTTATGGAATGTTTACTAATAAGGATTGTATCTACGTTACTGTATTAATTTCATAAAATTGTTGACCTATGTGGTTTTTAATTTCTTCGATTGACTTATTAAAAATTTATAATTATCACTAACATTCTATATTTTGTTTATTTATAAAGGAATTTATTAAACAAGCAAAATATAAAATATTTTCTTTCAATAGAAAATCCACTTAATGAATTTAAAACGTTATGAATAAATTACATTCATTATATTAGGCTGGTAGAAAAATAATTGCGGGTTCTTACCTTCAAATTTATACCCATTCTTCTCTTTTTTGATTTTTTTAGCTGTTTTAAGTGATCCAGAACTATTGGATGACTAATGTCTAACTTTTGTGCAAGCTATTGAATTGTTGTGCGTGGTTTTGATTCAACTAACACCTTCAATTGGTTGTTATGAACTGAAGAAGGACGCCCGGGACCTTGTTCATCTTCACGCTTCTCGTCCTCAGCATGAAATTTTTGGAACGATAATTGCACTGTACCTTCCTTAACATTACTCACACCAAAATCATCGTTTAGTTTATGAGTAGTTTCTGTTGCTTTACCACCCATTTTGAACTCATACAAAAATTTCTCTCATTTACTTCTTTTCCATCTTTAATTCAATAAATAATAAAACCAAAGTCGATGTTACCAAAATACAGAGCGAAAATGCACTTTAAAATGATGTTAACATGAACACTATGAAATAACACTTTCATTGAAAAAAATAAGATAGGAATTCAGGAAACAAAAACCACAGTTATTTTCCTACCAACCTAATATTATAACCGTTATTCATGTATTTTTGTATAATAAAATAGTGTTAAATTAATTGTCTCGTTTGGTTATTGCATTCCATTAAATGGAAATATAAATTAATACAAAGAATAGTATTGACTTGTTATAAAATCTCAACATTCTTAGATCATTGAATGTGATGTCGTCAATGCTTCATGCTTTTCAGATTTTTGTATTTTTAATTAGTTGTTACATTATTTGTGAAAGAATTCTGAATTCATCAATACATATTTCTGAATGTATTTATAGAGGAATTTCATTTGAATATACAAATGATTATGCATAAGAAAGTTTGTTAATACGAAAATATTTAAATAAATAATTTAAAATCTATAATAAATTAGGCAGGTGCAAAAATAATTACGGTTTTTATCATTTTAAGTTTGGCGCCGATTTATCTAGTTACCGTTATCTTGTGTTATAGTCATGTGATACATCATTGTAAAGAATGAAATTAGCACTACTGATTTCAGCTTATGTCTATTGTTTTCATTTTTTAATTTTGTTGGATATAACCTCTTAAATTAGTCATGGAAAAAAGCAAATCACACGATTTTGTTGTATGAGTTTAAATTGGGATGTAAAGCAACTGAAACTGCTCGAAATATCAAATTTGTTTTTGGCGAAGAGTTAATTAGTGAAAGTACAGCTCAATACTGGTTTCAAAAATTTTGTAATGGAAGCAAAAGCCTCGATGATGAAGAGGGTCGTGAACGTCCTTCAGCTATAGACAATAATGATTTAAAAACCATTATTGAAGCGGATCCATGTAAAACAACTCGAGAGGTGGGAGAAGAACTCAATGTTGATGATATCAACAATTGTTCGACCTTTGGACCTAATTGGAAAAGCAAAACACCGACACAAAAAATCCTTTTTATTAAGCTGCATCATGGCTAAGTAATTCCTTGAAATTTGGTATCGTGTGCATTTTTGGTCCACAGTCAACATTCGCGGCACCCATTCCACCGACATTTTTGACATGCCCAAATTTTCAATTAAAATGGAATGTATCCTGCTAGTCGATATGCCCTCTACTATTTTATGCATCTTCACTCGTCGGTCACTTAATACCATATCGTGAATTTTATCAATATTTTCTGATGTAACTGACGTTGAAGACTTGCCACTGTGGAGGTCGTCTTCGATGGATGTTCTGCTTCTTCTAAATTCAGCACTCCATTTTGCCACTGTAACACACGCTGGGGAGAAATCAACGTACACACTACACATCTTTTCAAAAATTTGGGTAGCATTTATACCATCCAAAACGAAAAGTTCAATAACCGCACAATGTTTTAAATTATCATTTCACAAAAATAGTTAAACATGTTTTATTTAGATTGATGTAAAAATTAAATTAAGAGACGTTTTGCGTTCAAATTTTTACAGACCGTTAATCAAGGATGCCACTTCAAGAGGAAAATATTTTGAAGTATCCCCCAACACCATCTATATGTAACTTCTACGAATTTCCTGAAACCCCCTCGTTTAGTGCATATCAGAATTTACAATCTTTTTGAAGTATAATATTGCAATAACAAAATTGAATTATGATCTGCAGATAAACCGATGAACACATCCAGTATATATATATATATATATATATATATATATATATATATATATTATTGTACATTTTTAAGTACTTATTATTTTTTAAGGTATTTTTTCATCAAAAATGTTCATTTTAAAGTTTTACTGATTTCTATTTGTGTACATTTTTTCTCTATGGAATAATCTACTTACCTACCTAGTGATTATATATATATATATATATATATATATATATATATATATATATAAATGTATATTTATATATATATATATATATTTATATATATATATATATAAATATATATATATATATATATATATATATATATATATTACTAATGATAAAATGGGAATCACGCAAACTAGAACTTATGCAGTGTTTAATTTAATTTATTCTGTCTGCTACTGTGACAATTTCGGCTAATTAAAATTCATGTACGAAACCCAACATCTGCATAGACAATTAAGTATAATATTCTCCTATCAAACTTAAACTTGATAGCTTGTATTATATTATGTATATATATATATATATATATATATATATATATATATTTGTATAAAATTGTCTTTCGAAAAGTCTTTGTAACTTTTGGAGCAGTGGCTTTACTTATTTCTGACAAGACTTTTTTAAAATGTGACTGGGTCTTTAAAATATGATATAAATATTGATGTAAACATTGATTAAATATTGAAATTTGAGCTCTAACTATTGTTTTTTTTCTATAACTTCATAATTTGTATTGAATTAATATTCTGTGAATTATCCAGAAAAAATGTTTGGCACTAGTCAATAGAAAATGTGACATATTTGATGATGACAATGCTGGATTTCATGTAAGAAGCAAAACGTGGCAAAAACTGAATGATATTAACTAAGCAGTCCTATATTATTTATTATACTTTCCTGTTTTACTCTCGAAGTGCCATCTACATAAATCCGTGCAGAATTTTTTAAAATCAAACAAGATCACCATTCGAACTTCTATCACTTTAAGTTGTCCAAACATCTCATATGGATTTCTTTTGCTTCTAAAGACGAACACTTTGTTGAAAACTAAATCAATAAGTTATTCAATAAACAGTAGACGAAGTAAGAATGTTTTTAAAAAAAATAGTTTTGGCAATAATTTTCACTGAAAAAATTATAAAATTTTTCTCCACTAAATCACGTTGAGCAAAAGAACCAAGAAGTTAGTTCTCGTCCCTTTATGGAGTGCCGCATACAAATAATAAAGCCATATGGGTACATTTTTTTGATTCGTTTTATAATGTTATGTCTATAAGCGATGAATGTAAATTGTTCACATTAACTTTTTCAATCATTTTCCTATTAAGGATTTGAATTTTATCCAATTATATATATATATATATATGTGTGTGTGTCGGTGTGTGTGTCAAAATCATTACAACACCTATATACACAAATCAAAAAAATCAGAAAGAAGAATAATTGCAAAATTTAGATTAGGTAGGTGGGGGTGGGACTTTGAAAGATATAAGTATGGAAACAAAGTATACAAATAGTATAATGAGCACATAAACAATATATATATATATATATATGTGTGTGTGTGTGTGTCGGTGTGTGTGTCAAAATCATTACAACACCTATATACACAAATCAAAAAAATCAGAAAGAAGAATAATTGCAAAATTGAAATTAGGTAGATGGGGGTGGGACTTTGAAAGATATAAGTATGGAAACAAAGTATACAAATAATATAATGAGCACATAAACAATATATATATATATATATACACTAAAAGATTGATAAAGGTTGGAACTATTAAGAGAAAGCTTATTTCTCAATATCCATCAGACTAGCATCAATGAATTTATGGAATCAGTGCCTGTGGTCAACTTAGTAAAATTTCAAATCATTGCTTGAAAAGACTAAATATTAAAATATAGTTTAAGTATAGAATGTAAGAAATAAACAAATATACAAATATAGTAGAGTATTATAAGTGAATTGTAATTAAAATGTAGTACGATTGTTAAGTTTTGTATCTACTAAATATTACGTTTAAATTCTGTTACTAACCTGTAAAAATAGTGTGAAATACGATGTATATGAGATTAACAAAGTGTGTATCTCAATAAAGAACATAATATATATATATATATATATATATATATATATATATATATATATATATATATATATATATATATGAATGTGCGTATTATTTTTAATTTTTTAAAATGTATTATGTACTAACGCATTAAAACCGACTGATAAGAAGCTTAATTAATGAAATTGGTTTGATGTTAACATATTTTTTTTAATTACAGAACAAGGATGCGTTGTCCGCCTGCGATGGACTTATCGCGATTTCCAAGCACGACGCACGGACATGATTTCGACGGCTTAAGCCGTGTTGTGATGGTGAGAAAAACCGAACAGAGGACATTTGCATCAACCAAAAATGGAGAGGTATTGTATTTAAAGTTGTTATTGTTTTAAAATTTTCTCCGTTCAGTAGAAATTTTATTCTGTGATATTCGCATAGTTGATTATACTAGAGATTTGGTTTTGTTAGCTTTTAACTATTTATAAATAGGTATATATTTATATTATATACATATTATCATCAGCAGCAGAAGCAGCAACTTCTGCTAAGGCCTTTTCCATGATTTTCCATTTTGTACGATTGAAGTCTCTTTTTTTACTGATTTCCAATAAAATATTTAATTTATTTATTCCACCAGTTTATTGATATCTTTCTTGGTCTTTTTATATTTCTTGGTTCCCACTTAATACTTTCTGTTATCCGTCGGTTGTCTTCTCTTGCAATATACCCAGCTCATTTCCAATTCAGACTCCTCTTCTTATTACATCTGTGACTCTTGTCTATTTTCGTATCCATTCTATTCTTTTCCTATCTCTTCTTGTTATTCCTTGCATGCATTTTTCCATACTTTCTTGTGTTTTGTGAAGTCCTTGAATGATTTTGGCGTTACGCGCTCATATTTTAATGTTATAAGGACTGGTAGTATACATTGATCAAATACTTTTTTTCTTTAAATAGAGCGAGATTGTTAATTTATGTATAGAGGGGTTTCGTCCAAATGAGGTCCATCCCATTTTTATTCTCATGTTTTCCTTCAATGAATGACCACTTTTTGTTGATAAGCTGGCCTAGGTAGACATACTTCGTAACTTCTATATCTTTTTTTTTTACTTTAATTGGGCAGAAATAAATGCATTGGACAACATTTTTGTTTTGGTGTGGTTCATGCTAAGGCCAATTTTTTGACTGGCATTATCTAATTCTTTTATCCTCTTTTGTAGCTCTTCAGGAGTACATGGAAGATGACGTTATCACTATATATATATATATATATATATATATTTATATATATATATATATTTATATATATATATATAATATAATCTTTCTATATATATGAAAGACTATCCATAAAAGTTGCAAAAAGTAATTTACTGTCCTGTTTATATACACATATTAATGTATATGTATATATATATATATATATACATAAATTATCCACAAAAAGTTTTCGATGACGTCGACATATTTATTTATGAGGTCGAACTTTCATGTACCCAAATATGTTTATCTCATGTATAAAACAGCAACGTTGTAATCTGCCTGCGATAATGCTTATACAGACATAAATGAGATTTAAATAAAATGTTTATTGTTTCATTCGGTTACATCCAGAAGCTTATAATTGACAACTAGGCGAGCGTAGCGAGCCCGGGGCTTGGTTAGCGCAGTGATCAGGAAACGAATATATATATAAAATTAGAATTATCTGCAACAAACTTTATAAAACAAAATAAGTTGCAAAAAATAATCTATCTACAAAAATATTTATATAGATATATTAATATATATATACATACATATATATATATATATATATATATATATATATATATATATATATATATTATATGTAATATACACACACACACACATATATATATATATATATATATATATATATGTATGTATTTATATGAAACAACTATGTTCCGATATATGTGTGATAATAATTATATAGACATAAATGACTTAAAAAGTATATTTATTGTTTCATTCGGTTACATCTACAGACTTATACTTGGGAAATGGGAAACTACAGCGATCCCACTGGTATGTTGACCGCAGCGAGCGGGGGGCGAAGCCTCCTAGTTTATATATATATATATATATATATATATATATATTTATACATATATGTATATATATATATATATATATATATAAATATAAAATATGGAATATTATTTTTATTGCTTTGTAAGAGATAAAAAATATGTATCTATGTGTTAAGTGATCGATATACAACGTATTTGATTAACTGCAAACAAAACTGCGAAGTAGAATTAAATTCTTTAGTTTTGTAAATTATTTTTAATCTCAGTATACAAATTGTTTCATTAAAAACAATTTGTAAATAATGTGGATACGTTGCAGAATATAGAATATAATTATTGTTTAAAATATTTCTAATAGTAATATAATATTGAATTATTTTTGAGAATTATTTATGTATGTATATATATATATATATATATATATATATATATATATACATATATATATACATATATATATATATATATATATATATATATACATATATATATATATATATATTATACATCTATTTTGTTTCCACCACATTAATCAAATACAAATCAAAATCCACTCATTAATCAAACCACTATATATTGAACATACTATTATGTATGGAATATATATACATATATATATATATATATATATATATATATATATATATATATATATATATATATATATATATATATATGTATATATATTATAAACATTTTTATTATAATATATTCCATATTAATATCTATATTCTATAACAGTCTGTATTGATTTTGATATATTTGTCCAGTTTTTCACTCTGATTATTTAAAATACGCAAGTCGTAATGAAATCGTGAGATGTTACGAACGGAAACTGACCGAAAGCGGTCGCGTAGAAAAGAAAGTAAACATAAAAACATAAATTATTATGCCCGGGAACTTATTAACAATTTTAATTTCCTGCGAATTTCATAATATATTATAAATTGTCATATATTATTCATGAATGATTGTAACGTTAGTTGTTTGAAATTAAAATTGATTCGACTGTCGAATGATGTATTAATTTAATGTGGTGTATTAATAAATTACAACAAATAATCAAGTCTAAAATTTCTAAACTAAATTATAGTTGTCATTCTCGATTAAAAACAAAACGAAAGTTTACATATTTTTTTTAGATATGATAGATTTGTTTATAAATAATATAATTACTTATACTTTCGATATACCTGAAATAAAGACATTTATTTTTTTATGTTATAAAATCGCTTGTATATATATATATATATATATATATAATAAAGTTAACTAAATTGAGCATCAATACTACATAAAAGCAAATTATATCATTTATAGAAAATACTTTGATAGTTTAAAAAAAAATTCTTGTACCTTTGTGAATTAAATTAATGTAAATTATATTATGTACTGTATTTTCCTTTTGATGAAGTGTAAACTGTCATGAATATACTTCACAGAAACGCATGGAATTTTTTCTTTTAAAAATCAATGAAGATTATTATATAAAATGTATTCTATTTTATTTTACAAAAAAATAAATTAAAATTAGTTTCTCTGTAAAAAATGACGATTTATCACAGTGGTTTTCAAATTGTGTCGACTCACGGAACCCTTAAGATTATATTTTTTTGCGAAATCCCCAGCATCCCAGAATATTCAAGATGCGTACCTCACTAGTTTTGAAATCCAACCCTCTTACATGACCAAATTATTTACATCTGATTGAGCGGGGTACTAATATGTACGCATAAATATAGTTTTAATACATAATAATAGGTATTTATAGAAATAATAGAAATTATTATAAATTAAACATTTTAAATTTTAAAATTATTGGCTTTTTTCTTCGAAAATTCTTTCGAATTTTAACTCTGACTTGCGGAACCCTTGTGTTCCGCCAACAAACACAGTTTGAAGAATATTGGTTTATCATACATTTTGTCGTTTATCAATGAACACTGATCTTTTAATTTTTTTCTTTTCTGTTCAGTTTTTTCTAATTGCATATGTCTTTGTATTTATAGTTTTACATAATAATTGGGATCCAATTTGGGTTATCCATTTTTAAAAATATATGACTTCTTCATTCATTTTTATCATTCAGGCTTATATTTTTGTACTTTTTTAAAAAATTTGTACACACTTAATGTTTTCTGGTTATTATTGATTTTAGTTTTTGGTATTTATATATATTTTAACCCTTTGAAGCCGAGCGTCGATCTAAGAATTCATTGATGTTTTTCAAAGAAAATATGGTTTCAGAGCACCATCTTTTGAATGACATATCTAAAGGTCATTATTTTTTTCTAATGAGACTAAATTTAAAATTTCTTTCATAAAATAAATTACGATCATCAGAAAGCAGTAAAATTGCGTTTTTTTTTTAATTTATATAAATTGTAAACTTGAGAATTGGGTTCAATAACATTTTTTTCCAAAAGATCACCATTGGAAGAAAGTGTATGAAAAATTTCGACATCTAGGTACAAGATGTGACTGATGTGAAATCATTTTGTTCACACTTGATTGTTTCAAAATTTTTCACATTCAACATTAATGTTATTTCTGCAGATTTTCAATTGTAATCAATTTTTCCGCTTCCAATTATATTTCCGGTCAAGAAATTTATGCTTCCCCGAATATTATCTTCTATTTTCCACGATATATCAGAAAGAAATTTCGAATGGCTATTCTGAATTAATATATTTTTCTTCTAACCGACAAATTTGAATTTTTTGTAAATTTAACACTTTTAAACGAAACGTTATTTTTCGTGTCTACTGAACGCTCGATACGATGCGTGCGAGGGTTTTTTTTCAAATGAATTCTAAAGCCAGGTATGAGCACCTGATTCTTCCTAACCATCGAAGAAGACTCACAAAACCCTAATCTAATGAACCAAATAATTGAAATTCACTATATAGAAACTTGGCTAACTTTTTGTAAATTTGGTCCACTGTGCGACGTGCAAGGTGTGCTTCAAATTTTCATCGATTATCTGGGATCTATTTTTTTGATTTTGCCAATATCATTTTCAAAAAAAAAATGTTCCCACTTATATGTGCTCCCAAATAATGATATTACTTTCTTTGAGTTATCAGTCATGTTCAGAAATTGCTGAGGATCAATTTTTTTATAAAATTTATTATTAAATAATTATTAGATTAGACATGGAATTTTTAATAAAAACGGATAAACACGTCTTATAGAGAATCGTTTCACTATACATGTTCTGAAAATGTTTGCGGGCCATATTGCGTACTTTTTAGGGCCGGAAATTGCCCATTCCTATTGTAAATGATTCTAGTAATAAACTATTGAAGTGGGTTTATTTTGGCATGAGGATGTGCATGTATTTAAAATATTTACATATTAAAACTATTAGGTTAAGCATCAAAATGTTTAGAAATAAGAAGTAAACAGCAACGTTTTAACTATAGGGTAGAGAAATAATTTACTTATGAGAAATAAATTACAAGCGGAAAACTGAAAAATTTAAAAATAGTTTAGAATTTGCTATACAAATTAGAAAAACCTTCATAGTTCTACTGATTTTAATGTTTTGAATACTCTTAATTTTTATTTAGTTTTCTTAAAGTACTGTTACATATTTTATTTTTATTCGAAATCGAGTCAGTAATTCTAAGTATCAGCTGTTCAGTTATGATAACATCTAAAATTATATTTAAAAGAAATTTGTAGCAAAAAAACAAGCTAATAGAAAAATGTTTAACTTTTTTTGAAAAAATAAATTATTAGTTTGATAGGAAAATAATTGCGTTTTTTTTTTTTTTTGAATTCTAACCTCAATTTTTTCAATGGAAGTGTCAATTCATCGTATTCATGTTATTATAATTGTCAAATGCATTTTTCGGTCTCTATTTTGGTTACATTGACTTTGGTTTTATTATTAATTTTGTTTCAAATTAGGCTGTTGAATTAAATATTAAAAAGAAGCAAATGAGATAAATTGTTTGTATGAGTTCAAAATATAAAGCAGCAGAACTGCTCACAAAATAAATAATGCTATTGGCGTGGGTACTGTTGAGGAACGTACGGTGCAATTATGATTCCAAAAATTTGTGCTGGTAACGAAAAAGAAAATCTTTGAAGAAAAAGAAGGTTACGGGCGTCCTTCTTCAATTCATAACGACCAATTGAAGGCGTTAGTTGAATCAGAACCCAGCACAACAATTCGAGAGCTTGCACAAAAATTAGGCGTCAATCATCTAACAGTTCTGGACCACAACAGCTACGAAAATCAAAAAAAAGAGAAATGTATATGAATTTGAAGGTCATGAACCGCAGTTATTTTTCTACTATTAATATAACAGTTAAAAGAACATTAAGGAAATTTAAATTACTTGTGTATTTTAAAATTAATGAATAAAAACAACTAATTTATTTATTATTAAATTTGTATTAGTGTTCTTTTTCATGAATAAAGATTTTTGCATGCATATTTTATACTCTAATTAATATTTTAGTTCAGTTTCGTAATTTGTTAACTGTAGAATGTTTTTATACCGTTATATTGTTTGTAAATAAAACATTTCACAGAAAGTGATTCCATTTTAACATTTATAGCACTACAATATGCTGTGAAATTTTATTTACTATTTTCAGTGCATATAAGTGTGTTTAATATTATAATCCATACTGAATTATTCATTTTATCCATTGTAAGACTATAATTTATGCTATAAAGAAAATATTTTAAATAATTACACCATTGTTGAGAAATAGTTTCAGAAAATACGAAAACAATTTATGCAAAAAAACTGTATTATAATCTTTTTAAATGTCAATAAAATGATTAAAATGTGTGAAATGTTAATTTACACTTGTACATTTGCAATATAAAATAATAGATCTAACAAGTGGGGTGAAAAGTTCGTAGGCTTGCATAGAAAAAAATTTTTTTTTGATAGAATTTGATTTTATTATTCAATATAGTTCCCTTCGAGGGCGATACAACGATTATAGCGGTCATACAATTTTTCGATACCATTTTTATAATACGATTTGTCTTTAGCCTAAAATTGGCTTCAGTTTCGGCGATTACCTCTTCATCGGTGTGAAACCGGTGACTCCGGTGTGAAATGATGGAGCCATGTTTCATCCATCGTCACATATCGACGCAAAAATTCGGATTTATTACGATTGAACAGCTCCAAAGACTCCTTAGAATCATCGATTCGTTGTTGTTTTTAGTCGATTGTGAGCTCGCGCGGCACCCACTTTGAACAGAGCTTTCGCATATCCAAATATTCATGCACGATATGACCAACACGTTCCTTTGATATCTTTAGGGTCTCAGCTATCTCAATCAACTTCACTTTACGGTTATCAAAAATTATTTTGTGGACTTTTTTGATGTTTTCGTCGGTAACAGCCTCTTTGGGGCGTCCACTCTTGGGGCGTGCTCATTTCGCCTCGTTTAAATTTAGCAAAACACTTCTCTATGGTTGATTTTCCTGGTGCAGAGTCCGAATAATGTTTATTAAGCCAAGCCTTGGTTTCAACAGTATTTTTTTTCGCCAAAAAGCAATGCTTTATTAACACACGAAATTCCTTTTTATCCATTTTTTCAAGGTAACAAAAGTTCTTTCACTAAAAATGCTATAACTCAGATACTAATAGTGCAACAGCTGTCAAATTTATACACGCGTCTTTTGAAGGTTAGGGCTAACTAAAAATCATATGGATTTGATACTAGTAGCGCCATTTATGTGTCAGCCTACGAACTTTTCAGCCCACCTGTTATAATAAGCGTTCTTTATTGTGTACATCATATAATTTCGTATAACTGGAAGCATATTTCATATTTAGTTCTTGTTGTTTATTTTAAAATTTCAATAGAAAAAGGACGTTTTTTTATAGAATTGTAAAACGATTTGTAGGTAAAATAAACTGAATTAACAATTTTAAATCAAACAATTTCGGACAATTGTATTCGTACACAAGAATTGATAGTACAAAAGACAAGAAAAACTGATTAGTGGAGACTTTCGACAAACATTACCGGTGGTACTAAGAGGCAAGCATTCGGATATTGTTGAGACGTTTGCATCAAATCCAGTGAGTTGTGGCATCGGTTTTCTAAGTTAAGCTTAACATCGAACGTGAGGTGAAATGGTCAAAACACATTTAACGAGTAGTTGTTAAAAGTAGGAATTGGAGCAACAGAGTAAATACCAAATACTTACGATGGCAAAATGAAGATTCATTGTAATGTGGTTCTTAACACAGGAAACTGATCAAACGATAGGGAGAGTGCAGAAGAAATTGAAAGAATCGTGCATCAAATTTATGGAAAGGACATCAACCAGCTAACAGATAAAGAAATTTCAAAACAAGTAATTCCTGTATCAACTAGTAGGGAAACATTTGAAGACAATAAGAGGATCATCAAAATTTTACCAGGAGAGCAACAAGTATGCTTCAGTGTTGACACCATTATTTCTGACGACAAAAATGATACACTGAACTGCCCTCCGGAATTTCTACACGCTCAAACTCCATCTGGAATGTTACCTCATTAATTCATCTCGAAGAAATGAACGATCGTGTTGTTAGTGCGTGAACTGAACGCAAACAAAGATTTGTGCAACGGAACGAGGATTATGATCACAGAACTGCACAAGAACTTTATAACTGGAAAAATAATGAATGAATGCGATAAGGGCGACGTAGTGAATCTACCGAGGATAGGTCTTGCTCCATCTGATACAACATTACCCTTTGTACTTAGATAGATAGACAGATAGATTATATTTGAAGGGGGGAAGCTATCTTACCTCTCGGCACTTAGACTCGAAGTCCATTATGCCTTCCCTCGGCTGATCAAAACTACTCGGGAAGTTTCGCTTCCTTCCAGAAGCTTATCAGTCTACCCAAGTTTATAGACCCTAGTTCGGCCGCGGTGAGGAAATTTCGCAAACCATCGTCGCCTTAAATTGACCCATGCCGGACATTCCGCGAGGAGGTGAATGGGGATTTCGTTGTCCCTCCCACATCATCTACACTTCCTGTTCGTCCTTCGGCCATGTATATGTTCGTGGTAGCTTAGTCTCTCGTGTCCTGTGACAATTCGCACCAGGAGCCGAGAGAAGGATCTGCTACTTGTATAGATTCTCTTGGTCCAGTCCTTATTTGGAGCCTGGCCTAAAAGTACCCTGGATTGACGGCAACCGTCAATCTTTAGCCACCATTCTGAGTGTTCTGGCTCGACCCACTTCCGAATGACGCCCTTGGCCCAGCATCTCGTTAGCCCTACGAAGGGCTCTGGCCTCTCCACTGCGGACCTGGCTTCTAATGAAGCCAGTCTGTCCGCTATTTCGTTCTCCCGTGTGCCCGAATGACTCGGAACCCACAGAAGGTGAACCTCGTTCTGGAAAGCCGGTCTGCCAAGAGCTATCTTGCATTCCAAAACCAACCTTAAAGTGGTGGTATGGGAAGCAAGTTCTCTCAGTGCTGCCTGACTATCCGAGCAGATGGTGATCCGTCTACCCTTGACTCCGAGTTCTTCTTGCCTCTGGACACCCTTTGTACTTAAGGGACGGCAGTTTCCGATAATCCCTGCATTTGCAATGACGATCAACAAATCACAAAAACAAACCTTCGAACATGTTGGAATGTATTTGAGAGAACCAGTTTTCAGTCACGGGCTACTTTATTTAGCGTTATCTCGAAGCAAAAGGAAGCAGAACATTAATATATAATCATCATTAATACACCTCAACAAGGACGACTCATTGTCAATGAGGACAGATTATTCACGAAGAATGTAGTGTGTAAGGAAATTTTCACATTGGATAGGTTTGAAGATTAGTTCATTTTAGTTCCGTTCTAATACATTTTTTATTTTTAAATATATTATTGTAACAACCAATAAACAGTTTTCTTCTTTTTATTTTTGTTTCTATTTTCCCGCCAACTTCGACGGGTTATATACTAATATTTAAACATTTTAATTTCAAACAAAGTAGTAAACAATCAAATCCTACTGAAATTCGAATTGTTTGACGAAATTAGTAAATTTGTTCAAAGAAGTTATTCCACCGTGCAGTATATTATAAAAAAGTACAAAAGCGAAAGAAGTCTCAAAAGTAAACTTAGAAATGTGAGAAGAAAAATATTAAGTGATCGGGATGTCCGTGAAATTTCGAAGGAAGTAAGAAAGTATCCTTTCATTGGTGCTTCTAAACTTTCTGCCACTATTGGAAATATAATTGTGAAAAAAACGTTAGCGCACGTACAATTAGTAGAACCTTAAGGGGACCCGGTGGTCTAGCGGCCTAAAATTTAAGCTATTTTAAAAAATTTTTTTCTGTATGAGGGTAATGAATAATGCTTTCAAATTTTTTTACACTTATTTTATTACTAATAAGCTACACAAAAATGAAAATAAAGATAAAAAAAAATTTTTTTTAAATTAGAAAAATGATGCTGAAGTCTCCCTCTCTAAAAAAATGGAATTGCGTGGTGAATGATGATTTATCTCTCCCTCTGATCTGAAATAAAACAATTGTCGAATTTTTAATTAGTATAAGTATAGCTATCGCAGGAAGTAGAATAAAAAAAAATTTTTTGACAAAATGGCGCATAGTCAAAAGTACAAGTTTGAAAACGACCAGTATTTTTGAATGTTTTGTTAATAAAAAAAATATAAATATTTTACGGAAACTATTAGTTTTAACAATTAAAACTAATAGTTTTTAAAAAATTTAACATATTAAAATTTCAGACAAATCGGTCAAGTATTTTTTTTTTCTGGCCCCCGCAAGACGAAAAAAAGTAGTTTCTAGATAAACGCGTTTAAAGTTTCAAGCAAGTATATTCTCAAGAAACTGACCTGACCTTCTAATGGGCTGTAGATCCTGAAATACTCTGAATTTCGTCATCAAATTTTAACAGTATATTTTTAAGATACTATACGTTCGAAAAAAAAATCGGTTTTTCGAAAATTCTAGACCACCGGGTCCCCTTAAGTATATTTGACTACAAGAATAGAAGAAAACCGTTCATCAATGGCATTATTATAAAGAAGTGTCTAGAATTTACTAAAAAGCATATAAACAAGGATATGGAGTTTTAGAATAATCATTTTCACCGATGAGGACAAATTTTGTCTTTTTGGCCGGGATGGGAAGCAAAAATTCTGTTAATTGCTTTTCGTGTAAATTCTTATATATATATATATATATATATATATATATATATATATATATATATATATATATATATATATATATATATATATATACGTTCATTGATACTTATTTAGTATAAATAAATATGACACAAAAAATATCTCCATCAATCAATAACAAAAATTGTAACAAACTGATTACTTAAAATATTCAAAAATAAATATAAGAAAGACGATATATGAAAAATAACGTTTCGCGTGCTCTGTTAATAAATCTCTGCTCAATCACATAATTCTTTCTTTATATTTAAGTCAAAGACAATCAGCTTTTCTTTTCACTTTTGTTAATATATTTGTAAGTTATTTTTTTTAGATACAAATAGCAAGTGAATAGTTACGGTAATTCTAATACCACCAACTGTAATGATTTTGAATAAAATAAATTTATTTATGACAAAAATTTTCAGGAATACTATTTATGGCGCTCGATTTTTAACTCTTTTTACAATTTAGAACTTGTTTTTCGCTATATACATTTCCCAAGGTTTTTTAATTGTTAATTTAAGTAAAAAAAGTATAGAACACCAACCAACTGCAACACTGCACGCAGCCAATATACTGAATAGCATTTCCTACCGTCAAATGCACAAAAGTGCTCATTGTATGGGAATTCCTTAAAAAGTTTTAATAGAGTGATTTTGTCTATGACTAACAGATCATGATTTGGAGAAGCCTTGAACTGTCAGCGCATAAAAAATATAGACTCTACAATAAGCACCGAGGTTGACAGTATTAAAAAAAATGTTAATTCAACAAAAATAACTGGCATGAAATCCCTTTTTACAGATTCGATTTTGAATTTGATAATACAATTAGCATTTTTCAATTGACCTTCGCTGCAAATACAAAACAATATTTACAACGAACTGTTCTTTGAAAGTGAGAATATTTTCTTTTAGTATATCCATTATTACAAGAGTATAATAGATTCTTACATAGAATTTATATTTCTTTATCATAACAATACACGTCTGAATTGACATGTGTGAAATAAAAATACGTATATCCGGTGTAACATAAATACGTATTAAATGTAAAATAAAAAGTAATTGTCTCTCATGTTTAGCACGTGACAAAAATAACTTCTAAAAATGACACACATTTTTATGATTTCATTAATGTACTCTACAGTTGGTTGATAGACCGTACGGTTTCTTTCGCACGGTGTCGGTGTCGGTGTAAAAATATATGTAAAACAGCACCGACAGTTGTATTAAATTATTAAAAGAATTGATATATATATATATATATATATATATATATATATATATATATATATATATATCAATCCTTTTAATAATTTAATACTACTCGGTACCGGAAAGTTTTCCGTTTTTTTATATTAAAATAAAAAACCAATTAAGAGGAAAAATGTGTACTTTATCGAATTATATAGTTTACATAATTATCTATCACATTCTACATCTATCAGGAGGAGAAAATATTCCTGTTTTATAAAATTCCCGGTTCTTTTTAGAAAAAAATTGTTCAACGGTCATTTTAACATGGTTCACATCTCTGTGTCTTAGTTCTTAAAACATATTCCAGGGACCGAAATGAATGATAGTAATGTTAGTTGATTGAAATTAAAATCGATTCGACAGTCGAATGGTGTATTCATTAAATGTGGTGTATTAATAAATTACAACAAATAATCATGTCTCAAATTTTTAAATTAAAGTTGTTATTCTCGATTAAAAACAAAATGAAAGTTTAAATATGATTTTTAAATTTGTTAGGTTTGTTTATAAATAATATAATTACTTATACTTTTGATATACCTGAAATAAAGATATTATTTTTTTTATGTTATAAAGTCGCTTATATATATATATATATATATATATATATATATATATATATATATATATATATATATATAATAAAGTTAACTAAATTGGGCATTACTACTACATAAAAGCAAATTACAGCATTTATAGAAAATACTTTTAATAATTTTAAAAAAACATTTTTGTACATTTGTGAATTTAATTAACCTAAATTATATTATATACAGTATTTTCCTTTCATAAAGTATACATTGTCATGGATACACTTATATACTTCAGAGAAACGCATGGAATTTTCTCATTGAATTTTCAATGAAGATTGTTAAAAAAATCTATTCTCTTTTATTTAAAAAAAATAAAATAAGGTGTTTTGTAAAAAATAATGGTTTATCACAGTGGTTTTCAAATTTTGTCGAGTCACGGAACCCTTAAGATTATATTTTTTTTTGCAAAACCCCTACTATCCTATAATATTCAAGATGCGTACCCCTCTAGTTTTGAAAATCGGCCATCTTATATGACCAAATTTTATTATTTACATCTGATTGAGCGGGGTCGTAATATGTACTCATAAATACAGTTTTAATACATAATAATAGGTATTTATAGAAATAATAGAAATTATTATAAATTAAACATTTTGAATTTTTAAATTTTTGGGTTTTTTCTTCGAAACTTCTTTCGATTTTGACAGTGACTTGCGGAACCCTTGTGTTCCGCCAACAAACACAGTTTGGAGAACATTGGTTTATCATATATTTTGACGCTTATCTATGAACACTGATCTTTTATTTTTTTCTTTTCTGTTCAGTTTTTTTGAACTGCATGTGTCTGTGTATTTAAAGTTTTACATAATAATTGGGATCCAATTAAGGTTATCTATGTTTAGAAATATGTTTCTTCTTAATTCATTTTTATGAATCAGGCTCATAATAAATGATTCCTTTGTAATCCCATCAAACACAGAGCAATATCTTTCGAATAATCAAACTTGACTTAGGAGTTGGTTAAGCTTTCCGATTTGGTGACAACCATAGTTTATTCTGTTTTCTGTTGTAATAAATGATCAATTTTTGGTCACCTGTGATAATACATTTTAAAAATGGTTCAGCGGAAACCCTTATCTTGAGTGATGTACACGTGTTTGTCCAGACCATTTTGTTTTCTTCAGTAAGATCGTGCGGTACCAAAACATCTTCTCTCCAGACCGTTCCGATTTTCTTTATGTTTTTGTAGTGTTGACAAGTCTATTAGAGAATTCTTGAATTATTATTTCTAGATTTGCTTCCATTTCCTTTAGTATCACTGTATCATCTAAACGAAAAAACTTTTCGATACCCCTAATACATACATACATACATATATATATATATATATATATATATATATATATGTATATATATATATATATATATGTATATATATATATATATATATGTATATATATATATATATATATATATATATATATATATGTTTACTTCAAATTATACTGAAGGCTGTCATCGTTGAATGAATGATATGACTATTATTGACAAATGTATTATTAATTCTGTTTATATTAATAATATATATATTAAATTTCATTAAAGATATATGAGAATATCTTTAATTAAAAATCATTATTCAATGTAACGGTTTATAAATAAACTTAAAAAACAAATATTCTGTTATTTAATATACATTTCGGAAACAGTTAACAAAGAAATTAAGGTAAAAACTTTTCTTTGGATTTTATATTATTATTTATCAGTTAACACCTTGATTGCCCCGTCACTCAAATATAGGTGATGGTTATGTTTCTGAGAGAGGCCCGTCACAAATTGTGGGCGACACTTTTCTTCAAGAAATTATGGAGATTACACAAATAACTTGCAACGATTTTCATTTGTAACACAAATATTTTATAGTAATAACATGTAACTACATATACAGGTAGGTAATAATATTTTTTTTAACAAAAATTTATAATATGATGTTACTTTTGCATGATATTCGCTGAAACAATTCAAACAAAGCTGTGGTATTGTTGTAGAACTAGGATAATACATTTCTGTCTTTTTTTATATTTTTCCTAGCCTCTTGTCGTTCAAAAATTTGCCTACATAATAACAGAGGTCGCACATTCTTCTGATGGGTTCTCGTGGATTTTTTTTAATTTTTAAATCGTGAGTCACTTCGCCTTTATCTTTTGTATATTATGGACCTAACATTTTGAGGATATAACCATTACTTAACCAAAAGTTCTTTGAATTCTGATATTTTAATTTTTTTATTTGCTTTTGCCTGGTAACACTGTGTGTATTCACTATAGAAATCCCAATCAGTGAATGTAGTGCCTATTTCTGCTACCGATATTCAGTATCGGTCAGTGATTAGATTGTAATTGAACATAAGAAAACAAATTGTTTTTAAAACAATTCGAATTATGCTGAAAAAACAAACGGATTAAATATAAGCACGTGCATTGCTAGTGCGTCACGGAGCGGTGTAGCGTGAATTTGGGCTCTGCAGGAAACACATCCGATGTACGGTGGGCGATCAACGTGTTAAAGATACGACTATTCAGATTAAAAACAGTACAATGGTAAAAAAGACAGTTTTAGTAAGATAAACACACTTTTTTTCATATACACGAAGTACGTTTTTAAAGCTATATCCGTTTAGCAATTAAAAAAAAGATCAATGATAAAAATGATTTATTACAGCCAAAATACATTTACATATATACATTATTTTTTCGTATTGTCACCATTGGCTTCCACACATTTTTGGTATCGTGGCAGTAGATTCCTTATTCCCGCATTGAAATATGTCTGTATACGGGGTCAGACAATTAAGTAATGCGACCGATTTTTTTTCTCGGCCTGTGGTAACACTGCGAACCTGTAACTCCGCCACCGTAATAGCAGATCCCTACTCTCTCGATTGAGACCTTGACCACCCTTGTACGAACATTTCTTCGCCAGCTGTTTAGTGTTTTGTAACAACGCGCGAGTAGTGCATGTCACGAAAATGGAACAGAGAAATTTAGAGCAACGGTGCGCGATAAAATTTTGTGCAAAACTCGGCGAAACCGCGACAGAGACTTGTGAAAAAGTGCTTAAAGTGTATGGTAGTGATGCCCTGAGTCGTAGTCAGGTGCTTCGGTGGCATGCCGATTTTAAAAAAGGCCGTGAGAGCGTCAAAAACGAGGCGCGGAGCGGAAGGCCAATTCAAGTGCGAACCGACGCGAATGCGCCTCTTTTTTTAAGTTCGTACCACCTGGACAAACCGTAAATCAAGTATTCTACAGCAATGTGCTCGAAAAATTACGAAAAAGGGTGCTCAGAGTGCGTCCAGAGATCGCGAAGACTTGGGTTCTGCATCACGACAATGCTCCCTGTCACAGTGCGTTCAGTGTCTCTCAGTTTTTGGCGTCTAAAGGCATCGCAACGTTACCACAACCGCCCTATTCACCGGACATGTCACCCTGCGACTTTTTCCTATTCCCCCATATGAAAAAATTCGTCAAAGGTCGACATTTTGACTCCGTTGAAGATATCCAAGAATCTGTGACGAGGGTACTCGGAGAGGTCCCACAAGAAGTGTTCCAGAATTGTTACGAAAACTGGAAAACTCGCTGGAATAAGTGTATAGATGCGGGAGGGGACTACTTTGAAGGGAATCGCAGCGATGTATCTTAATTTTTAAATATACTCGATTTTTGAATTTTGTCGCATTACTTAATTGTCTGACTTCGTATAAATCTGTCACCTGTGACATGAACCAATTAATAACACGTGTCTTCAGTTCTTCATCGTTTTGAAAGCGTTGAAATGAGATGCATTACTTTAGGTACAAGAACAGGTGGTAATCCCTGGGCATGAGATCGGGGCTGTAGGGTGGATAGTCAAACATTGGATTCACCTATCCAGTCTTGCGACATTTGAACAATTCGTGTTGGTATATAAGGTTGGTTGGTATATAAGATCAAGTTTTGAAGAGGAAGAATTCGCACGGGGCGAAGTTCGGAAAATAGGGTGGATGAAGAATTAATTTGAAGCGTAATTTGTGCAATTTTGCCACTGCGACGACCTGTTTGTGGGATGGTGCGTTGTCTTGATGAAAGAGCACTTTTTTGTGTGCCAATTTTGGTCATTTTTGTATCAGCTCCTCTTTCAAACGATTCAATAACGTTACATAATATGCTCCTATTATCGTTTTTCCGTTCGTTAAGTAGTCGATAAGAATGATTCCTTGGGAAAAAACATAGATCTTCTCAGCCGACAAAACATTTTTCGCCTTCTTTAGCGCACTTTCACCAGTCGTTTTGTCCACTACTTTGATTACTACTTCGACTCAGATGTTTAGTAATGGAACTATGTTTCATCCACGGTGACGAATCGATGCAAAAGGGCCTGCTCGTTTTTTACCATGTTTTTAGTAAATGCTACCATGCTCAATTCAAACATCTGTAGAGCGTAAATCACGCATCGTTTCTGGGTGAAATTTCACTTATACTGGTTTGAAAAGTGACACTTGATAACCGTAACCTTACCAAATGAATGGTGGCGCTACATCATAGAAAATTAATAATGTTAGTATGCTATATAATCATTCTTGCAGATATATAGCAACGTATTGTTTTATATATATATATATATATATATATATATGTATGAATATATATATATATATATATATATATATATATATATATATACATTTATATATATATATATATATATATATATATATATATACATATATATATACATATATATATATATATACATATATATATATACACATACATACATATTAATATGTAAATATTAACATTCTGGCAGATAGATTGTTTTTCAACGTAGCTGTCTTATAAAGTTTTTTGTGGATAATTTTGATTTTGTATATATGTGCCGATAATTATGATAATAGACTAAGTCATACATTTTTCGTATTGGTATTTGGACCTTTGTGTTTGTGTGTAATTAAAAACTTTCTCCATTATGTAACAAAGTATTTTCCAAAGTACGTACTCTTATAATGTAAATCTTTTATGTAATTATGAATTTCTATGAGTATCATGAAAAAATGTGTTTTTCGATTCTTCATATGACAAACTATTTTTAAAATTATTCAAACATCTTAGAAGTTACTTATAGCAAAAAAAAATATTTTAGTTTTATTCAAAAGAAGGAAGTTACAAACAATAGTATTCACTTAAATTTTGTAATTATAATCATGTAACTTAATTTAGAATAATGCTAGAGATTTCTTCTTATTCTTCAATAACGGTATTTTCTTTTAGTGATATTTTTAGAGTACGAAAATATTCTTGGAAAGTTGGCGAAATGTTTGATAACATATCCATTATGTCCGTATGTTTTTCCTTTGTAAGTGTTCGAATACTCACATAAAGTGGAAATAATTGAATTTTTTCATATATTTTCGGTGTTACTTTTCTGGGTGGAACATCTAAAATCTGAAATTCTACACTTTCATCTAAAGATGTTTTATAAAACATCAGATAAGAGGTATCTTTTAGAAATCTGATCTATTGTATTTTCAACCAATAAACAGATTCTCTCTTAATATTTTTCGTTCTGTTTGTAAATGATTTCTCTAAAGATTTTGTTTTCCAATAGCAATATAATTGTTCGTTTGAGAGCTTTAAGCAAAGAAGTTGACTTAAGAGTTATTTACCTTAAAAATAAATATAGTTTTACACAAGAATTAGATAGGTACATGCGTTTTTCTAGAAAAACAAAGTATACCGAAAAGCAAGTGATATCAAAATAAACAAAAACAGAATTATATTTATCGATCAAGTTTGCAGTCATTAAACGGTACATTTTTTAATTTTTCTTCTAAGTTCTTCTATATTATTAAATTATAAATAATTATGATACAAAATAAATCATAAAATTATTTTTTCAATTTTTTGTCTTAGTCTGCTGTCATAATTATTAGCACGTAAAGAGAGATATTTAATCTCAAGTATAAATGTAGTAATTGTTCAGATTATGATTATTTTATATGTTTTTTTGCCTGTTTGTATGAAATATGTATCATATTTGACTAATTAATAATCTACTTTTACCGAATATGTCCGCTTTAATTTATTTAATGGTCTATATTTGATTATTTTTTTTTACATAAATATTTATTTTTATACAATTATTAACTAACTAATGTTTTTAATAACTGATAACTAAAAAAATTTCTCTCCTAAAGAAATATTTTCTGTTGTAAATCTGAAATGATATATTCTCTTTTATTATAGGAACCAAAATTGGAGACCGTGACCCGTGAAACTATCGAAACATTCCATGGTAACAAAACTGAACGCAAAGTAACTTCACTCGAAAAACGTGATGTGTTTGAAGATCTGACTCCAGAATTATTGCAGTCAATACACACACCATCACACAGTGCGAAAATATCAACACCGAAAAAGTCAATATCGGACTCGTCTACAACAAAAGTGGTAATTAAATATATTTATTATCATTACTTACGTAATATTTATGTTGGAAAGTTATTTATGAAATAATTTTCTTTTATTTACACTGTGGGAAAAATAAGAAAGATTTCATCAGTTACTGTAACAAAATATTTGTTTGAGAATATGAAACAAATTACTTTTAATTCATTGGTAGTTATTGCCTTTAAAATTATGGAGTTAAATATATATTTATACATATTTATTTGCTATAACGTATTGTTTTACAAATATAACCTGTTTGTACAAAATTGTTATCTGACAATGACAGAAAATACACATCTACGAGAGGCTAACTTATGTTTTTGTATTTGTCGTCTACAAACATTAAATACTGTATGCCAATGGCAGATTAAGCTGGGGAGGGATCGGACTGGGCGGTCGCCCGAGCCCCCGTTGAAGATCTCAAAAATAACAAGCAAACTTAAAATATCATATAAAATACGTCAACAGGGGCGGGTCAAGCGGGTATCGAAACCGGCGGCCGCCAGGAGCCCCGAGCTCGGGAGAAAAATATTCATTACATAAAGAAACGAAGCTTACATTTCAGTGTCTGACCTGATAATAATAAGTTTGCATGAAAAATGTAAATATATGTAGGAAAGTGACCGGTGGGGTAAGGGAAAGGAACGAGAGAAAAAAGGTTTTATTTGTAATACCATAGGTGTGGTCATCATGACATTTTAGTTGTATTTTTATTCATGTAGTACACCTGTATAACAATATCACACCTGCACAACAGTGTCACCGTCCGTCGTTGACATAATTATAGTTTTTTTTTGTGTTTCTGAAAAGTAATTCAGAATATTTAGTTTTAATATAATTTATATATTTGTAGAATAAAGTTATAGGAAAATTATTATACAGAAAAATGTTATAAAATATTTTTTTACCCAAACCGGATTTTTTTTGTCAGATAAATTTCGGGGGTTCTGTAAATTTTATCGCCCAGCACCCCCAGCTGGTTCAATCTGCGTCTGCTGTATGTACTTAGTATCAAATAAACAAATTCGTTTAAACTCAATGTAATTATTTTGTGTGAATTTGTTATATTAAAATGTGTATGCATTTACGATCGCATTAAGTAGTTAATAATTTACAATTTATTGTCTTATATTAAAACAAACATATTTGATATTTATATTGTTCATTATACTATTTATTGGAGTATAGCAACGATACACACACACACACACTCTGATATAGTTTTTACAGTTGTTGTTGATTACTTACTTGCTTTTATTTTTCTGTGTAATCAAAATTTTATGTGTATTAATTACTTGTACTTCCCTGTGTTTACTTTTATCATAAATAAATATTATACTACATTATAAACAAAACCCATTTATTTATGTTAAATTACCAAAAAACTATTTAATATTTTTGATGTTAATTGTTAGCTTTATTTTTATCCGAAAAATATACAAATGTATTCATTTGTATTTTTTAAACTTTGTTATTAAATTTATTTTTTAATCACATGGAATGTCATTAAATCTAACTTTTTTTATCTCAGATAGAGCTAAACATTTTCACAATTTAAACATTAACCTTACTTTTATGTTTTTCTCACAAACGAATAGAAATGAAGTTTTAATATATTTTGCCTTGTTTTAAAACTTTATTTATTTTTTTTAATTTTTAAATTTTAATATAGAGAGAGGGGAAGAAGTAAAGAAATATGTTTTTTAAAAAGTATTAGGTTGGTAGGAAAATAATTACGATTTTTGTTTTCTGAATTCTAACTATTTTTTTCAATGAAAGTGTCGTTTCATCGTTTTCATGTTAATATCATTTTAAATTGCATTTTTCGGTCTGTATTTTGGTAAAACATCGACTTTGACTTTATTATTATTTTTTCTTTAAATTTTGCTATTAAATTAAAGATGGAAAACAAGCAAATAAGGTTAATTTTTATACGAGTTCAAAACGGGTGATAAAGCTGCAGAAACTGCTCGTAAACTAAACGATGCTTTTGGTGTGGGTACTGTTAAGGAACGTACGGTGTAACGGTGGTTTCAAAAATTTCGTACCAGGGACGAGATCCTTGAAAATGAAAAAGGTCGTGGGTATCTTTCTTCAGTTCATAACGATCAACTGAATTCGTTAGTTAAATCGGAACTACGCACAATTTGAGAGCTTTCATCAAAATTAGGCGTTAGTCATCAAACAGTTCTAGACCACTTAGAACACTTAAAAGTTAAAGGTAATAAACCGCAATTATTTTTCTACCAACTTAATAATTACTTAAATTAACAATTTGTTATTAGTTTCTTTCAATTATTACATCTTTCAAAAATTAGATTTTTTATTGAATATCCTGATAGGGAAAAAGTTCATATATTGTCTTATGGTAATGAACAAGTACTGCAAGTAGCTCAGCATAAAATTAAAATATTAGTATCTATTCAGTTGATCTCTTTTTACATGAGATTTTGCGCTAATGAAACTTAAGCAAAATCACTAAAAAAACTATTTAAATTATATATAAATTATAAAAATGTTGTTTTAATATTTTCAAATCAAATATTTTATTTTTTTATGTATCTAGCGATTATTAATATTGAATTATTGAATCGTTTGAAAACATTTATTTTTAGTTAATTGAAACGTTAATATATACATCTCAAAATAATTAAAAATGGATTTTTTTTCCGATAAAATTCGAATAATTATTGTTAGGTTGGTAGAAAAATAATTACAGTTTATTAAGTGTTTTAAGTGGTCCAGAATTGTTAGATGTTTTTTTGGTCGTTTTGTGTTTTTGTCTGATCTTGGCTAATTATTCTCTGTATTCCTGTAGTGAGTTGTCGAGCCTTCGGATTGAATCCCCATTATCTAGACTATTATCTTAACATTATCTTAATCCTATTATCTTAGCATGTATTAGTAGAAATCTTGCTTTTAATGTGTCATATCTTGACTTTCTCGCTAGGAATAGTTTCAAAAAACCTAGTTGACCTTGCTATGTGATAGAAGATCACCCTTCCCCTTCCCGTTACATACATCTATATAACTATCACGTATGAAACGCTCAATTGTTGGATGACTGACGCCTAACTTTTGTGCAAGCTCTCAAACTTTTGTGGGTTGTTCTGATTCAGATAACGCCTTCAGTTCGTCGTTATGAACTGAAAAAGGACGCATGCAACTTTTTTCATCTTAAAAGCTCTCGTTCTCAACACGAAATTTTTGGAACCACCATTGCACCGTACGTTTCCTAACAGTACCCACATCAAAAACATCGTTTAGTTTATGATCAGTTTCTGTTGCTCTACCACCCGTTTTGAATTCATATAAAAAATTTTCTTATTTGTTTCTTTTCTATCTTTAATTCAATAGCCTAATTTGATGCAAAATTAATATTAAAATCAAAGTCGATCTTATCAAAATACAGACCGAAAAATGCACTTTAAAATGACATTAATATGAATACGATGAAATTACACTTTCACTGAAAAAAATAAGGTTGGAATTAAAAAATCCGTAATTATTTTCCTACCAACCTAATAAATAATAAATTACATTCTATATAACGTAACCAATGGTTTCGAAAAGAGTATGTGTCTTGGAATTATAACTCATAAAACTAAAAAACACACTTTCTTAAATAAAAGAATCACTCAGATATTATTATTGTCGAGTATTATATTAATTCGAAAACTAAATTTATATAAACCTAATACTATTTTAATGATTCCAAAATTGGATGTTCAAAGTGAATGACACAATCCTGTTTAAAAACCAATAGAAAAACATTTTTTCAAACTAATTTGAATTGAAAATGTAATGGATATTAAATATTAGCATACATTGTTATTGAAAATACTATCTGTGGTATAAATTCATTATCATCTTCATTTTTTTGATTATCTTGTGTTGATTGAGTCATTAAATAATTTCAGTGTAAAAATGCAAATGTCAACACCTCGTTTTCTAACGTTTATAAAATCAGATGTTTTATACTTTATTCATTTTTTTGTCATTAATGAAACATTTTTTCTTTGTAATTTTTGAATTGGATCTAGTAGTGTAATAATTTTAGCTGGTTCTTCAATTGAACTTTGTTGATAACAAAGCCAGAAATATAATCCCTGGTTTATACAACAAAGCATATGCCAACAAAATAAAAATACTTTCATTTCTTTTGAAATCTCGTCAAAAGTATATTTTTATATTTTTTCCTAATATTTTTTATTATCAATCTATAAACTCCGCTGAAATTATCATTTATTAACTTAATTGATTTGTGCACTATAACTGCCAATTATTTTGTGATAGTGCATACTGGAATGTGTGCTCTTTTAATTTTATTTTCTTTTTAATTCCTTCAAAATCATTGTGACAATATGATAAAAAGTAGTCTCAATTCGAAAAGTATTGAAATCATTTCAAATTTAACTTCTTCAGCTTAAAATCATAAAAAATGGAAACACTGTTATTTTATTTTTCGCAAAGAAATTGTCAGATAATATGTCTAACTCTTATAGTTTTCTTGAATATTTCATTTTATACATTTATACACTAGTGTATATATTTTTTTATTAAGACTTTTATTACCTTCGCTTACATAATAAAAAATGAACTTATCAATTTTAAGGATTTTCAATTCTGAAAACAAACGACCATATATAGTATTATATAATGTTATATATATATATATATATATATATATATATATATATATATATATATATATATATATAGCATTGTACCATATATAGCATTTACATACAAAATGTTTCTTTGACATGAATGTTAGGGAGAGAGAAGTTTAGGTTAAAGTATATTTTAAAGTTTTTAATCATTTTTTTATGTATATTTCAACTTCATTATTCTTGTGATGAAATTTTTTATTTTGTCAGATATTAATTTTTCTATTGGCATGTTTTGTGAAAAGCGCATCCTCCAGTGACTGATACACATTTTAAAACAAATAAAATTACCAAAGTATCTACTAGTCGTATACAGAATACTCGAGTTGCTGATATTTTCATTTAAAATGTGTATGAGAACCAAGAGAACTACAAAACATATTATCTCATTTAAACAAAAAAACGACTTATGCTTTTTTTGAAATCTCTTGTTTAATTAATTAACAAAAGCGTTAACGTTTTCAAAGTTTATATTTACAAAACAAATTAACTAGAGTATTATTTTTCCTGGTTATATAATATATGATACAGTACAATATTTATTGTTTCAGAGAAAGACAAGTGTTTCTAAAACACCAGAAGAATTTGCAACAGAATGTTTAAAAGCACACAACGAATATCGACTAAAACACGGAGTGCCCCCATTGAAACTCAATAAAAAGATTTCCTTTGCCAGTCAGTCGTGGGCAAATACATTAGCGATGAGAGGGGCACTAGAACATAGTAAGAATCGTGATTACGGCGAAAATCTATTTTCCATTGCTCCAGGCAGTGCTAATTATCAAATTCATGGTAAAGAACCAGTTGATAAGTGGTATGAAGAAATCACTGATCATGTTTTCGAAGTTGAGCCGAAAACATTAGCTACTAGTCACTTCACACAAGTTGTTTGGAAAGAAACAACAGAACTGGGAGTTGCTTTTGCCAAATCGCGAAACGGTCATATTTTTATCGTTGCTAATTATTCACCTCCTGGTAATTTCATTGGTCAGTATGCTGTTAATGTACCACCTGTAGGTGGTTTTAAGACTAATGGAGCTTGTAGAAATGGTACTACAAGCCCTTTAAATGCATCCAATGGCGTTCAGAGTGCACCAGGTACTCCAAAATCTCCATCTTCTGTTTCTAGTGAAGATTTTGAAACGAGTTGTTTAAACGCTCACAACGAGTATAGGAAAATTCATGGCGTTGAACCATTGAAACTCAATAAGAAAATGTGTAAATATAGCGAAGAATGGGCAAAAGTTCTAGCATCTAAAGGATTGTTGGAACACAGAAAAAATTCTGAATATGGTGAAAACTTATTCTGTAGCTGGTCATCCAGCATGAAGTTCACAATAAGTGGAAGAGAACCTGTTGATAATTGGTACAAAGAAATGAAAGACCATGTGTTCGGCAGAGAACCGTCAAATTTAAAAACCGGGCATTTTACTCAAGTTGTTTGGAAAACCAGTAAGGAGTTAGGAGTTGGAGTGGCGAAGAATCGTAATGGGCAAATTTTTGTTGTGGTAAATTATTCACCACCGGGAAATTTCGTTGGTTGTTATGTAGATAATGTTTTTCCTGCTGGCGGCTGCTCAGTCAGACGCGAAACAAAGGAAGCTACAAAGACTGAAGGTGTTAGATTTAACACCGATGAAGACTTTTCAAGAGATGGTGTTAAAGTTCATAATGAATTCAGAAGGAAGCACGGCGTGCCAGACTTGCAGTACAGTAGTGAAGTAAGTACTTACTAAATATTTTATTTATTTTTAAAAAGTGTTAATTATTTATACTAGGTAAAATTATTTTCCAAGTATATATTTTTATCAGAAATGTTATTTATACATAAAAAAAAATTATTTATGCTTCATTCTTCAAATCTGACGGTTTTTTATTTGTTTGTACTAACAGATGCAAGAAAGCTACGTTAAAAAAACGGTATAAACAGTTGCAATAAGATCAAAAATATAGAAAAAATATATTTTTTACAATCATTTATTATAGAATTTCATATTTTATAGTTATTATCTGTGATTTCTATTAAAAAAAGAAAAAAATACACAGTCTCTAAAAATGTGTGAATTCTCGTATTTTTTTCCAAATGATTATAGAAATGTATTTACATATATATATATATATATATATATATATATATTATTTATATTATATATATATATATATATATATATGTATACATATATGTATATATATGTATATATATGTATATATATATATATATATATATATATATATATATGTATATATATATATATATATATATATATATATATATATATATATATATTTTTATATATATGTATATATATATATACATGTATATGTATATTCATGTATATATATATACATGTGTATGTATATATATATATCATCATCATCATCATCATCTTCAGCCCCTGTCAATCCACTGCTGGATAAAGGCCTCTTCCATGACTTTCCATTTTGTTCGATTCAGTGCCTCTCTTTTCCACAGTTTTCCAATAAAGTTTTTAATATCCTTATCCCATCTGTTCATTGGTCTCTTTCTCGGTCTTTTCATATTCCTCGGTTCCCAGTCAATAATTTCTCTTGTCCATCGGTTGTCTTCTCTTCTTGCGACATGTCCCGCCCATTTCCATTTCAGACTCTTTACTCTTCTTATTATATCTGTGACTCCTGTTTGTTTTCGTATCCATTCTATTCTCTTTCTATCTCTTCTTGTTATTCCCAACATGCATCTTTCCATACTTCGTTGTGTTGTTTGGAGTCTTTGAACTATTTTGGCGTTAAGCACCCATGTTTCGCTGCCGTAGGTAAGGACCGGTAGTATACACTGATCGAATACTTTTTTCTTTAAACAGAGTGGGATTGTTGATTTAAATATTGAGGCGTTTCGTCCGAAAGAGCTCCATCCCATTTTTATTCTCCTATTTACTTCTTCCGTGAATGATCCATCTCTGTTGATAAGCTGGCCTAGATAAACATATTTCGTGACTTCTTCTATTTCCGTTCCTTTTATTTCAATTTTCTTCGGACATACAAACGCATTGAACAGTACTTTTGTCTTTGTATGATTCATGTTGAGGCCGATTTTTTGACTGGCATCGTTTAGTTCTTCTATTCTCTTTTGCAACTCTTCCGGAGTATTTGCGAAAATAACTATATCATCGGCAAACCGGAGATGGCTTAATCTTTCGCCCTTTATCTCGATTCCTTTGTCCTCCCAGTCGAGCGATTTGAATACTTCTTCTAAGGCCGCAGTAAACAATTTCGGAGAAATTGCATCTCCCTGTCTTACACCTTTCTCGATTTTTATCTTTCTTGTTTCTTCATGTAGCTTCACTGACATCGTTGCTTTTTTATAGATGTTATCTAGCAGCTCAATATATGTGCCCTCGATGCCCTGGTTCTTCAGTGCAGATATTACCGACAAGGTGGTGATGGAGTCAAAAGCCTTCTCGTAGTCTATAAATCCAAGACACACTGGTATTTGGTATTCATTTGATCGGCTTATTACTTCTCTCACTACTTGAATATGATCCATTGTACTAAATCCGGTTCTAAATCCTGCTTGTTCCCTTGGTTGGGCGAAATCTAGTTGCACTTGTAGACGTTTCGAAATTATTTTAGTAAAGATCTTATATATCGTAGGTAGTAAACTAATCGGCCGATAATTCTTCAAATCTTCTTTATCTCCTTTCTTGTGTAGAAGAATTACGTTGGCTTCATTCCATTTATCCGGGATAGTTCTTTTTTGTATACAAGCAGTGAATATATCAGCGAGAACTTTTTCTGTTTTTTCTCCTACTAACTTGAAAATTTCTGCTATTAACCAATCATTTCCGGCTGCTCTTCCATTTTTCATATTCTTTATTGCATATGTAACCTCTTCGGGTAGCACGGGTGGGACACCTTGGTTTGTATGTTTTCTATTCTCGTTTTCTTTGTTACATGTATTTTTGTATAGGTCTGTGTAGAATTCTTCTACTCTTTTAATGATTTCCTTTTTGTTGAAAATTCTGCTCCCATCATCTAATTTCAAGGCAGTTATATGTTCTTTGCCAATCGTTAAGCTCTGTTTCATTTTTCGGTAGCTTTTATTTTCTTCAATAGTCTTCTTAATTAGTTCATTGTTGTACTTTCGAACGTCTTCTCTAATACACTTCCTCACTGTTTTACCAAGTTCGATGTATTCGATTCGGTCTTTCACATTATCTGTTAGTTTTATTTCTCTTCTCTTCTTCATTAGACATTTAGTTTTTTCTGATATTTTCTTATTTGATTTTATTTTAAGGATTCCTCCTATTTCTTGCGCGGATTCTTTGATAATTTCAACCACTTTTTCTTCTACATTCGCATCTGCATTCTCCAATATGTCAAAACGGTTTTTTAATTCTATTTCAAATTCTACTTTTCTCTCTTCTAGAGTTTGAATATTAATTGTCTTCCTCGGAGTCTTGAAAAGTTTTCTTCTTTCCAGTCTTGAATTTATGCGTATTTTGCTTCTTACCATCCGATGATCGCTCCCGGCATTAAATCTATTTAATACGGAACAATCTTCCACAATTGATTTTTTATTTACCAGGATGTAGTCTATTTCGTTTTTGATGTTATTGGGACCTTTCCATGTCCATTTCCTTTTGATATTTTTCTTGAAAAAGGAGTTCATTACATATAAACTTGTGCTCTCTGCAAAATCAATTAGTCGATTTCCTCTTTCGTTCCTAGTTCCAAAGCCAAATTTTCCAACTACATTATCGTTTTCTTGCCTTTCTCCGATCTTTGCGTTAAAGTCTCCCATTATAATTTTGTAGTGACAGTTTCCCTTGTCATTAAGTTTTCCTATTTCTTGGTAAAAATCTTCAACTTCTTCGTCCTTATGAGCTGTTGTAGGCGCGTAGAATATATATATATATGTATATATATATATATGTATATATATATATATATGTATGTTAGTATGTTTATATAATCATTATCGCAGACAGATTGCAACGTGTTATTTTATATATGAGATAAACGTATTTGGGTATGATCTCCCGGTTTTTTGAAAATTTTTCCCGGAACCAAAGCACGAGACATTAATAAAAACCACACAAACATTACACACAATCCACACACCACAAATGCGGATCAATACCGTGAGGTAGGGTACCGCACCAAATCATAAACATAAGGCCAAACCCGGCCCTGTATAAAATTGAAAATCAATAAAATTCATTTTTATTTTTTTTTATGGGTATGATAGAAACCTCGACTTCATAAATAAATAAGTCGACGTATCGAATTTTTTGTGGATAATTTTGTTATATATATTCATATATATATTTATATATATATATATATATATATATATATATATATATATATATTTGGTTGGAATAACAGTTCATAGCGTTTTAAGGGAGTTTTGTGGGGATCGGAACAAATGGTAGTCTGAAGGTGCAAAATCAGGTGAATATAGCGAGTGAACTAAGACGTCCAAGCTAAACTGCACCAGTTTCTGTCGTGTCTGCAAAGAGACGTGATGTGTAGTATTATCTTGGTGGAAAACGATACCTTTCCGATTGACCAGTTCTGGACACTTTTGGCTAGCTGTCGCGTTTAATTGGTCCAATTGAGCACAGTACTTCTCCCAATTTATTATTTAATCATTTGGGAGAAGCTTGTTGTACACAACACCCTTCCAATTCCACCAGATACGCAATATCACCTTCTTCGGATGAAGACCCGCTGTGTGAGTGGTTATCTTAGGCTCACTTCGATTTCCTCAAGATGTTTTTCGATCCATATTATTGTAAATGGCTCATTTTTCATCGCCCGTGATTAATCATTTCAGAAACGGGTCGTTATGGTTTTTTCTAAGGAGAGAAACACTGATGGTAATGCGTTCCATTAAATTTCTTTCAGTTAAATTGTGAGGTGCCCAAATGTCGTAGCAATTTGCATATCCATGTGTATTTAAATACCTCACAATACTCGTAAAAGACACCTATAGTTTCTCTACGATCTCTCGTGTCGTGTAACGATGATTGTTTTCAATAAGTGTTACAATTTTGTCATTATCAACAACTGCTGGCCTACCGAAACGCTCTTGATTCTCTAGGTCGAATTTTTCATCTCTGAACCGAGCGAAACACTTTCGAACAGTACTGCTAGCTATTGTCACCTTCTCCATACACAGCAGATATCTTTTTTGCTGTCTCTGCACTTTTTCTCTTCGAAAATAAAACAGCATCAAATGACGAAAATGAACCTTATATTCCTCTATTTTCAATTTTAAATTTAATAGAGTTAAAATTCATAAAATTGCATAAAAATCTCACAGAAAGAAACGTTGAAATGTTTCACCGGTCAAAGTAACACATATGAAGACATCATATAATCGAGCTGCGCGCGAAACTGCAATTAATAATGACATCTATTGGAAAACGTTACGAACTTTTGTTCCAACAAATATATATATATATATATATATATATATATATATATATATATATATATATATATAATATACATTATATATATATAATATACATTATATATATATAATATACATTATATATATATAATATACATTATATATATATACGTGGTCTGACAATTAAGTAATGCGACAAAATTCAAAAATCGAGTATATTTAAAAATTAAGGTACATCGCTGCGATCCCCTTCAAAGTAGTCCCCTCCCGCATCTATACACTTATTCCAGCGAGTTTTCCAGTTTTCGTAACAATTCTGGAACACTTCTTGTGGGACCTCTCCGAGTACCCTCGTCACAGATTCTTGGATATCTTCAACGGAGTCAAAATGTCGACCTTTGACGAATTTTTTCATATGGGGGAATAGGAAAAAGTCGCAGGGTGACATGTCCGGTGAATAGGGCGGTTGTGGTAACGTTGCGATGCCTTTAGACGCCAAAAACTGAGAGACACTGAACGCACTGTGACAGGGAGCATTGTCGTGATGCAGAACCCAAGTCTTCGCGATCTCTGGACGCACTCTGAGCACCCTTTTTCGTAATTTTTCGAGCACATTGCGGTAGAATACTTGATTTACGGTTTGTCCAGGTGGTACGAACTCTTTGTGAACCACCCCTTTGCTGTCGAAGAAGCAAATCAACATGGTTTTCACTTTGTACTTGCTCATTCTCGCCTTCTTTGGCCTTGGTGCTCCAGGGGACAGCCACTGTTGGCTTTGTCGTTTAGTTTCGAGGTCATATTGAAAGAACCAACTTTCATCACCAGTAATAACTCGATCGAGAAGAGTAGGATCACTTTCAACCTGCTCGAAACAATCTTGAGCGATGTTCATTCGGTGGGCTTTTTCCATTTTTGTGACATGCACTACTCGCGCGTTGTTACAAAACACTAAACAGCTGGCGAAGAAATGATCGTACGAGGGTGGTCAAGGTCTCAATCGAGAGAGTAGGGATCTGCTATTACGGTGGCGGAGTTACAGGTTCGCAGTGTTACCACAGGCCGAGAAAAAAAATCGGTCGCATTACTTAATTGTCTGACCTCGTATATATATATATATATATATATATATATATATATATATATAGACAGCGATCAAAATAGTAAGTGTTAATTTTTTGCCCTCTTTTGAATATCTTGTAATAATAAAAGAATGAACATATCAGTTTGAATTCATCTCATTAATTCGTGTATTTTGATACATATTTATTTCCTAATACTAACTACTTGGAATTTTTGTACGTACTTTTGATGTTTTTTATTGAATTTTTCAAATTTAAAGAAACGTGTCATGTACATTAAAATAAGTGTGCTTTTACAAATTTAAAAAATATAAAATAAATTCAATTTGTTAATAAATATATTTTGAAAACCATTTTTTGTTTAATATTTGGTCGAATAACCTTTACTTTTAAGCACGGCTTCACATTTGGACGGTATTAATACAACACCCATACCCTTCAGTCGCTAGTTTTGAATATTTGCATTTGAAATGGTGTTAGGTGTTGTTGAAAATAAAAGGACAACAAGTACGAGTATAAGAGTATAACAGTGTTTTTATATTGCCATGACCAAGCTAGTTGAATGATTACAATCAGATATTAGATTTATTTGCCTAGATTTACCTTACGTACAGCGCGGCTATGTATGACAAGTTGTCTAACAATCTCTTTTACAATCCAGTGCCAGCCGAAAAGTTTTTATATAATAATAAAATATGGTTTTATAAAAAAATGTTTTATATTGAATTCTTTTAGCAATCATTTGTCTTCACAATTTCTATCGATAATCTTTCATAAATGAATCATTTCCCACACACTAAAAATTTTTTCATCGAAATATTCAACAATTTCTTAAGGTTCCTTTTGATTTAATATATATATATATATATATATATATATCCTTCAGAGCGTGTGGATAATGCATTCCGTTGTTGATATGTTTCTTTAAATTATATTTTTTATATTTATTTTTAATGAAATTTTGCTCATTTGGGATGAGGTATTCTAATCAGAGTAAGGTGTTTTTATATTTATCTTTTTCATATGTAACTAACGGGAAATAAAAGGGACGTGTATGAAACAGATTGTCTTAAGTGTACTCTCCTAAAATCATTATCACATTAAGTATTTAATTATATAGATTCTTTCCATTTTTTATTACGAAAAAGTTGTATTGCGGTCTATATGAATAGATAAAAAAAACATCAGAGACTATGGACTTTAGAAATGAATTTAACTCATTTAGAATACTTTAATAAATAATTTTTACTAAATAAAGTATCAGTTATTTAAATTGAATGATTAATAGTTAAAGGTAATATTAAAATTTAGTTATTTTATCAACTGTATAGAAATAAATTTTTCTTAAGATTTTAACACTTCTTCGCTTGAATTTTATTAGTGAAACTCCATCATTAGAAAATTCCTTTACCACCTATTGAATATAGATGATAGTCATTATAATTTTCACTTTGTACTAATGGAATTTCTATTACAAAACTTATTCGATCACTTCTATTGTAGTTACTAATTTACATTATCTTTTCAAATTATAAAGTGTTTTTTTGAAACAGTTCCAAATCATAACAATTTATGATTGAACTGTGAAGTATAGTTTGTAAAACATAATAGCGACCTGTACTTTTTTTCTAGAGTGTTGTATATGTAATATGTTAAATTCTGTGAAGATATCTTTATTTGAAAATTATCAAAAATTTTAATTTATTTTCTTGATAGTATATCTTCTCCCCTTTTAAAAAGTTAAAAAATATGGAATTTAAATTGTTAAATAAACTAGTAAATTATTGTACAAAATTGCAGTTATAATTGATAATAATTACAAAATAATTTTTCTGTATGATAAAAATGGATGTTCCAGTAACGTAGTCGTTTTCTGATCGGTTCAAATCAGTCACGTGATCTCTGTTCCTGATTGGTTGATATCAGTACATGATCAGTATTCTGTTTCACGGTGTGCAACGCAAAAGGGTATTCTATATGAGTGAGAAACTGATAAGACAATCATTCAAAATATTGTAGTCTAATTAGAGTAAAAAATACACATTTTAACATGGTATTTTTGTTATGTTAATTTTTATAAAATTTTTCAATAAAAAATTTAAGAATTAAATTTTACATAGATTATTTGTGTGTATAATTTATTAATTTCTGTTATTTGTTGAGGAGAAATCGCTGGTAATCCACCCCAGGAAGGGGAAGGACGTAGCAAGCAGGAGTCGGAGCCCTGTAGTAGTAAAAAAAACTAATTTGTGTATTGTGAGTGTAGATATGGTGTGTATGTATAGGACTAAAATATAGTATTTGAAGTAAATCTTACTTCATGAACCCACTTTTTTTATAAATATAACTCCTAGGCTTAGTCTATGATCGTAGAAAATACTACAATTGCACCAATTAGCTTCTTTAGAACTGCTTCTATCGAATTTATTTATTTTTTTGATTCCTTCAAAAGAAATTTTTATACGTAATAGTTTTAAGTAATAAGCCTTTTATTCGTTCTCAGTTTAAATAAATATTCAAAGTAAGTTAATCTAAAAGTTTAATTTTATATTTTAGTTTTTTTATTCGATAAGCTACAAAATGATTAAGCTGAAATATAATATTTTTATCTGCACACAAAATAACGAAGCATAAAAGATACTTTCACAAATAACTTTCATTATCAAAAATTATTGAGTATTGATCGTTTTAAAAACGACTTATATGCATTTAAGTATGTCGTCAGCATTCTCAGAGTATTAAATTGCAGAAAAAATAAAATAACCAAAAATAATTATGTGTATTTTTATATATTTGAACAGATTCATTTTAAGAAAATATTTTTTATTAAATCTTACACATGAAATAATTTTATTAACGTTATTATTTGCAAATAAACACGTAAATAAACATATATATATATATATATATATATATATATATATATATTACTTTGTATTGTATTTGAGTTAATTGTCTCAGATTATAGGGTATGTTGGTGGTATTTTAAATGACAAACATAAAATAAAAATTCCATGACGTTTATTTAGGACAAAGTTTCTATGGTAACCAAACATATTTATCTCATATATAAAACAACTACGTTGCAATCTATCTACGATAATAATTATGTAGACATACTAACATATATGTACATATATATATATATATATATATATATATATATATATATATATATATATATATATATATATATATATATATATAACAACTAGGTTGAAATATATCTTCGAGAATGATTATAAAGATATAACTGAGTTTTAAGAAATATGTTTATTGTTTCATTCGGTTACATGTACATGCTTATAATTGACAAGTGGGTGAGCGTAGCGAACCTGTAGGTGAGGGTGAGGGTTGGAGAGCGCAGCGATCAAGAGGCAAAGCCGCTTTGTATATATATATATATATATACTTGTGCGTACTAAGAGTATGACCGTGAAATCAAACTATTACTATTCTTTATATTTTTCTAGCGATCCTGTTATGACTAATAACTAACTCGTGTGATTGCTTATGTAGTCAAAACTGGATTTTGCAGAATTTTTCATTGACTTTTTTGAATTAACTTTCTTGAAGATTCATGAACGTCTGAGAAATATGGAAACTAAGCTTTATAGATTGTTTTATAACTAGTTCGACCTGCTTTGTATTATAGAAGATTCTAATTCTTGCCAGATTTTTCTGTTTTTTTTTTTACTTGTTCGCTACTATATATATATATATATATATATATATATACATGTATGTAATGTATTATTAAAAAATACGGTGTAAATTCGTGTAATCTTT
>CM068316.1:26961605-26969105 GCA_034766995.1 Acanthacorydalis orientalis
TTTGTAAAAATTGATAATATTAACCAGTAGTACAGTCTACAGAATGAGTTATATCTTCATTCACTGAAAAATTAAAAGATATCTAAATGTTCTACAATTTGTTCTATGAGGTGATTTTGAAGAGAAAATATTTTTTCTAAGAAATTACTACATGGAATAAATTGTACAATATTTAAATATCTTTGGATTTTTCAGTTACTTACTGTTTATCATATACTTTTTTACAGATCACAAATAAATTCCTGATTACAAAAACCGTATTTTTTTGTTTTTTTTATATGATTTCGTTTATGTTTTTTAAATCATTTTTAATATATATTTTTCAATTTGTCTTGTTATAATTGGTTTTTATAATTTAAGTATGTATTTAGTTTGTGATAATTAAATATAAACAGACTATTAATCATGACTTGCAATCATTTTTCACATTTTTAAATAGTATTAAAATTCTTTATAAACTACATTTATAAAATTGTTAGAGAATGAAAAATACAGCTACATTCCTTATTATATCTTCATTTGTGTTTAGATAACAATAGTTAATATGTACATTTCTATTCAAAAATCATATAATAAAGAACCGAGAGAACGTAAAATCAAGCATTATCAGGATAAACAAAACATTTAAAAACCTTGCACATAGTAGAATGTTCTTATAAATGCTCGGTTATAGTTGTGTTTTTTCTAAATGCGTATAATTTTCTCGACTTGAAACCGGTATGAAATCATATTATTCTTCAAATATTTCTTTTTAATACAGTGGAATCCGCTTATTGTGATCATTTTGGGACTTGCAATTTCTGATAACAATAACGGGTTGATAACATTAAACAGAGGATAAAAAATGTTCATTACTGAACTCAATTTATTACAAACAATTATGAAATTTGTACAATTTATATTTATCACAAACTGTACACGTAATACAATACTACATATTTATATATGCTACATTTCTTATAAACAACTGTTTTTGAAATCATAAAATTTATTTGAAAAACTTATCAAGTGTTGTCTGTCGTTTGCGTTTATTAGCAATGTCCATTTAGTACGAATTTGCTAAGAATTATTATCATTTTTCCGCAAGTGTAATTGTCAGAATTGATAACAATACCCGAAGTTTTTATTTTTAACTAATTTTGTATAGAGTTTTTTGACACCAACTCTGATTATGATAACAATAGCCGATTGATTACATTATCTGCGATTATAATAACCGGATTCGACTGTGTACCTACACAAAGTTTATCTTTTCAAGAAAAGATTATATTCTTGAAATTTGATTATAAAACTGTACTATATATAATTTTAAATAATAGGGGTATTAATGAATCTCATATATACACACGTATAATTTACTATTTTCGTATTTCCATTCTTGTCTTTGATTGACTGTTTCTTGTAGCCAATATACGTGGTCTGGCAATTGAGTAACGAGAATTTCTTTATAAATCCTTTATTAAACGAAAATACTTCATTTTATGTTGTCATATCTTCACAATAATCTCCCACGAGCGCTTCTCCCATTTCTGGAAACAGTCACGAAAATCATTTGAAGTGATCGCCTTTAATACCTTCACCGTGTGCCTTTGGATGTCCCGAATGTCATCATAACGCTGATTTTTCGTCGGAAACTTCATCCGAGCAAATAAAAAAAGTCGCAGGGCCCTAAATCTGTACTGTAAGGAGAATGGGTTAGTACCGGAATTTGTTTTTTGGTAAAAAAAGATCTTGTACAACTAACGACGAGTGAGCAGGCGCGTTATTGTGATGCAAAATCCATCCTTCAGCCACCAAATTCGGACGAACTCACACAATTCTATTTCAAATGCACCAGTACAGTCAAGTAACACACTGTGTTGACTGCCTGGTTCGATGGAATGAATTTTTTGTGGACCACTTCTTGGATATCAAAGAAACAAATTAACATTGTCTTGATTTTTAATCTTGATATTTTGGTTTTTTTCGGACGTTCTCCACCCTTTTCTACCCATTGCCTGCTCTGTCGACGAGTCTCAGAATCGTATTGGAACACCCATGATTAGTTACAACCCTTTCCATCCAATCAAAATATTTAATGACCGTTCTTTGCTGAATTTTTTTATCGCAAATTTTCACGACGGGACAAATTTTAGAATGATTTCCAAACTTCACTGATGATCAAGAATAATCTCACGCGTTGAAACTTCGAAGGTATATGCAAAACTGCGGAATATTCCCACTAGATAGTAGCACAAGTGCCAATATTAGTTGGTAGTGCGTTAGAAAGAAATTCTCGTTATTCAATGGCTACACCTAGTTTTCTATACAATGTAATAATAAAAACAAATAAATTCGCAAATTATCAGATACATTAATAATAGATTCTTTGTTTGAAAATGAAAGTTTGGTAGATTAAGGTCAATTATATGATACAATTATTTACAATATTTAATATATTTGTAATGCGGCAAATAATCGTCACAATTACTTTCTTACACCAACACACGCATATGTGGTTATGTTTGCCTCTTTGTTTCTATTATATATATATATATATATATATATATATATATATATATATATATATGTGTGTGTGTATATATATATATATATATGCTTATATGTATAAATAAATTGACAATTTTTTGACAATAATAGCGATATATAATATATGGAAAAAAGCTAATATTTTCTAGCAGTAGATTTTACTTCACAAATGAACTCTTTTTCGTTCTACATAGTACAAAAAAAAATTGGTGAAAACAATTTAATAAATCAATATTAATCGCTTTTTATTGTTATTTATACACATTTTGATAGTGATGATATTATCTTCAGGGCGATAAGGTACAAATCTGCACCTTAGACTGGATTTTTTTGTATATTTGGAGGTCAGGTCGTGCCGAGACCTGAAATCCTGACCGAGATTTTTTGTAGCTTGGCGTTCTAAAGATGCGCGCTTTCAAAATGTGTATAAGCAACAATCAAAAATAATTAAAATGATTTATTGAACATTTTTAGTCAGAATTATTTTTGTGGTATGTGGGATGACAAAAAAGAATTCTTTCATATAAGTGAATTTGACCACAGTCTCAGAACTCTATTGTTTATAGCAGCGTTTTCCAAACTTTTCCTACGACGGAACACTTCACCACTCTTGAAATTTTAACGGAACACCTTGGTTATTTTGTAGGGTATGTAGATGTAAATAATGAACAAAATAATTGAATAAATCTAGGTGTTAAAAAACATTTATTCTTAAATGTTAATTATTTAAAACAAAACACACAAGAAATAGTAAAATACATTAGCGTGTATATATATATATATATATATATGTATATATATATACTAAAATTATGTTCTTCATGCCTGCGTTGTTTTTAGGTCTTTGAATTACAAATTCTTTTGATATCCGGCACAATAATAGAAAGTTGAATTCTCATATCTGGTGTAGCGTCGAGTCTGTTCCTGGACTTTTATTTGGTTGCAGCATAATATGAGAATCCTTCCTCGCATAAATATGTCGTAAAAGGAAGTAAAACAAGAATAGCTAGTTTTAACACGCTGGGGTACTCTTCTGTTAAATTTGTCCAGAAATCATTTAATAGAAATTCCCTGTGTTTTTGTTTTAAATCAGAGTCATTAATTAAGTCAGTTAAATTTTCATAATCACTTGCGCTGAATCCTGCTGACTTAGCCGTCACTGTAAATGGATTCTAAACGCAGGAATTATTCTCACTGGATTTTGTAAAAGAGTTGATTTTAAGAACATGTAAGTGTTCTAAAATTACGTTAGAAACTTCTTCATCTAATTTAGAATTTATTTCAATCAAAAATTCATGCGAGATGGGAAAATTATCAAAATTATTCTGTTTAACTACAAATATCAAGAATTGTGACTTTGTATCAAAAGATGTATTGTTATCTCTTGTATTAAAAATTGTAATATTTTCCTTGTAATGATAAGTTAATGTTATTGCACTTTGTAAAAATATCTGCTAGATATGTAAGACACATCAACCATGATGAATTTGTTAAAAATCAATAAAATGTTGTTCTAAATTATGTGACGTAAAGAAGACTAATAACTCACTACGCAAAGTGAGGAGCGTCTCATTTTCAAACATGTTTGAAACTGTAGCACCATTTAAAACCATTCATTTTGACAGTTTTTTACGGAACACATATTCACTTTCCGCGGAACATAGTTTGGGAAACGCTGATCTATAAATTACCTATTTTTTTATTCATGATGTAGTTTGTATATTGAAGAATCAGACGTTCATTGCCACATAGCCAAAAAAGTCGTGAAAAACGGTGGTCAATTTTTTTTAATAGAAATCCCGTTGATAAAATCTAAACACTAAAATTACTTTCTACAATTATATAATAAAATCTTTAACAGAGATTTGTGTTAGACCGTTAAAGATTTGTATATTATACATAAAATGTTTAATTTTAACAGCAAACGGATTTTTTAAATTTATGAATTAGAAAATGAATTGATTTAAATTTATTATATCACACATTTTATGTAAACGCGTTACAGGAATTTAAGTCATTTACTTTCTTCTTTGTGATTCTAAAACTGGTGAATTATTTCAAATTATTGTATTACATCAATGTGAAAGTACTATATAATCGTTAATGGTAGTTAGTTACTATAGTCACTGTTTGTTATGTATTTATTTATAAATTAAATCAATATTAATTTACTAATATTGTTTCAATGAAGAAAGTTGTAAAGAATGTAGCTGTACTTTATTAATTTTCTTTTTAGTTTAATAAATGAACTTTATTAGTAAAAAATGGTTGCATAACATGATATATGTTTTTAGAACAAACACTATAAATATTTTTAGTGTATGTTTTAATTTCTCTTAAAGTATTTTAGTTAAACAAAATAATATTTAATTAACTAAAATGTATAAAAATATAATTACATACAGGATATACGTTAACATTCCAAAAAATATTGATAGAAGCATATATGCGTAAATGATTTATCGTTAATAAATATATATATATATATATATATATATATATATATATATGTATATATATATATATATATATATATATTACATAAAATGCATTATAAAACATTCAATGGTATGAGTGTGTAAGTGCTTATGTATTTTAAATAAATTTACTATTGAAATAACTCGCTCGCTTTGAAAGCCATTAGATATTTTTTAATGACATGTAAGGTGTATACAAATATTTAAGAAAATGTAAAATCAACTATCTGTCCAGTAAACATGTACATGTTTATATATTCTGCCTTGTTTTATAGACTATTAGCTTATATACTGCTGCTAATCACTTGCCTTAAAATTAAAAGTACCTTTTTACTGAAGCATTGAATGTATCATACATACATATACATATATATATATATATATATATATATATATATATATATATATATATATATATTGTGTATACATTGCTCATTCTGATAAAATAATAAACTCGCATTTAAACGCAAAAAAAACTAAAGCTATAAAAAAACATTTTTGGGCATAGGCATATAACAAAAAAGTACAACATACCTTATAAGTCAGTGTCTATTTCACTTAAATAATAATGTTTGAACATGTACAGTAGTGTTGATATAAGAACATTTTATATGTAGCTGCATATTTATGATCCTAAAATGTTAGAAGTATTTTTATTTTTAAACAGAAATGTTTGAAAAAATATGAAAATATACCATTAATGTGTTATAATATTTCTTCATAGAGATATATTACTATAGAATTAATGTCCTGATCTCTTTCTGACAACTCACAATACTAATATACGATGAATGAATTTAAGAAATAAGCTGTATGTATTTATTAATTTTTTTTCGCCAGTTAAAAAATTGATAAAGCTATAATTTCAACTTCATATCGATTCAGTAATTATCCACCAAGAATATGGATTTTTTTTTTCATTTCGTACGTCAAAAAATGTGGCACACTTCTCTGGTGTCAAGATCTCGTAATGAAATTTGGAATTTGATCTGCCCTGATATTTCATGAAATGACTAATTGTTGTTGCCATCGATTTTCATGTACACGTTTATCTACTTTATTTGCTCAATTGTTACCATTTTTGTCATGCATTCATTTTCATAATTTGTGAACCCTTTGCACGAACAACTCATTGTCTTACTGCGTTCAGATCAATCAAAATAGAAAATAGTCATTGACTTTTTGACTCGTTAACAATTATGCAATCGTATATTGATTTCATTGAATACTTTTACACCAATTAATTTTGTATTTTTCGCAGAACGGCTTCAAAACGAATTTTAAGAAATTAGTTATGACCGAAAAGATACATTTTGGCAAATTAATTGAAATTATAAAAATGTTCTATATATGTCTGTTTGGAAATTACATAGTAGAAAATAAAATTTGAAGCTTGTTCTCTTGTATGTATACATATACATCTACATATATATATATATATATATATATATATATATATGTGTGTGTGTGTATGCTGTAAATACTTTTCATTAATTAAGCTAATAAGTGTCCAGAAACTAAACAATTAAAAATAAATCTGCAGTTAGTTTTATATCAATAAATTTTGAATATAATTGTCATATATATATATATATATATATATATATATATATATATATATATATATATATATAAAGAATGAATTTATTATATTTTTTGTTTTGAAAGTGGAGTTAGTATATTTTTTCTAATATTGAGATACAATTTGTCTTCAACTTTTGGAATTATGATGAACTGAATTTACACTCTAAATTATTACGATTGAAATACATTATGTTTTTATAATAATAATATACCTGGTTAATCATTAGTCTTCTCTTCAATTCTTATTGTTAGATCAGTTTCTGTATAGGTTGCATGAAGGTTCAGCCACTTATGTCACCCTGAAGCATGTTGTTCTTGGGTTAATGTCAAGCTGAATGTTAAAATATTGAATCTACTTGCAACGAATAATTCAATAAAATGTTTAAGGGTTGAAAATGAAAAAGAAATTACAATGACGATTATATATATATATTTTTTACCAATATTTTTAACTTTTTTAACAGAGTACAAACAGTTTTAACTTTAATATCACAGTTCATTCCAATATAATAATTTAGAACGGTTTATTTTTAATATAAATAGTTTATTGATTTCGATCGTTAAGTAAACTTTTACTGGCACATTCACAACAGTATTTAATTCACTAATAATACTTTAAAAAACTATTTTTTTGCAGTGTCTTTTAACTTTATTGTTTCTGCTTTATTAAACTTATGTCACATTTAAAATAAATAATATATATATATATATATATATATATATATATATATATACATATATATATATATTATATACTACAAAAAATATCGGTACAGATAACATTTTTGTAATTGGAAGGGTGTAATTAATACATTTGGAAATATTTTATAACAAATTTATATATTTAATATTAATTAATGTATTATTCATTTAATAATATTAATATAATAACAATAATTCATTAGAATTG
>CM068316.1:26974105-26994105 GCA_034766995.1 Acanthacorydalis orientalis
TTAATTATTTTTTTATTTTAATAAAATCAACTTCAAAGGTTGGACCTCGGGCCGTATGTTTGACACTAATGCGGTACATTCGTTAATCATAATGTCATTTACAAAGGCATACATTATGTATACTTATATATATATATATATATATATATATATATATATATATATATATATATATATGACTAAAAAAAACAAAAATACCTTTTGATTAAACTTTATAAAATATTTCTTTAAATTTATATCGAGTACTTCTTTTTAATTAAATGCAACTAAAGGCTTTGAATTTCGAACCGAAATGAAAATATCAATTTTTAATTTAAGTGAATAATGTAGTGTGTACTTTGATAATGGAAAGAGCTTTTATTATACGATTTGAAGATTACATTAATTTATTATAAATGCTATCTATGGACTTGACTTGAAATTTTTACAAAGCTATGCTTTTTAATTAACCATTGCATTAATGGTCTTGGTGTTGTTTATATGTTCAGAAAAAAAAGTAATAATTGATAACAATTGTCATGTCTGGTAATAAATACTTCAAAAAAGGATTTTATGAAAGCACGTTATCTATTTTACTCAATATGTTTCGTTTTACTTTGCACGTTATATTTATATTTTCGATTTTTTATAATGATATAGAGCAGTGTTTCTCAACCTTTTTCCGACCATGGCCTCATTCCGACCTTGTGGCCCTCATGTCCTGCCGATAGAAATGTACCTATTTAAATGTTTTGTTTGTAAATAGAACATGTTTTATTATAATTTTTATAATTTATACAAAATATAATAAATACTTTAAATATTTTTCGATCAATGTGACTCTTGTGCTTGATGGCCAGAAACAAGTTTTTTTTATATCCGGTTCTATTGCTGAGGGATAACTGAAAATCACCTCTGTCCATTATGTTAAGGTGATTCCGCGTTAGGCTGAGTAAATAATTCATACGAGTGAAACCTGATTCTACCAAATATAAAGTAGGAAATGCCATGAAAAATAATTTTCCCTTATCCCAAAGTTATGGAAACTTTTAAGATATTAAACTCTTAATCTAAAAATGATGTTCTCATTGACTGAAAATTATTTTGGCTGCTATGTTGCTCTGTAGTTCTATGAGCGCCTCTTAAATTCTATTGATGGTCACTTCCATGTTTTCTTTTTTCTTCACTTCTTTGTTTTCTTTCTACTTTTCTGTTTCTTTCTCGGTTACGTCTCTGTTTTCTTCATTTCTCACTTCTCTCTGTGGCACCCTAATTTCGTGCCGTGACCCCTCTTTTGCGAAATTTTCACTTGTGACCCCCTTGGAATATCTTAGTGCCTCCTGAGGGGCATATGATCCCAGGTTGAGAACCCCTAATATAGAGTACCTTATTATGAATATCCCTTTTCAATTTTAAATCATTAATACGTAAGACAAATCACTGTCATTTATATTACTTTTTTTAATCATTTACCTCTATAATACTTTTTCTGTGCGGAATCATTTTATTTCGAAGGTAGTGTATTTTTTTATTAGTATCAAATTATCATGATTAATAAATAATTATTAATCGAATAACAATTGAGTATTATCAAACGAGTGTTGTTCTTCGATTACCCCTATCTTTAATTCTACATAACTTACCTAATTATGTAGAGATTATAGTCTTTGAATAGAATATTATGCAGACTTAATGTAAACAACAGAACATATAATACGTAATGATAAAATAAGAAAAGAAAATCTTCTGCTCGTCCTTAACTAATCAGATTTTCATTCCTATAATCCTTCTTTTGAAATTGATCTGAACATACTACATACATTTTGCATAAATGCTCTGAACCTTTATATTTGAATATATTATCTAAATTATATCTTTACATATATTTACCTACAGTTCGCAACTATAAATAATTTATTTAATTATATTGTTGTTTAGTCAACATCTGAAAGACATTTTTTTGTAGTTTTTACATCCCTTAATCTCGTAAATACATTTATTTTTTTTATTAAATAGAAAAAGAATATACATGACTAGGCGTAAAAGTAAATGTGCTGTTTGTTGTTCGTATCAACTCAAACCGATGGAAGCGGTAATGTTTTGATGCCGATTTTACACAATATAGTATTGTAGATTAAGTTATCTGTTTGCAGTAATTGATACTTAAATAAATAGAAATATAATGATATAAAAAATACTCGATTCTATTTAATTTTCGATAACATGTGAGTTATGAAACTGATTTCTAATTGAAATTTTATTTTAAATTCTAAATAACTTATATTACTTGCTACATGTAAGACAATAACAATAAGTAGTATATTTTTTTGATACTATAAATTGTAATATGTTATTGTAAATACTGGAAAAATTAATTGCATTTTGTGGATTGTATATAATTATTTTCTTCAATTCATTTTATGTACACCCGCATTAATTGACCATAAAATACATATAACATATTTTTTATATTTTATCGATTGCTGCTCAATAAAGTAAAGAATGTAATTTCATACTGTTTTACAAATATTATTGTATTTAATTTTTCAAGACTATATATATACATATATATATATATATATATATATATATATATATATATATATATATATAGTCTATATATATATGTATATAAATATATATGTATATATATATATATATATGTGTGTATATATGTATATATATATATATATATATAGGGAGACAGAGAGAGTGTGATTCAATTTAAGATTCCAAATGAAAGTATTAAAAAAATCGCAAAAATGAAAAAAAATCATATTATTTTTATTGAGTACTTTAGTTTAATTGTATTTAAGTATTATTGAATTGAACTAAAATTCTAAATAAGAAGTAATATGATTTTTTTTCGTTTTTAAAATTTTGTTTAATACTTTCATGGGGAAGCTTAAATTGAATCGCCTATATATATATATATATATATATATGTATATATATATGTATATATATATATAGAGAGAGAGAGAGAGAGACAGAGAGAGAGCAATTCAATTTATGATTCCAAATGAAAGTATTAAAAAAATCGCAAAAATGAAAAAAAATCATATTATTTTTATTGAGTACTTTAGTTTAATTGTATTTAAGTATTATTGAATTGAACTAAAATTCTAAATAAGAAGTAACATGATTTTTTTTCATTTTTAAAATTTTGATTAATTATTTCATGTGGAAGCTTAAATTGAATCACCTATATATATATATATATATATATATATATATATATATATATATATATATATATATATGTTTCTAAAGTTTATAAAAACACAAAATTCTGTTTATTAGGGAAACTTATACGTGACTAAAATAAGTATATCATCAATCAAAAGCTGAGTGCTTTTTGACTCAGCTAGATTTTTTTTGTATTTTCTATATCGTTTCAATTTTAGACAGACGCCCTAAAATTAATACAACACGATTATTTCCAGTCAATATTTACCATTTTTTTCCAGTCACAATATTACTGGAAGTTTTTATTAGATTTATTTTTAGGTAAATTTTTATTTTGCAATTACTTTACGCTAACAATAGTAAAAAAACATGTTTCAATTGTTATTATCTCTGTAGCAATCATTGATTTCTCATTACAGTAATAATCTAATCATCTTAAAAAGTGTGTCTCATTTCGATTTGGTTATTTTGAGTAGATAGAAAATTTGACTTACACACTAGATAAGACAGAACTATTTTTAGAAATATTTGCCACACAGTTACTAGGAACAGAATTTTTTATATATTTTTTTATAAAATATTTATTTTTTAAACAAATTTGTTGACATTTGAGTTTCACAGACTAAGGTAATTTAATTTTTGAATAAAATTTTCTGAAATTAAATTTTTATACCAGGATATAAAAATGCTTTCTATTTAATCGCAGTAGAGTCGTCTCTTCCTCTAAACAATATGATAAGCCGAATTCCTTCAAAAATATTATAATTTTATTTCTTCTCGTTATTGAAAAAATCTGTCCCTTTGAGAACCACTTTATATCATCAGTGTATAAAAAAGAAACAAAATTTTAATATTAAAATTAATGTTTTTTATCTTATATAAAACTATTACTTATATCCATATAAGTAATTAATCCATATTCATATATATATATATATATATATATATATATATATATATATATATATATATATAAAACTATGTCTTATATCCATAATACATCGTGTTTGATTATTTAGAGGAACATTTTTTATTTGCATTATATTAAACATTTTTTTATTCTTATTATTTTTGTTGAATCGTAAGTTTTTATTTTACCTATGTATTAATTGCTTATTATAAATATAATAACTATTTACATTAATGTATTATTTTGGTCTTCGTCCTTTCGAAACTCATGAGTTGTCTTCTATGACTAGCATTGGCGTCTGTGACAGGTAGCTGTAACGAACTCAATACTTACATATAGAGTTCTGTACAGCTATCTGAAGATAACACACCAAAAGTGGCCATAGAAAATAAAAACAAGCGATTTAAAAGGACGAAGACCGCCAGGATAATACATCAACAGGATCAAATGTGTACGCATCGCTAATTGTTACTTAATGTTTACAATGATGCTTGAAACAACTGAATTGTGTTTATAAAATGAACTCGCATCATAAACACAACTCATTGAAACAAAAATGTAAAAGTTCAACAAGATTTTAATATAGAAAATATTCTCTAATCCATATTTCAATAACAAATATATTGTCCTTAAAATGCAAACAGAAAGCGTATGAAATATATTACTTATTCCACAACTATTTCAAAATGCTATTATATATAAATATATATATATATATATATATATATATATATATATATATATAATATTTCAATTTAAAAATACTGAGATGTTTGAAATTCCGATTATTTTTTTTTAATATGAATTTATCTTCGTTGTTTATTTTTTATTTTTGCATTCATATATCAATAATAGGGTTTATTTACAATATGTGCAATTTATCTGTATTTGAAAAATATGACATATATATATATATATATATATATATAATGTATATATATATATATATATATATATATATATATATATATATATGTACGGTATTTCTTTCAGGTCAGAATAAATTAAACAATGAATATACATAACCCATACAACACAATTTATTTCTTTCACATTTTTAACAATCAAACTATAACAAAGTATCATACATGTACGTCTACTCGATACGATGTTTGTTGAGCGAATTGTGAAAGGAATAAATAGTGTTGGTTATCTGCATTCGTTGTATAATTTATTGTGGCCTGCAAGAAACAGCTCCTATAAAGTGTCAGAAGTGAGTTTTTTTTTTCTCTGGTCAGGATAACTAAAACACAATACTATACTGACAACTAATAATATTTTATTCCTTTCTTAATTGTGAAAATCAAACTACTAATCTTCCTGCATTTTAACCCTTTGCGGTCCACAGTCCAGACGTTCTGGACATCGAGTTTCGATTATGCCCACTATCCAGTCCATCTGGACAGATTTCTTTGCCACATTTAAAATGGTTTATCTTCAGCATAACAATAAAATCTGTCCAGAGGGACTGAACAGTGGACCTGTTTAATCGAAACGTGATGTTTAGAACGCCTAGACTGTGGACTACAAAGGGTTAACAAACGCATCACACAATCACGTTCGCTCTATGCTCGGTTCTCTGAGTGAATACCTTTCACGACTCCGTTCCAGACGATTAAAAAACGACATATTTAATTGTCAAAAATTAAGCTAAGCCAGCTGCCAGTTTTCTCATGATGTCAACAATCATTCGATCCCAGTCTATACATTCGGCCATTCCTGCTCATTCATCCGCCTCCGATGAATTATCCTGGTCGACGTCCTCCCAATTTTTCATGTGATCGGTGCTGTTAGTCGTTTTGAACGATTTATCACCGATCCTTTCCCCATCGTACCGATTAGGATAATTCATCCGAGGCGGATGAATGAGCAGGAATGGTCGAATATGTAGGCTGATATCGAGTGATTTTTGATATCGTGAGAAATCTGGCACTTGACGCAGCCTAATTGTTAAAATTGACATTGTTTTCTTTTTTTGGACTTCTGGGCCTTATCCCGCTTTTGATATTTTGCATGAATACACTGATAACCAATACTATTTATTCCTTTCATACACACTCATCCATATATATATACATACATACAGGTAGTAAGTAGAGATTAATATAAGATATATTGTTAAAATTATACAATTTCAAATAAATAGTTATTTATGAAAATATACATTTACAAATACAAGTTATGCATTAAACAATAATTATAATTAATATTTTAATATTCAAAACTGAGATAAGTATTAGTGCTTGTACCCTAGAAATTTTCATTTAATACATTTTGTTTGCAATTACAAATTATAGTAAACGTATTTGTAAATAATGTTAGATTAATCAATATTATTGTATTTATACACATATAGTATCTTATACACTAGTAATAACGTAAGCATTGTTTGAGAAATTACTGTTTTAGTGTCCATAACAGCTTATAGTTGATGGGGCGAGGATAGTCACTAGTATATGTAGAGTTTAATGGCACTTATTAAAACAATTGTTGAGAGTGAAAGGCTCTCGACCTTAAAGAATGTTACTTGAGATTCTCTTAACTTACTCTATATGTCGTTTTATACAAAAAGTACATATAGCGGCATGACGTAAGTGCACTAATGGATATCCATCCCCTTTTTCCTTATAACGTCATCAACAGCGAACATAATATATATATATATATATATATATATATATATATATATATATATGTATATATATATATTATTAATAGAAACGTTATGCGTATCTTAAGCTGTTTAATATATTCGTAATAAAAATATCAAATATTGACTTATCTAAAACGAACGTGTGAAAGTATTTAGTACATTATAAATAAGAAATAAGAAGAAATGAGGATATACATATGCATACATACATACATATGTATATATATATATATATATATATATATATGTATATATATATGTATATATATATATATATATATATATATGTATATATATATATATATATATATGTATATATATATATATATATGTATGTATATATACATATATATATATATATATATATATATATATATATATGTACACACACATACATATATATTTTTTATTGTATTCAATATTATACAGTATACGTAACTTAATTATCGATATTTCTAAATATCTTAGCTTTTGATAAAATAATTTAAAGATTTATTAATTGAAAAGTATTAAATTTTCAGTTACCGAAACAAGTTTATAAATTTGTAGAATTCTATGGAATGATCTTGGAGAAATAAATGAAGTCCACGGTAAACTAATACAAATATCATTTCTTTAAGAAAAGTGTTATCCACTACATCGGCTATTATTAATTATTGGATCGTAAATTAAGAACTAAAAATAAAAATAACATGTATATATATATATATATATATATTTATATATATATATATATATATATATATATATATATAATGTTTATATTTTAAGTAATATTATAAAGTCTTCTCAATAAATTTAGATATATGTAAACGAATAACTATTAAATTCAGTATCATTCTTTTTACTAATCCTTGTTATATATATTAATGGTTAAATTTTCATAAACATTTTTTGTAGATAATCTTGCATAAGTCATCATATACTCTCACAATTTTAAATTTATTGTTTTATTTAGGTATATTCCTTATAAATATATAACAATTGTTGTATTGTAGAGAATATCCGATTATGGTCTGCAATAATCAATTCATCGTGGTCATTGTCAGCGGAATGCAATGAAACCCATTTTTATACTATGCACTGTAATTTAAATAACTCCGATGTGTTATAAATGATTTCAAGTAAAGTCTAACCTGAACTGACATGACTTATTTTGTTATATTCTGTCCTGCTTAGGATCTATCAAAATTTATCCCAACCTAACGATCTAATGTTACGGAATCTAATCTGTTTTTATAATCGAAAAATGTACTGACTGCATACTACTTCTGAAACTTCTTAGTACACTCAACCTTCTTATAAAAAAGTACTCTGAAAACACGGTTTCGATATAACACGGTGCAAAAATTGCGACAACCGTCCTGTAACAAGTTATTCTTATTACACGGATTCCATATAGCACGATTTAATAATCTTGGACAACCCTTATATAGGCACTAATGTTTCCATCACACTGTTATAGTTGACATAAACTGGGAATTCCCCTTGTATACATAATAATTCGAAGTCTGTGCGTCGCTGTTGTTACTGAAAACTAATTCGGTAGACGGTTTCTGTTCATAAATTCAGACACTCAGAGAACACGTCTTCGATATAATACGGAACGCATTCCTCTGATTTGTATTATTTATAAGTTTCGCTTTACACGATTTCGATATAGCACGACACTCCGATAACACGGTTTTGATATAATACGGAACAAATTTGCTTCATTTGTATTACATATAGGTTTCGTTTAACACGGGCGATACAACTCTGAACGAATTAAACGTGTTATAGGAGGGTTGACTGTCTTTATTTCACATATGTCATTATATTGGTGTATCTTGTACAATAATCAAAAAATGTGGATAATTAAGAATAATAATTGGTAATTGTGCATATTTTCTAGCAAATTCTATATATGAATATATATATATATATATATATATATATATATATATATATATATATATATATGAATATATATATGAATATTCCAGCGAATGAATAGAATAACTGGTAATAGTAAACAATAATTTTTTTATACTATTACTTATTATTCATTACTATTATTTATTTTATACATTCATTTGGACTTTATAATAACTGTATATATATATATATATATATATATATATATATTTTTATATATATATATATATATATATATATATAGTAATTATAAACTCTAAATTAATGCAAATAAAATATTATCCTATATTTAATTTTCATATTACAGAAAAAAATTAAATATCACCGGTACATAAGTCATCATTCCAAATACAAAATAAGTCTACTTAGTAAATATAGAAATTTAATATTGGTAATTCTTATTTTCATGTCTATATTTTTTTATATCGTTTGGACTTATCTAAAATTTCTATATGTTGTGATGATTGAAGATGTAAAATGGTACATTAAATGATAAATTAAACATTTAGCAAGAATTACAAAAACTGTTAATATTTTGGAATTAGAGATTCGGATAACAACATTTTCGGAATTTAAATAACCATTTTTTATAAATTGTAATATTTTAATAAAAATATTATTGATAATTTGGTCCCAAATTTGTTCTTAATATATATATATATATATATATATATATATATATATATATATATATATATATATATAAATGGTTCCGCTTGAGAGGATCTGAATCGAATTATATATTCTCTGAGTTATAAATTATAGACTAACTATATTTGTCGTTTTTAAATCTTTTATAAAAATGTTGAATATATCTTATGTGATTAGATATATACATTATTTATTATTATTATTGTTTTGTAAAAGTGAACTACTTGCTCTTATTTAAGAATAAATTAACTTCTTGATTTCGTACTCGATAATGTCTATGTTTAGACATAGTTTAAGTTGTTTTTTTTTTACAACTATCTGCACTATGGTCGTTGAATTTATTTTCATCAATCAATAAAATATCATTTAGAATTTCTTTAGAGTTTATTTTTTATATTCTTTTCGATTATTATATTTTAAAGTTGTTCTGTTATAAAAAAAATCTCTTAATTCTTACATTTTCTATATACAGAGTGTATCATATATATATATATATATATATATATATATATATATATATATATATGTAAAGTGCATTCTATATTTCAAAGTAAAAAAGAAACATGAAGATATATTCAGAATTATTTTAAAATTACAGACAATTAATTTTTTTACAATAAGTGTTAGCGGTAACGAGGTATCTCTTATACGAGGTATCTTCGGGTTCGAGTTTTTTTTTCTATATTTAACTATGTATATCTTTTCAAAAATATACAAACCCCTCGAGAGAACCGGAACCTCACTACATATACGCTTTGCTTTATAATTACAAACTGCGCCAGTTTTATTTTTTATAGCAAGTTGTATCTTTTAAAAGGATACAAACCGCTTGAGAGGATTCGAGCTGAATTATATGCTTTGAGTTATAAATTACAGACTAACTTTGTCGGTTTTAAATCTTTTATAAAAATGTTTTGGTACATTTTATTTTAATTATTAGTAGTACATTTCTTTTTCAGTACATGGTTATATATAAATTATATTTTTTTTTATCTAATCGTAATTATAATTGCTGCAACGGTGTGCTTGCTCAACATGTTTTCTTGTTTGTTTTGTCGATTTTGAAATCTACATCTTGGCTTCTAACATGAACACAAATATACACTGATACAGACACATATTATTCAAGAATCTGTTCTAATAATTGACCAGTTAACAATAGTTATAAGTTTAATTGGACAATTTCGAACATACTCGAAGTTGAATCGCATTAGAAATATAGCGCTGCTGTGAACAATTATTGTAAAAATTTAAAAAATCTTATATATTGATAATTATATATTAAATTCTAACTTTGGTTTTTATGATATTTATTATTATTTTGATATTTTAAATTGCATAATGATATAAGTAGAAACTAGAAGTCTCATAATATTCTATAAAAACAATAGTTTCAATAAAATATTAATAAATTGTGTCATAAAATTTAATATAATGTGTTAAATTTCAATTAGGTATACACTCAGATAAGTTTACATACAATTTAATACTTTTTTTCGAGAAATAGGATTAATATATTATTTTTACAATATATTATAAAGCAGAATAATATCTTACTTTTGATGGTATACGATGACTTTTGCAACTAAACGATAACACAGATTTATTTCGCAAATTGAACATTGAGTAAAATATTTATGGAATAATTATATTCAAGTACAATGAAGAAACAGGTTTTCAAATTTTGTGATACCCTGACCCTCTAAAAGTTATTAATAATTTTTTGTTACTTTTCCGCTTTCCGCCACGAATTAAGTATTGTGGTTAAAGTTATATAATGGACGAATATTTCAATAATTTTTGATAACTAAAATTTAATTAGAAGTAATCAGAAAATAAAATGTGAAAGCATATTGTTTAGTTTATCTTAATGTAATGAATATCTTATTTATTCCAATAGAATTTTTAAAATCCAAGTTCCATAGTCGAGACAATACTATTTTAAGTTTTGATCATTTATTGTAAAATATTCATTACGATGGAAAATATTTTGTTTACGTTTTTTTTTTTTACTTTTTAGGTTTCTCAATTCAATCATATTCTCATAAAACATCTCTTTAATATACTTTAAATTCCTCGATTAGTCGCGACCCATAGTTTCAGAAACTTGTAAATTATTATGTAACAAATTCGACATTTTTTGTATTTTGAGTGTTTTAAAAATTTATTACTTTAGGAAACTAAATTGAAATATCTTGAAATAAAAAGAGAATTTATTATTAGCAGCGAATATAAAAAGAAACATTTATTGTCTGGACTATTTATTCCGTATTAAAAATTAGAAATTGTGCTTCAAACTGAGTTTGTTATTGAGTTGAACATTATGAAATATAATACTCGAACTCTTTCTTTATGGATAGAAACAAATATTTTTCAAACAGATACTTAGTGTATTAAATATTCTGTCTGTACTATACATAAATAAGATATTATAGAATTAGCAGATAATTGTTACTATACTGTATATTTAAATTGATCATTGAGCATAACACCAAAACATGAAAATATCACAACATTCCAGATCTAACAATTTGACTAATATCTATTTTTATGGATATGTTTTATGAAGAAATTCAATTACATCATTTTTTACAATTATAGATTTTATACGAATTTTTAACAAGATTTTGATACTTAATGTAAAAGAATTTCAAAAACTATTGAAAATATAATAGATTTTTTTTATGTAACACTAAATGGGCCTATGCAAACACATATTACTTTAGACTAGGTAAGTTTAAAAGCATGACTGAATTCAATTAATATGGAAATCAAGACAAATCATAAGTACCATGTAGTAATGTCTGTATTGTGAGAATAACTTTTGAATCATATTGAAATTTATAATAAAATATTCTCGTAGAATACAATGTTGTATGCTGTAATGAAATTGTAAAAAACGTAGATTGATGTTTCTTGAGTTTTTAAACATTATGAATTGATTCGATGTACTTAGAGAAATTTCGAGTGAAGAAGACAAAAAAAAATAGTGAACTAACCCTATAATATTATCATTTGTATACACTATAAAATATTTGTATGGTGTCACAATATTACAAAAAAATCTAATTTAAATTCTGATATGTGTAATCGAACATGACTTAAAATGTTTCCTTAAAATATTTCCAAGAACAATATTACTATAATCCTTCCATTTACGCGAATAATTGTTTTCACGAAAACAGTGCGGGTTATATTTTCACAAAGGTCTATGAAAAATGACATAGACAGTTCCAATTCAATAATCAATATACATAATCATTCGGACTAGACCACACCAGCTGAATTCTATGAGAAGATGATATATACAGTATTTCAACAATAAGCCATACAAATAAATATCCGGACAGGACAAACACAGAAACGAAAACCTATATAAATAAATATATATTTAGATTTAGGCACATTTGTTATTTGTAAGTAACATCCATGTTTTGTGTTTTTTAAAAAGAAGTTTCCATTACATCAACACAAAACTCTCTTAAATAAAAACTGCGTAAATGGAGCCGTAGAAAACTGTTTAAAATAAATATCTGTTCCATATTCTCAAATGTTTTACTTTTACTGGAGTAGAAAAGTTCTAATTAAAGTTTTTTTTTAAATATACGTTTATATAGGAGGTTACTGATAACAAAAAAAAAACACACTTTTCGTTGCACCTTTCATTTATTTCCATAAAGTATCTCAAAGATAACAACTTTACAATTACCTATTCAAAATCACTTCCGCTAGATGAATCTTCTACTGTTACGGCTATCATCATTACGGTTGTAGCTGTTACGGTTGTCGATGTTGATGGCATGAAGAATCTATCCAGAGTCTACTGTTTTCTCGCTCGTTTCCTTTCCTCTAGAATAAGTTTTGACGGTGCGGTCCGAACTTTTAATCCCCTGCTGATTGAACCATTTCTTTCGCTATCAGGATCTATGCTTTCAATAAAATCAATAGCTTTTTGAATAATAGATATGTAATCTTTAATATTCTGGATTGTAAACAGGTGCATCTTTTTCATAATCTTCTTGATCTCCTTCTTCGTTGTTCTCTTCTTGGTTTAATTCAATAAGATTATTAGTTGTCAATTCAGAATCGTGCGATTTTAAAAGTTCTTCACTATCAAAAGGATTCAGTTCAATAAATTCTTCATCTTCTAATTATTGTCCTAGTGTCACTATTTCAGGAATGTCGTTTTCAACAGTTTCTAATAAACTGGAATCGTCTATTAATCTGGAAAAACAATCTGGTCAAATATTTTTGCAGACAGCAATTAAAAGTGGTTTGCATTTTAATAATCACTGGCATTGCCACAGAATAGCACTGTGAGGGTGTCTTTACCAGACTTGAAACTGGGAGTTGCTTTTTCTTCTTTCGATATAAATGTACTACTTGGCACACGCTTCCAAAATAATCCGGTTTCGTTAGAATTAAACACTAACAGAATTGTAACAGTTATTTTCAATGAAAATTTTAAAAGATTTCACAAATTCAGTAGTCGCTTCCCTCTCAGCACTAGCAGCTTCGCCTACAAACTTGATAATGTGTAGAATTGTATCTTTACTTGAATTTGTAGAAACAGCCTTTGCTGGAAACGAAAGATAATGACTTCTTCATTCTCTTCTTCATTTTGTTTTTAATCATTTTCTTTTTTCAACTGATTAAAAATTGATAAAGCTTTATTTTGTATAATGCATGAATCCATACCAGTATGCTTTTTGTTATTGTCTTCTATCTACTGATGTAATAATTTTTCCATTTTCATCTTAATAGAATTTCTTGCATATTTTACTATTTTGGAACTTGTTAGTATGTCTTCTTTCACTGCCATTTTAATAGCGTCAGCATTTTTATTTAATTGTAGAATCGTTAAGATTGTACAATTGAGCAACATTACTAATTTTTTCACTTTTTTCTAACGTCTGGATAATTTTTAATTTAACTTCTAAACTTATCTGCGTCCTTGTCGTTTTCTTAATCATTTTATTTATTGTACGCCTTGATGATGCCGTTATTTATTAATCTATCGCATAGCTACAGTTTATAATGCATAACCTCCACACATTTTTACTATTTATTTTTACTATTCTAAAAATGCTTACTACACAGTTGTAAATAAGATTACTGAATAAATTAAATTGTAAAATTCCTGACTTTGTATAATTATAATCTGTATACAGTATGTGACACAATATAATAAATTTATGCATCATGATAACACCTGGTGTCTAGTTGATTTATGAAAATTTAAAAATTTTTCAGCCGCTTTAAAGTGAATTCACGTAAATGGAGACCCACATAAATGGAGGGATTTTAGTACTTTTAATATTAATATTAATTAGATTATTAATTCCATCTTAGATACATTTTTATAATCTTTATCTTATTCCTTTATTAAAAGCTGTAAAATATAACCCACATTTAATAACAAGTATATTTATACGTACATTTTTATTATTATTTTCTCAGGCAAAATGGAAAAGAATAAATTAAAATTATATTCATAGTAAATTAATAAAAATCAATATATAAATATTTCATATACTTAATAGATAATGTAATAATGTCCTTAAATGTTTAACCTTATTATTTTTTTTTAGTATTAACTTTTTTTTACACGAATAAATATTATATAAAATTCCTTTTCATGATGAAATAAAAAACAAATATTGAAGATAAAATAAAATACGAAATATTTTTATATTCTTCAGTTTGGATATGAATGCAAAGTTCAAGCGGTAAAAAAGTCATATATATATACATATATACATATATATACATATATATATATATATATGTATATATATATATATAACCGCTATGTAACCGAACTGTTATACAATAATGTAATAGATGCGTTTAAAAAAAATAATTGCATTATTTAACAATATATTTAATAAGTGAGGCATTTTTCCAGTGTTTATACTTTCGAATTATATTACCGACAATATCCTTTATACAAATCTCTCTAGAAATAAATGGATATATTTTAAATATTAGAACTTAGCCGTACTGACAAAATTTTACGCGTCAAATAACAAATCAATATTATTGATGAAATATTGAAAACGATATTAACTCCAATCCTATGAGATTATACTACGATGTGAGTTTGACAACCATGAGAAAATTTTATTATTTTCATCGAAAAAAAGTTTTTTAATAATAAATCAAGTTTAATTCATTTACAGTGTGATTATATTCTTTGTTTATTGTTCCGATATTGTTTTTAAATAAGTGCTATATTCTTAAATGTTATATGAAAAATGATTAAAGTAAATATATGGCAAGTGGTCTCGATTTTGATGCGCTTTAATTTGAGAATTGTTGAAGAACTTTGGACAAATATAGAGTGATTCAATTTAGGCTTTCACATGGAAGTGTTAAAAGGGAGCGCAGTGGTTAAGAAAAGTCATGTTATTTTTTATTTAGTATTTCAGTTCAATTCAATTCTAAAATACAATTGAACTAAAATAATAAATGGAGGATAACATGTGTTTTTTTAATTTTTACGTTTTTTTAATACTCTCTAGTGGAATCCTAAATTGAATCACCCTATATTTACGCTGCTAGTCAAAATAAAGTGCTAATCATAAACGATGCATTTAAACATATATGAATACGAAAAGGAGTTTATCTCATTTCAAAGTAATAAACATATTTTATAATTTTTAAAAACACAAATGATTTGAAAATTAATTAAACAATATTTATTTTATTTATGGTCGTATTACTTAAAAAATCAAATAAAACTACTATTACAGAATTTATTATATAGACATAAAAATTTCGATTCGATATTGTTAATTTTCAAGATTAAGGGTAATTTTTATTGGTGAATATCAGCACAGAAAAATATTATTGATTTACATATTTAACTTATTAGAATGATAGAAACCAAAAAGTTATTGAAATTTGTATAAATTTAAAAAAAAATACGAAGTTCATTTTAATCAAAAAAGACTATTAAAAAATCAAGTTCAAGTAAATTCTTTATTACGAATTAAAATTTAACCCTAATCTAAAACTTAATCATTTGATGAACTCTTCATACACTTTTTGTACATCTGTAACTATTTTTAATGTATTGTTCGAAAACATAGATTTATTATAACATATTTGTTATGTCACACGTCCACTGTAAAATAAATACTTGGCATTTCAAAAAATTATAAATATATATATATATAGAGAGAGAGAGAGAGAGAAAGAGGAGACAGTTATATAATTATTTTTTTACGATATAAAAGAAAATTAATATATTTGTTAATGCTATAAACATCAAACTAAATAACTAGAAAATTAAAATTTGCCTTACATATTTTCAAATACATTTTTGTGTTAACCTATGGTGTATTTTTTTTATTTAAGGACTTTCTTTTACATTCTTTTTTTACTTAAGCAATAGAAAGTAAGTCCAATAATTGAAAAGGTTTATATAATTGCCTATTACTCAATTATTTAAACTGGAGATAGGAACTTGAAACTTTATGTTTAAAAATGATTAAAATTTGTAGAGACCTAGGCAACACCGAATAACCCATCACTAGTAAACTAAAAAAATAAAATACTATTTGATTGCACTCATCAACGTATACTTAACTATACCTGTTTCTTGTTCTTCTTCTTCTTTATCTTCCCCAGTTGTACTCAGAGCGTCAGGGGGTCTTCGATGATGGCCTTCCATCCAAGTCGATCATTCACCCTTCAGTTCCGCCATGCTTTTATTTATTTTACAGCCCAGCTTTCCTATACAATCTTCATATGTGACCATAGGTCGCCAACTAGGTCTCGTGCCATATGGTCTTGCCACCAAGATTTGTATCGGTTTCCTTTCATTCTCCATACGCATAAAGTGCCTGAACCAGCGTAGTTGTCTTTATGAACTATACCTTACCTATTTACTTCACTAAAAAAAACTTTCCGTAAAAACGTGACGTCATAAATACATTTATTATTAGGTCCCTATACTTCAAATGGCAATACTATAACATAGAGGCAGATAAAACTTGTCATATAACTGAATTTTAAGTGTAATTAAGCCAAATTAGTTATTTTAAGAATAATCCGTAATGAGTTACTTTAGATTTTGAGATTTTACCTTTTAAGTAAGATATAAGGTTATTGAAACAATTTTGATACACATCATCCATATAACCACAATATCTTATAAGATTGTAAAAGTGTGCCATGGATGATCTCTTTTCCATTTTACTGAAAAGACTTATAACAGCGTTCATATTTTGTAAAATCATAATACAGAGTTATTTAAAAAATGTTATTCTGTATAATTCCAATACTACATTTGTGGCTACAAAAGTCAATTTTTTATGAAAAACAAAATATTAATCGATATCAATTCTTTCTAAAAGTTGTTTGGGTTTCCCTACTTATGTATCTATTATTTAATTTTATACTAGGTATAAAAATATTTAATTTCTTTTGAGATTAAAATCTGTTATAATTCAAAACTAGCAAAATATTTTCCAAATTTAAGATCTCTGTTTGTCGTTTCAAACGTTTCTATAAATGTTATATGTCTCTTATGAAATTATTTTCTTTGCACAATTGCTTTCCACTCTACAAGATAATAAGTCCTCCTGTTTTAGTTCCAGTAAATCTTTATTATGTACTGATTTGATTTTCTTGACATATTTTGGAAATTATGTGTCTCTAAATAGCATTAACTATTAGTACACACTCAAATTATTATCTTAAATGTAATTTTTTTATAAATGCTTATTTATAAAATCTCAAATATCACTAACTCTTGTAAGTTGGTTTCAGGCTCAAAATGATATCATCAAAACATAAAAAAGTCAATAGTACAATAAATATACTTTTCTATATGCATATACAAAAACTTTATTGCCAAACAGTGGATTCCAAATCTCTCCATAATCAATTACACATTATTTTCGAATTCTAGTAATCTCAAATAACCCTATGGACAAGAACATTTCAACTGACTCTGTTAATGTTGATTGCTATCCAAAACTGTTAATAGCTTGAAAATTCATAAATTGCAGGTCACTATTCAAAAGACCATAAAAAAAGAATAAAATTTACTTCTAGGAGGATCGATTTGTATTCTATAAGATACAACCACTTTATTAATACTGAGTAAACTTTCGATTCCAAGTAAATAATGATTTTCTCTCGGATATGCCACAAAGTCACATCGTAGTAGTTTACATTAGTTTTGTGCATAACTGTATCTAAAATATATATTACCTTTTCAAAAATATATCTAATATTTCTTTTTTTATGAAGAATAATAATAAATAATGGAATATATTTATAGACAGTTGGCCTCTCTAAAAAAAATGTGAATTAGAAACTTAATCTGCTAGGATTGGAAATGAATTCAGTAGGAATGGTAATGGAAATTGAATAAAATTTATAATTCATTTATCAAGAATGGATATATATATATATGTATATATATATATATATATTAAATATAATACAGTGGACCCCGTATAACGCGTTCTCCTATAACACAAATTCGTATAACGCGACGGAAAAATTGCAACCAGTATTCATAAAACACGATAAATTTAATTTTAGATAAATTTAACGTTTTGATACATTCTTTGATTTTTTTGTTTGGAAATTCCGTACGTACTTTCCCTCTTGTTCATATATGCATAAGAACGTTATAGTTATAAATGATGTAAAGGTTTACCATAAAAAAATAAAATTAATATTTAAAGAGATAACGGAATAATATTTTCATTTCATTTAAAATCAAAGAAAAAATTAAATAGTGAAGTAACATTTATTCACTGTAGCTATACTCAAATAAATTCCAACGATGTCGTATTGTTGACATTGGGTATAGATTTATAGCTCGAAGAATCAATAGTTTTGGCTCTGATAGTTTTGGCAGATAGCTCATCCTTCATTTAAGAGTCCTCTAAAATCAAATGTTGTTCTTTTTCATTACAAATATAGAATGAGGTATCTGCATCGTTACTAGAATCACAGCAATTTGCTAGTTCTATTAAGGGGACCCGGTGGTCTAGCGGCCTAAAATTTAAGCTATTTTAAAAAAAATTTTTCTATATGAGGGTAATGAATAATGCTTTCAAATTTTTTTACACTTATTTTATTACTAATAAACTACACAAAAATGAAAATAAAGACACAAAAAAAATTTTTTTTAAATTAGAAAAATGATGCTGAAGTCTCCCTCTCTAAAAAAATGGAATTGCGTGGTGAATGATGATTTATCTCTCCCTCTGATCTGAAATAAAACAATTGACGAATTTTTAATTAGTATAAGTATAATAGCTATCTATAAGTATAGCTAGCTATAAGTATATAGGAAGTAGAATAAAAAAAAAAAATTTGACAAAATGGCGCGTAGTCAAAAGTACAAGTTTGAAAACGACCAGTATTTTTGAATGTTTTGTAAATAAAAAAAATATAAATATTTTACAGAAACTATTAGAGAGCTAGCGAGCGAGAGCTAGAACTATTCAGAATAACATTAAAATTTCAGACAAATCGGTCAAGTAGTTTTTTTTTTCTGGCCCCCGCAAGACGAAAAAAAGTAGTTTCGAGATAAACGCGTTTAAAGTTTCAACTGCTCCACTTATTCTTCTACCTACCTGACCTTCTAATGGGCTGTAGATCCTGAAATACTCTGAATTTCGTCATCAAATTTTTACAGTATATTTTTAAGATACTATACTTTCGAAAAAA
>CM068316.1:26999105-27016605 GCA_034766995.1 Acanthacorydalis orientalis
AAGTTCTGTAAAATAACTGAAGCTAAAGTAAAAGAGGGAATATTTGTTGGTGCTCAAATCAACGAATTAATACGGGATTCAAATGTCGAAGATAAATTAAATGTAACAGAAAAGAGAGCATGGAGATCAATGGTTGTGGTTTTTAAGAATTTCTTAGGAAACGGAAAGAACGACAATTACAAAACATTAGTAGAAGGCATGTTGAAAGCATTTAGGGTAGCCGGCTGCAATATGTCATTTAAATTTCACATGACGCACTCTCATTTCGATTTTTTTCCAGAAAACATGAGCGACGTCAATGATAAGCATCGAGAACGGTTCTATCAAGAGATTTCGGAAATAGAACGGCATTACCAGGGCAAGTGGAATCCTGTAATGCTGGCGGACTATTGTTGAAATTTAAGGAGGGAATCGGTAGATGTTATTTATAAAAGAAAATCTCAAATTCAACAATATTTTTGTTCATGAATATGTATAATGTTAATAAATGTACTTAAAAAATGTAAAAGAAATATTTATTACTATAAAAGAAATTCGAGCCAACTTTAACTCATGAGTATGATAGAAATTCTTCTAACGAAGACCTCTTTCAAAATCAGTTCAAATATTAGGTGTTGGAATTAATTCGTAGTGTTTTACAAGAGATGGCGTAGGTAGTACATTCTTCCATTGTTCCCTTTAACCAAATATTCCCCGTAAAACAGCTGTCCTTAGGCGTCAGTTTCAGTATACGTCATTTGGTTGAAGCGTAAATAACAACACTTTGTACTTTATCGAATATGTCGAATTTCGTGACGGATAAATTGTTTGTGTGGGGTGTTTTACTTCATTACTTTAACAAGAAAAAAGTGCTGCCGAAAGTCATCGTATTTTAGTGGAAGTTTATGGTGACCATGCTCTAGCTGAGCAAATGTGTCGGAAGTGGTTTGCACGTTTTAAAAGTGGTGATTTCGACTTGGAAGACAAGGAACGACCTGGACAGCCGAAAAAGTTCGACGATGTAGAATTGGAGGCATTACTTAATGAAGACCCATGTCAAATACTTCAAGAATTGTTTGAATCGTTGGGAGTTGACTTGTCACCGGTAGGAAAACGATTTAAAGCCAAGGGAATGATCCAAAAGCAAGAAAATCGGGTCCTATACGAATTGAAACCGAGGGACATTGAAATGCGTTTTTCTACCTATGAACTGCTGCTTCAACGGGAGAAAAGGAAGAGATTTTTGCATCGAATTGTCACTGGCGATGAAAAGTGGATCAATTACGACAATTACAAGCGCAGAAAGTCATGGGTTAAGCCCGGCCAAACATCGACACCAGCGGCGAATCCAAATATCCATGGATCCAATCTCATGCTCTGTATTTGATGGGATCATAAGGGTGTGATCTACTATGAGCTGCTCAAACCGAATAAATCGATGACTGGGGATCGCTACCGACTACAATTGATGCGCTCGAGCCGTGCATTGAAGGAAAAACGGCCGGAATACTTTGAAAGACACGACAAAGTGATTTTGCAGCACGACAATGCTCGTCCGCACGTCGCAAAACCGATCAAAACATACTTAGAAACGCTCAGCTGGGAAGTCCTACCCCACCATATACTACTACCGCCATATTCTCCAGATATTGCTCCTTCTGATTACCACTTGTTTCGATCGATGAGTCATAGCCTATTTGAGTAGAAGCTCACTTCTTATGAAGATTGCAAAGAATGGGTAGATTCGTGGATTGCATCTAAAGACGAGGCGTTCTGCCGACGTGGTATTCGTCTCCTGTCCGAAAAATGGAAAAAAGTAGTGGCTAACGATGGACAATACTTTGAGTGATATGTTTTTTTTCAATTTAATTTAAAATAAACGATCTTTTTTCATGAAGAAAACACCACGAATTAATTCCAACATCCAATAATTTCGGAGATCCGAAATAAATTTCAATTTGTTGACCAGTACTATTTGCAACATATGAAATAAGAATAATGCTATATAAGTAAATTAGACTCTCACACGACGAATATATTATGTAATTAGCTGATTTCTCTACCCTACAAATCACAAAAAAATATGTTCCAAAATTTTCAATAAATGATTATTAATTATTTTTAATTTTTTTTTGTACGTATTCAATAATGATGTCATCATCCAACGGGTGCTAAAATGCAGAAACACATTTAGGAGGATTTTTTTGTATTTTAGAGTTATTATTCTAAAAATGTATTTTACATTTACGTAGTCTTTATTATTATAACATTAACAGAAATGAGTCTGTATTTATGAAAAAGATGGTATAGTTATATATATATATATATATATATATATATATATATATATATATATTTGAACGTAAATTTACAAATCTGCATTTAATATTCATAATACAGTCTACGTGACCAATAAAAAATGAAATCACCTCAACAATATCGTCGGATTTCTGTTTCTGTTTCATTCATTGAAGAGAAAATAATATTATGAATAAATAGTTATAAGTTTTAGGTGGGAGAAATGTTATATGAGGAACTACATAACAGCATCCGGACATTTCGCTGATCAGTGAAAGTGAAAAGGTGTATTTCAGTGTAGTAAATTATAGTGATCCAGGTAAGATTTTTACATTTTTAAGCTTCGTAGAATTTTTAATAAAGTTAGAGTATTAAACATTTTATAATTATTTATTATTTTTCGAAATTAGAATCTAAAATTTAAACTTTTTTTGTGTATTAATTTCGTGTATAAATATTTTTTTATATTTCTGCATATATGCATATATATATATATATATATATATATATATATAATATGTATGTAAGTTTTATATTTATATATAGGTGTACACGCACACAGGGTTCCAATATAATAAATTTTAATTTCAAAGAAACAATTCAATAAGTATTTTCTTACTAATATCTAATTAACACTTCGGTAGTTTCATTTCACTTTCTTTTCATAAAACGTTTCATCACGTCGTTTTAAACTCTACGACTTTCTTATCTATATCTTTATTTAAAATTTATATTATTTATGTAAAAAAAACCTTTCTATCGGAGAAATTTAAAGCATGTTTTGTTTTAATTTTTTTTTCTCATATTGATATATATATATATATATATATATATATATATATATACATATATTTATATATATATACACATATATTTATATATATATATATATATATATATATATATATATATATATATATATATATATAATAAAAAATCAAGCAATGAAATTGAAAAAAAACATAAAATTCTCTTCTGTCTAGTACAGAACATTCTTTTTAATGATTTAGATATTCAATTTTCTATTTATATAATCAACTGATTTAAACGTTTAATAACCTTAAATTAACTAGCTATTATTAGATTGGTAGAAAAAAGTTTGCGCTTTATGACATTTAAATTCATATATATTACCGCAATTATTTCCTATCGACCTAATATATTTAATATATTTATGAAAAATTGTATGAAACTCATATGATATTAATATGTCTGTATATATATATATATATATATATATATATATATAAATGTATACATATATATATATATATATATATATATATATATATATATATAAATGTATACATATATATATATATATATATATATATATATATGTATATATATATATATATATATATATGAAGTATGTGTATGTTTCAGTATACGAGTATATTAAGAAATGGAGTTTTTGAAAATATAAAGAAATAATTTATACTTAGATAGAATATTCAATTAATTCAGTAGGAAAATAAAAAATAATTTATTATTTAAATTTGTTCACAGCTTACATATATATATATATATATATATATATATATATATATATATATATATGTATATATATATGTATATATTTTTCATTATATAAATACTTTTATCTTTTGAAATCATTTATAAACTCTTAATTATTTCCATTCGATAACTTATTTCTTAAGATAATAAATTATTATTGTAAAAATAATCTTTCTTCATTTAAAAACAATTACCTGTAGCGAAAGTTTATTTTTAATGCATTATAATAGATTGTGTATAAATTATAAAATTAGGAAATTAGAATCATAAAATGTGAAAAAATGAATTAAATTACTTTTAAAGTACTTTATATATAAGATATGAAATAATTATAATGAAAGTACTTTATACGTACACAAAAAATAAAACTTTCTAGGATTGCTAATTAGAGTTTCATTACGTTAAATGTGCTTGAATGTTTGATAAATAGAAGACATTATACACATTTCATGTACCAAATAGTTTCACACACACGCACACATGCTCGTGCACTCACACACACATAAAACACATATATATATATATATATATATATATATATATATATGTATATGTATATGTATATGTATATATATATATATATATACATATATATATATATATAAATGGAAGATCATGGAAGAGATCTTTATCCAGTAGTGGATTGACAGATAACGATGATAATGATGATGATTTTATAAGTAAATAAATATATGTAACCGATTTAAATTCGAAATAATATTTTAAATATATATAGATATATATAATATAACCGATTTAAATTTATATATATATATGTATATATATATATATATATAAATTTAAATCGGTTATATATATATATATATATATATATATATATATATATATATATATATATATTTATTTACATATAAAATCATCATCATTATCATCGTTCTCTGTCAATCCACTACTGGATAAAGGCCTCTTCCATGATTTTCCATTTATATATATAAATATATATATATATATATATATATATATATATATATATATATATGCGTGTATATATATATATAAATATATATATATATATATGCGTGTGTGTGTATATATATATATATATATTTAAAATATTATTTCGAATTTAAATCGGTTATATAATAATGAACATCAATATGAATCTTCTGTTAGTGACGATAATATTATTAAGACAAGAATAGCCACAATATCACACAATTCATATTTTCTTAAAATAAAAACCTTAAATAACGAAGCTTTCAACTTTTACCAATTTTATTAGTTAACTTACTGTTCAATAAAAGAAATCAACGCTCTTTAAGCGATTATATAATATCATTAATTGTTATTGGAGCATTTATTGTTGAACAATATAAAAAATATATACTTTCATTATAATTTTCAATATGATTACATTTGTATATATATATATATATATATATATATATATATATATGTATATATATATATGTATATATATATATATGAATATATATATATATATGTATATATATATATATATTTCTATATATCTATATATATATATGTATATATATATACATATATATATATATATATATATATATATATATATATATATATATATGTAAAAAGAGAGAAATATTCAGGTTTCCACATGAAAGTATTAATAAAAATCGCAAAAATTAAAAAGTCATGTTATTTTTTATTTAGTATTTTAATTCAATTTTATTTTAGTATTGAATTGAACTGAAACACTAAATAAAAAATAACATGATTCTTTTAATTTTTGCGATTTTTATTAATACTTCCATGTGAAAGCCTAAAGTTAATCTCTCTCTCTTTATATATATATATATATATATATATATATATATATATATATATATATATATATATATATATATATATATATATAGGTAGGTAGGAATTTCAACGGTTCCATTAGATTAAATCAATTTGCTAAAAATTGTGTAATAATTTTTAAGAAAAAAAACACGGAGAAAGTATACCTATTAAGTATAATATAATAAATTTAAAAATTTTACAAACCAGTGCAAGAAATTTTATATTATTGAACAGTATACTTTTTATGGTTTATATATATATATATATATATATATATATATGTATATATCTATATTACTACATAACAATACTTCATGCACATTGATTTTTTAATTTCTTAACGCTAATTATTTATATTTTATAATATAGCAGTTTATTTAATTTGATTTTTTATAGTGTAGTATTTAAATGTAATAATACTTATAGTCATGTATAATTACTAATAGTCAAGCAGTCATGTACATACACACACTTGTATATTAGTATATATATATATATATATATATATATATATATATATATATATATATATATCTGTGTGTATGTTCTCCTATAATGCATAACCTGATTTCTATCCATAGGCATTTGTTTTATGCAATCAAATTAAACTGTCTAATATATTTAAACCATTATGTAATTTAAATTCACTCAAATTGCTTTTTTTCAAAGATGTAATTGAATAATAATAATATATTTTTTGTTAGTAAAACAAAAAGAGGTTAATAGGCGGTACTTAGAAAAAATAGTGGAAAAGAGTATAAAAATTCGTTTGCTGTGAATCGTAATATTCAATTTGATTTTCATAATGATATTTAATTTTAGTGTTATCATTTAAAGTATATATATATATATATATACATATATACCATAACTTCATATACATATATACCATAGGTTCGTAGAAAAATAATTGAGGTTTATGCCTTAAAATTCATATACATTTGTCTCTTTTTGATTTTCCTAGTTGTTTAAAGTGGTTCAGAACTGTCGGGTGACTAGCGTCTAATTTTTATATATGCTCTCGAATCGTTGTGCGTGGTTCTGATTCAACTAACGCCATCAGTTAGTCCATATGAACTGAAGAACGACGACCGCGACCTTTTTAATTTTCAAGGTTCTTGTGCCCGGCACAAAATTTTTGGAATCACTGTTGCACAGTACTTTCCGTAACAGTGCCTATACTAAAAGCATTGTTTAGTTTACGAGCTGTTTCTGTTGCTTTACCACCCGTTTTGAACTCGTACAAAAAAATGCGCTTATTTTCTGCTTTTCTATCTTTAATTCAGTAACCTAATTTGAAGTAAAATTAATAATAAAATCTAGGTCGATGTTACCAAAATACAGATCGAAAAATGCTTCATAAAATGAAATTAACATGAATACAACGAAATGACAATTTCACTGAAAAAAAATCAAAGTTATAATTCAAAAAACAAAAACCGCAATTATTTCCCTACCAACCTTATATATATATATATATATATATATATAACTTCATGTTTATTAATGTAATCAATTATAATTTTTGTTCAAATCTTAGTTTTATTTATATCTCATTTTTCGATACAGATCTAATTCTACTTACAAAAGAATTCCCCTCTCAGTAATGAACATTCTGTATGCATATTGATTTTATTGTCCATTTTAACATAGATTTTTTTTAATGTCACAACTAAAAAATACAAGACAGTATTTTTCAATTGCCTGTATTACATTCTTAACGATTTAATCGTGTGTCAATAATACACTAATATTTTATTTAATCTTACGACGATCATTATTTAAGTCTTTGCAGTTCTAATATTGTGTATAAAAGAGTAGCTGAAATTTATTATATAAGAATATTATACTATATAATTATTTTCTAATCTTATCGTGTTATAATGAGTGTCTTATAAAATATCTTTTAAGATTTCTAATAATAAAATTTAATTAATTCCTTCTAACAAAAATGAAAGTTAACAATTTTAAACCAAACTAATCGCTGTTTGCTAAAAATCAGTTTCTTTTGCCCTAAAACCGGTTCGCGTCACACAATTTAGTTTCTTGTTACTCTTATATTTAAAAGAATATTTTTTTAATATTATTGTTAGCATATAGTAGTATCAAATTTCACTATATTTACTTCCAGTCATTTTATTTGCTGAAATATTTTAGGTATTAATCAAAGTACGTAATACAGAGAGAAAGAAATAGATAGAGTGATATATATATACATACATATATATATATATATATATATATATATATATATTCACAGGTGTGTGTATTTATAGATAGAAATATTTTCGAAATAACATATCCGTCAATATTAAACAGTGAAAATTTTTAATGGATGTAATTTCCAACATAAACAAAATATTGAAATTTTAATATCATTAAAATGTTTTTGTACAATCAATAGCTTTAAATTAAAGCATGTAACATATAATGACTAGAATTTTATATAAATAATTTTCAATCACGAATGTTGATTTCTTTACTACTGTACAAATCAATTAGTTAAAACACATAGTAAAACGAACATATGTTTTAATTATACTACCGGTTATATTTTAATTTATATACAAAAGTGTTATTTTAATTTTGATCATTATTCAATAAAGAAATATTGAATTTTAAATTTTGATTACATAAGAAAATAAAACCGAGTATTTTTAATTATCTTTTAGAACTTGACTGTTTTTATGTAATGGCACAAAATTCTAATAATTGTCATTAGTAATTATGTAAAAGTCTAATTAATATTTTCATTTCCAACATTGTGCAATGTAACGTGTCCATCATTATTGTTTCTATCGCTTATTGAAAGATTTCTTTCAAGTACTTTAAATAACAAACTTTTTTGAATGTGTCGAAATGTTTTTTTGAAATTAAACTTCTTTGGGCACAGTAGGCACGAGTCGAACTCTTGTGAAACAAATTTGTGTGACGGAAGTTAAGTGTAGAGTGGAGACCGTGCCAATGGTACGAGTCGAAACGCTGTGAAATAAAATTTTGTGCGAAACTGAAGTTCGGGTACGCATAGAAGTGGTGTGGAGTGATGTGTGTACGGTTTTATATATTTACGATATCACAAGTCAATCGTTCCTTCCGGTTTTTTGAAAAATTTTTCCGGACTCCATCATTTTAAACCATCCCTCATATCCACTTCCTGAAACACGACTCTCCTTTCAAAACCGGTTTAAATGCCACGGCTAACACCCCAAACCTAACCTCAACTTCCATACAACGCACAGTAATACGGCGTTGAAATGTAAAAACTCATCACAATAAAATTCTTTTTGATTTTGATTTAATTTTGAAGTCAATCGTTTTATTTTTAAATTTTGATGATGCAGAACCTACAGAATAAAATTTATATTTGTGCTAAATATATAAACAGAGTCTTGTTTCCTAGTAAAATAGAGTTTACCAGGAAAGAAATATTTAAAAAAAAATTATTCTATATTTACAGTTCGGAAGTTTCACTTCAACCGCGCGTGGTCTCACACACACACATTTTTTTATATAACTTTTTACAAAAAAGTCAATAGTCTTTCGTTTAGAATTAATTTACTTCTGCCAATCCTTCTATTTGAACATTTCAAATTTAAAGATTCGCGAACAATTTAGTTGAAATGAGCTGGAGCCCTTTCCTATCAAAAAATCTGTTTTTATTCTTGAGTTCGGTGAGTTGTGGAATGTAGAATTTTTTAGCATGTTAACAAGTAGTAGATGTTACATTAATTGAATTTTCTGAAAATCACAAAACGGTTCCGCATTAAACCACACCAAACAATTAAATTCAGGCTATCAAATCTTTACTAGCTGCATGTGGATTTATTATTTTATTATACATCTAGTTATATGAACAATATTTTCATCATTAAAACTGTCTAGATCAGTGGTGTCAAACACGCGGCCTACGACCCAATGCTTGAAGTTAATTTTATTAAAATAAAAAAATAGAATTTAAAAAACATAAAATACATTTTTAATACATTGTAAGTTATATAAGTATATAGTAATGAACACCGTTTTATTGATCAATTCCAATTTAATTCATTTTGCTACTTGAAAAAATTATCAAGAATTATATTACGGTTGTGATTTAAGCAAATATGCTTCAAATATTCAATAATTATTATTTGAATTTGAAAACCGATTTGAAGGTATGTGAAAATGATTTTTTACTATTTAGTGCTCCGTTTTCTTTTAACACCGAAGAAACAAAAAGTAACATGCAAATGGAATTGATTGAAATTCAGTACACTCAATTCAGTATAAATATAGTAACACTGTGCCAAAAGAAAAGTAAATGAAGTTGGTATTCAAGATTTTTATTTGTACTTGCCAGAACATTTTATTGAAATGTGTATGTCTGCAGCAAGAATCTTGGCAATGTTTGGTAATGCATACCTATGTGAACAATTGTTTTCCCTTTTAAAGACATAATATTTCACACAGGTCAAGATTGACAAATTAACATTTAACATCTATGGTAAAAATATCATTTTCACAAAAAATTATACCCGATATTGATAACATAGTTTCTGCCAAAAATACAAGTTTCTAGTAAACAATATTAATTTATTTCATTTCTCTAATTCAAAATTTTGTTTTGAATTAGAGAACATTTGATAATAATACCTAAATTAATGTTTTTTTTTTAATTTTTATAAATTTATTAAAAAAAATATCAATGTAAATTTTAAATATTCTTTTCGTGTCATATTCGAATATAAATAAAAGCCTTTTTTCAATAAAATTTTTTTTGGTTACTTTTTATCTGTAGCTCGCAGACTCTTAATCTAAATTTGGTGGCCTGTGTTCATATATATGAGTTTGACACCACTGGTCAAGATTGAAAAATCATCTTCATTAAATTTATTTAAATCAAACATGGATAAAGTAACATCTCCTGTGTTACTTCCATGCTTAATTTCGGCTAACAAATAGCTTTCGTAAGTATAAATTCAAGTAATTGTTTATATAACACATTTTGAACCATTGCTATAAAAGTTTTTAATCCTCACCTTCAAGAAGGTATAGGTTTATACCTTTTGTATTAATACAAGACTGTATTACTTGTTCAACGCTTTCTTTTAATGTTTTTAATATTACACATCATTTTTGTTTCAGAACACAATCTATCTTTGTACTGTACATACCTATATCATATATTGTTTTCATTTTCAGAACGATTCCAAATTTGTGTCTAAAAACACGTTAATATGAAACGGTAAATTTAAATTTAGCTAAATACAAAGAACACATAACACACATGCTCAAACACACACATGTGTATATACATACATATATATATATATATATATATATTGTGTTCCGAAACAAAAATGATGTGTAATATTAAAAACATTAAAAGAAAACGTTAAACAAATAATACAGTCTTGTATTAACACAAAAGGTATAAAACTATACCTTCTTGAAGGCGAGGATTAGAAACTATATCCCTATATATATATATATATATATATATATATATATATATATATATATATATATAGGGATGTTTTTTATATTCCTGGAACGGAGAAAAAGATATTGAAAGACTTAAGTTTTATATTTTTATTGTTCAATATATTCTGCTCGAACAGGAATATATTTAATACATCTTTCAATTTCTCTTTCATTTTTTTTTATTACATCTTTCAATTTTTCTAAGGCTTTATAAAAATAGTGTTTTGATTTATCTTCAAAATGATCATTTATGGCTCCTTGTAATGCCTCACTATCAGCGAAATGTTTCCCATGAAGATATTTTTTTTCAAATTAGAAAACAAATAATTACTTCGTTTCAATGCAAGATTATATGATGGATGATTAATTTCTCCGAAGATGCGTGTCGCAGAAGAGCCTTGGCAGTTTGCGATCTGTGAATTAGTGCATTGTCATAAATTAACCCTACAGAGGTCAAAGTCTAAAAAATTGTAGCTTAGGTCGCGTGTATCCGAGAGATACATTCATTAATAATATGTACTGAATTGTGATAAAACACTTCATATATAAAATATGATGGTTTATTTATTTTCAGTTACAGTGTAGAAATTATTGGACAAAGAAATACAAAAAATAAAAATGTTTGTTACAAAATAACGCAAACATGGATAATGAAAGAAAATAAAACTAAACAAATGTATTTAACATTAATTAATCAGAATCTTCAATAGTTGGACTTACATTTGCCTCTAAGCCCAGGTAAATATTTCATCTATTGTTAAATTCTGTCCCGCAGAGTAGCATAATTTACAATTTTCTATAAATTGTGAGAAAATGTCTCACATCCGCTAATTTGTTAACTTTTAGGCGTTCTAACCGGATGAGTTTGTCATCAAACCTGATACAATTCTGAATAAATCTAAATCTCCCTAATACACCATAAGACTTTTTAGACTTATGATGTGATTGAACTTTTTAGTTCAATCACATCTGTAGTCCATAAATCTTTCCAAATTTAGTCAAATGTTGTGATGTAAAGCAGCTAGATATAAGAGACCAAAATAAACTTTCAATTTTCTTTTATATATTTGTGTAGCATCTCTTTCTCTTGAATATCAGTTCGAAATAGAATCGATGTATTTATTTGTATATAATAAGATTAGATCTAAAATATCACTGTGATAAAGCAATTCCAAGTTCTGTCTTGGTATTTTTTGGAACTAACGGAAGTTGGCATAAAATATTCTGCGCTTGCATTCTTATTGGATTTTTCCTCCATTTTGATTCTTTATCTTTTCCAAGAAAATACTCTTCATTTGTGTCTAATTCATCTTCACTTTCTTCACTAGAAAATCTTGTTCGGTATCCGAATCTTCTGAACGAACTTCCACATTACCATCGTCTTTTAAATCACTTTTAATTTCGCATTCGACGCTATCATTCTCATCATCGGTCTCGAGTAACATTCGCTGAATCTCTTCAACATCTGATGGATTATCCAATCGATATATTTCTCTATCGATTTTCAATGGTTAATAAAAAAAATAACTAAACTAATACTGACATTGGAGTTCACGATATTTCTTAAATATAATTTACTATCAAATATCACACAATTTTACATAACAGTGTTATAACCAAACTGACGGTATAAACAGTACAGAATATCACTACTAATATACCCATGCGCAATTAATCATGATCTCCAAGCTATACACTGGATATGTCTAAGAACATTTAATGAAATAATTTGTTTGTATCTGTCATATCAATCGCGAACTCCGAAGAGATAACAGCACTTCTTTTGTTAATTTACCTTTCATTTTTTTATGGTTTCTTTTCAACGATGTAGAATATCATCGTAGTATGTGTACCTATGACAGTTTGGTATTTAAAAATCCCGAAAAACTGTTGCCATTAACTTTCCGATCGACTGTATAACTTTAAACTTCTTACGGGATGCCTCACCTTTTTGATGCATCTGTAAGGATTCCTGTTTAATTCAGAGTCATAGTGATCAACCCAAGTAAATCAACGGTAACACTCCTGTTGATAATGTTGGTTGGATTCGCTCCACACAGCTTCACAAACTGCTTACAGCATTCAAATCAGTATTTTTTTTATGTGGTGAGCATTCTAAGATGATCATAAATTATTTTGCAAGTCGTCGTTTTGGATATTTTGAACCTTTTTGCGATTTCTTGAAGTTTTAACTGAACATTCTGACCAATTTTCTCACTATGGTCATTATTCTATGAAGTGATAAAAGAAGATTGTAGTCGAATTAATCTGCGGTACGATCTGTGATGCATTCACAAAAGTATTTTACAATTTCGCAAATTAATTATTAAAAACATATTAATAGTGTTAGATTTTCAAACAAGGAAAGACACTTATTAAAAAGTATAATGGTATAGCTAGAATTGTCATAAAAAGATACAAGTGTGTTAGTGAGCAATAAGTCTAGTTGAAGGGTTTAAATCGGTAGCAAAAAAGCAAAGAAACTTATTGCCCCGATTGTAAGACACAGGCATTTTATGCATATCATGTTTTGAAAAATTACATGCTTGTTCAGATCATAAAAATTATATGTTTTTAGTGAATGAAAATTATTTTAATTATTTATTATTTGCTTATTTTTCTGTTTATAAAATTATGTAAATGCAGATCGAAATATCAATATATAGAACTATAAGTATTGTGTTTAATGCGGACACAATTTATGATTAACAATAATAGTCCAACCGTCTCAAATATGCGAAAACATAATATATGGATTTACCCACCAATGGGTAAATCCAGGTTGAACTTGTTAAATCAGTTATTAAGTTCTATATATATTAATCTAGTTTTTAATTTTGTTGTTTTGGCAATAATAAATATTATCAATTTTTTTTGTAAATGTTAAATATGTATAAATTTATATTATAATGGTTAACCTTAAAATTTACATCGGTTATAAAGAAATATAACTTTATACACTCTTTATCAAGTGCATATATTCATAAATTTTGAACTTGTGTCGTTTTTCGTGATGCACTTTCAATTTATTTTTAAATCATTGTTATTTGAGCAGCTGATTGTTTATAAAAATGCCAAAGAAAAAATGTTTTTACGTAAATTAAAATATTATATTTAATTTAAATCTTTTACTGTTTCTTACTATTATAATGCTATTATAATCTATGAAATCTATGCAGATTATATATATATTCGTTAATGATTATTACTGTTTCTGTAAGTCAATTAAATCTATTTACATATATCACAGAAGTTTACTGTAATATTCTCTTTCTATTTGTTGACCAGAAACATAATACTGTAGCGGTTGCATAATTTCAATGCCTGTAGCAAAAATATACAAGTTCGCACCATCACAATAACTTTCTCCACTTCCCAGCATTGACAGAACAGTTAGCAGTAGCGTATCAGTTTTTTTTATGATATTAATGTTTTATTCATTAATTGTAATCTAGCATATACATATAATTAAATTCATAATTGAATATTTATTAAACTTCTTCAACAAAAGTTGTTCATCTATCTATATATTATATATATATATATATATATATATATATATATATATATATATATATATATATATATATATATATGTTGGTGATTACGTTTAGGCTTTCACATGAAAGTATTAAGAAAAATGCAAGAATTAAAAAAATTATATTTTTTTTTCTTTTCTATTTTAGTTCAATTGTATTTTAGTATTGATTTAAATTAAAATAGTAAATAAAAAAATAACATAATTTTTTAATTCTTGCATTTTTCTTAATACTTTCATGTGGAAGCCTAAATTGAATCACCTATATATATATATATGTATATATATATATATATATATATATATATATATATATATATATATAGGTGATACAATTTAGGCTTCCACATGAAAGTGTTAAGAAAAATACAAGAATTAAAAAATCATATTATTTTTTATTTACTATTTTAGTTCAATTGTATTTTGGTATTGATTTGAATTAAAATAGTAAATAAAAAAGTAACATGATTTTTTAATTCTTAACACTTTCATGTGGAAGCCTAAATTGTATCACCTATATATATATATATATATATATATATATATGTGATTCAATTCAGGCTTCCACATGAAAGTATTAAAAAAATGCAAGAATTAAAAAAATCATGTTATTTTTTCTTTACTATTTTAGTTCAATTGTATTCTAGTATTGATTTTAACTAAAATAGTAAATAAAAAAATAACATGATTTTTTTAATTCTTGTATTTTTTTTAATACTTTCATGTGGAAGCCTAAATTGTATCACCTATATATATATATATATATATATATATATATGTAATGTATAATAAATACTGTGAAGAAATGTTTTACCATTTTCATTCCATGGAAGAATTACAAGCTAGAAACGAAGTTGATATTTCTAAAATAAATGATCAATCTTTATATTACTTTAGATAAAAAATGATGTTTGCTTCGCTTTAAGGGACTACACTTACCTGGAGGCATGAGAAAAATGTTTAATTTCGGAATTTGTTTTCTTTGAAAATATAGATGGTAATGAAACGATTTTTTTAAATAAAAGGCACATTTATTCAATACATTTTGTCAAAAAAATCAAAAGAGATATGTCCTCCAACAAATGAATGCATTTTTTTGAGATGTTCGGTTTGACTGTTGTCTGACTGAAACTCACCATCTTAAATTAAAAAAAAAAAGTTTTAAAGTTAGTTATAAATGTAATAGATCAGTGTTTGCCGATTTTATCAATATTTATTTAAAAAAATTGCACCAACCGAAATTTAAGCATGAAAAAATCTTTGAAAAATGTCTCCATTTCTTTAAAGTAAATATATTTTTTTCATATTTTTGAAAAATAAAAACACTATTCGATTAATCATAATAATGTTCCTCAGCGTTTTCCTGAAAATTTTTAAAACAATCCATCAATCGGTTCTCAAAATATACGAGACACTGTCTTAGAAAACAATGTTTCGAGAGAAACGCGTTTAACCCATTTACTGCCAACTACGAGGTATCTCGTAGTAAAGATATGTACTGTGAATGACAGCTATAAGAAGTTTGCGCCATAAATTTGAATTAACTACTATTTTCCACGGAATAAGTGTACATCCGTATCAGTCAGGAATAATGATAGAAGATGGACGATAATTTTAGAAAAATTTTTTTTTTGAAAAAATAACGATCATGGCACAATGGAACAAAATGAATAGGGTACTTCTGTATGAAAAACTTCATAAAATAAACATTACGAGATACCTTGTAGTCGGTACTCAGTATACGAAATTTATTCAGTGGTGCCGACTGTGTGATATCTCGTAGGTTTTTCTCTTCAAATCATTATAAGTGCCACTCAAAAACAATATCTGCAACTAATTAATAATAAATTTTAATTTCGTTGTTTTCTTTAAAATAAACTTTTGGAACCCAGGGTAAGACGTGCTTAATTTTCACGGCAGTGAATGGGCTAAAGTCACAAATATGATTCTGCTATAGTTAATTAAGAAGAACAAGTTAAGAAATTTATGAAATTAAGAAATTTACGAAGAAATCTATAACTTTGTCAATTTTACAGTTATCAATATGAAATTTTCAGGATATATTTTTAAGACATTAAATTTTCAGAAAATGCAAAACAAATCTTTTTTTTTCAAAGTTATAAGTAGGTATATCTCCTTAAAGAAACGAAAAACACTTCAAACTATTGTGATGGCTTGTTAAAAATATAAAAACTTAAATTGAGAAAAAATTAAATTTGCTACAATGGTTGTAAGTAATGTAAATCATTTGTATAATAGTATATCTTTCATTGAATTGTCTTATATGTGAAAAATAATGAAGGTATTATTCACAAATCATACACAATCGAATTATAAAAAATGTACTAAAATCCTAAATCTATAATACAAGTTCAAATGAAAGCCTCTGTCAGGTTGGACTTGATACATAACTGACTGGAACGAAATATGATGTCAATTATAATACGGAATAAAACCAGAAAGGTTTTACCAATAGACAAGATATTATTAAAAATTCCAAAAAAAATATAAATTAATTAATCTAATTATAAAAATAAATGAAATACAATTGATTGCAACTGTTTACTTACACATGACTAACTCATATGTTTAATAGTTACTTGTAAATTTTAATTTTCCTGTTTTTTGTTGAATTATTTCCACACTTTTCCCATTAGACACAAAATTGTTATTTTATTGTCGTCAGAGTAAATAACTGCTTTCTAAAATTCTGTTGTCTGATTAACATACACGCAGTTAATTGATTTTATTCATGTAAGCTTAGTTGTTTGCTAATGTATGATTTTCCGGCAGTTTTTTCAAATATATTAATCCTGTACAGCACATTAATCTTTGTTTGAATAAACACATGTTTAAAAACGTTATTTAAGATCTTTACATCTATAGGCAGCGCTTTGCTTTTCAGATATCCTACAC
>CM068316.1:27021605-27096605 GCA_034766995.1 Acanthacorydalis orientalis
CAAATTCATAATGAGCACACATAAAAATGTTTATATATATATATATATATATATATATATATATATATATATATATAATAGATATATATATATATAACTTATAGAAATATATATATATATATATAACTCATACGAATATATATATATATATATATATATATATATATATAATTCATATAATAGATATATTCATACGAAAAAATAACAATTTACAAAATTAAAATTTTTCAGGAACTATATTCTAGTTTTTATTTAGTAAGTAGTTAGTAGCAATTGAGACTTCTGTTCGTTAGTGCCGACTTGTATAATTGAGTTGCAATAATTTTTCAAATAAATTTGATTTTTTTTTTGATTAATTTAACACAATGTTAACAGGAAATGTGAATCGGCTTCTTTCATTTTTTTACAGTGTGAACAATGTGTTAACATTATAATCACTAAATTTTTTTTTTCACTTTTATCATTTTTCATAAAACTGAATGATGTATTTTGCTCTTTTTTATCCTTTAGAAAAATATATGATAATAATGATAATAAAGAGATTTTTTCCAAATGTTTCTAGTTTGATGATTAAGTGTCTATTTTCTATATGATCTTATCACATTTTCATACAGTTTTATATACATATATATGCATATATATATATATATATATATATATATATATATATATATATATATATAGATAGATAGATACGTGTATATGTGTGTGTATGTAGGATATGAAAATTAGATAATGCTATATAAATATTTTTTCACTAATCTAATTTTCTTATTTATTTAATATTTTTATAACTGAATTATAATTTGAAGACATACGTATGTCAAAACATAATAAATACAGGTAATAATTTGTGTTGAAAATACACATGTTCCTATATTCTCGAAAAAAATGCATGTCAAACAAAAAGATTGTAAACAGTACAAATACTTTATTAACAAAACCACTCTATTTCTATAGAACTTAATGCTTTTACACTCAATTTATTTGTATCGACATAAAACATGCAAATAGATTGCAGAAAATTAACAAACGTCTGGCTCATCACAATCAGGTGAAAGTTAAAGAGATATAACGTTCAAATCATCATGTAATATCCACATCAACATTGACATTGTCGTGTCAGAATAAAAGTGTGTCGTTGACTGGTTACGCCACTGGCATGTCCGGAAGTGTCGTGAGATAAACCTGCACTAAGAGAGCCGGTCTCACTAACTCACAGCGATGCGGAAAATGTCTATCTTTTTCGAAATGCTTTCGCTTTCAGCGTTGCGCAATTTATATATTTAACATATGAATTTTAATTTTTGTTTATAACGAATTTCGCTTATAGAATATAAATACAATCATATATAGATATATTTGCTTATATATATATATATATATATATATATGTATATATATATATATATATATATATATATATATATATATATATATATATATATATTGTATTGATGATATAGAGTGAACAAAACATCAGGAAGAGTGTTTTTTTTTTAATTTTATTAAAATGAAATATTAATATATTTCAAAATTTTTTGGAGATTAATAAAATTTCTTTTCTATAGATGGCTTTAATTTCTGCAAATTGCAGTCATTCCTATTATTCTGTTCATTTATCGAACATAAGGGGACCCGGTGGTCTAGCAGCCTAAAATTTAAGCTACTTTAAAAATTTTTTTTCTATATGAGGGTAATGAATAATGCTTTCAAATTTTTTTACACTTATTTTATTACTAATAAACTACAAAAAAATGAAAATAAAGACAAAAAAAAATTTTTTTTAAATTAGAAAAATGATGCTGAAGTCTCCCTCTCTAAAAAAATGGAATTGCGTGGTGAATGATGATTTATCTCTCCTTCTGATCTGAAATAAAACAATTGACGAATTTTTAATTAGTATAAGTATAGCTATCGCAGGAAGTAGAATAAAAAAAAAAAAAATTTGACAAAATGGCGCGTAGTCAAAAGTACAAGTTTGAAAACGACCAGTATTTTTGAATGTTTTGTTAATAAAAAAAATATAAATATTTTACGGAAACTATTAATTTTACTACCAGCGAGAGCTAGAACTATTCAGAATAACATATTAAAATTTCAGACAAATCGGTCAAGTAGTTTTTTTTTCTGGCCCCCGCAAGACGAAAAAAAGTAGTTTCGAGATAAACGCGTTTAAAGTTTCAAGAAAGTATATTCTGACCAAGTAGTTCTGACCTTCTAATGGGCTGTAGATCCTGAAATACTCTGAATTTCGTCATCAAATTTTAACAGTATATTTATAAGATACTATACTTTCGAAAAAAAAAATCGATTTTTCGAAAATTCTAGACCACCGGGTCCCCATAATTCATGAATACTGTACTCCTATTGACAATGTAGTATATAAATAATATTCTTCGGGTTTGTAAATAGTTATTGCAAACAAAATTAAAGAAAAAGGTTATAAATGTAAGAAAAAATTAATTTTGTTATCATTTTTCGTTTATTCGAAATTTTTACCCACCAAGCAAACATACCTTTTCATAATGCCATATTTATTCATCAATGTTTCAATAAAAATAAAATAACCACTATTTTGCAAGTATAGTAATCATCTAGTTTTGATTCACTTGGCTTTTTTTCTGTTCCTTCTAACCGAAATATTGATTAAAGCAAAGTGCGTTTATAAAGAAACTGAAAGAAGAGATGAGGAAGGCTCTGGTTGCAAATCAGGAAAAAACTTCAAGATTTCCAAAAATAGAATATCTTCTGGTAACAATGTAACAATTTTAAACAAGAAGAATAATCTGAAGGAGACTATATTCAATACAAATATATATTAGGTTGGTAGGAAAATAAATGCGGTTTTTGTTTTTTGAATTCTAACTTTATTTTTTCAATGAAGGTGTCATTTCATCTTGTTCATGTTAACCCTTTGAGTGACAAGGAGCAATATATCGTTCTTTCATACATTTGTTAAAAGTACCAACTATATATATATATATATATATATTATATAGTTCTTCGGTTTTCTAAGTACTATAACTCAAAAAAAAATCAACATTGCTTCATAAAAAGAACGTCAAAACTAATGCACAGATAATTTTATGTGTTCTATCAGTTTTATTCCAAGACATTGTGCGAAAATTGTCTAAATGGCCGACTAAACTAAATTGTTAAATTCAGTGTCGATATTACAGTTAAATTGCGTGAAAAGTTGCCTTGACTAAATTAAATTTTATTTTTTTATTTTATCCATTTATCTACTTTTATTTTTATAATATTGATGTTCGCAAAAGAATCCCTCCGTGGGATATATTTTTTTCAGAAAATAGAGAACAGTGTCGGTGTAAAAATATGAAATCAATTTCTTTATATTTGATTTTTTTTCCGAAACCTTTCAAATTATTTTGGATTTTTTTAGCAATAAAGGAAATTCAATATGTTATAAGTATTGTGAAAAATTTAATTAACTTAAACTCAAAATTGACCGAAATAGATATTTTTTTCTATAACCATGCATTTTTGTTTACAATTATCTGCAATTTTTCGTATATGTATAAAAATTTCCACTGCAACTCAAAGACTTAATATCATTTTAAAGTGCATTTTTCGGTCTGTATTTTGGCAACTATTGAATTAAAGATGGAAAAGGAGCAAATAAGAGATAAATTTTTTGTGTGTCCAAACGGATAGTAAAACTGCAGAAACTGCTTGTAAACTAAACGATGCTTTTGGTGTGGTTACTGTTAAGGAACATTAAGGTGAAGAAGGTTACGAACGTCCTTCTTTAGTTCATAACGAGCAACTGAAGGCGTTAGTTGAATCAGAATCACGTACAACAATTCTAAAGTTTGTACAAAAATTAGGCGTTAGTCAACCAGCAGTTCTCGACCACTTAAAATCACTTAAATTAAAAAAATGTATATAAATTTAAATGTCATAAACCGCAATTATTTTCCTACCAACCTGATTGTTGAATTCCGTTATAGCGGGCTCACGGTTATAGTGAGAAAATACATATTAACATAAAACCATTTGGTTCATGTATATTTCCAAACATACATTTCATCTTCTCTAAAAACTTTGCTCTTTTCCTAATGGGCGGTCGATCCTATTTTTAAATCAGATAACTATTCTGTTTATATGTTTATCTATATGTTTTTTAAGAAAAAAAATTAAAACCTTGTACTAGTTAAAGCCTAAAATGTGTATGTAATTTAAATAAAGCAATGAATATGTTTCTATTTTTCTAGGTATTTACTTTTTTCCTTTAAAGTGACTTATTTGTTATTAAAGGTGTTCTGATATAATTTTCAATAAGATTATTGTGATTTATATAAAAAAAGATATCTGGAAAGAAATTGCTTATGCATTTGCTTATTTTGCATATATTTCTGCTTGTGTGCGTCGGTTAACAGTTTTGGAACACAGTTTTTTGTACTCAAGTTTTTCTGTCACATTGTTATAAATCACTGACAGTGAAACTTCTGGAAATCCAATGGACAGTTGTAAAAATTACGAAATCACGATTTTCTTCAATTATCTTCTTCACTTTTTCCACAAAATCGTCAGTCATTACACTAGATTGCACTACCCTCTTCGTCATGAATCTTCGCTCGCCCTTCTATAAATAAACGACACCATTTACTAACTTTCCTGTTTCTCATAACACTTGGCCCATACATCTCACAGAGTTTTCTGTGAATTTGAACAGCACAATTGCTTTTTGCTAACAAAAATCAAATAACAGCACGAACGTCTCAGCTGACAGATTTATTTATTGTTGCACTCATTATAAATCACTCTCTCACACACACACATGATATTAAACAAGAATCCAATGGCGACAAAATGGCTGATGGCTAGTCCATTAATCACATAAAGCTATTGTGCATGCGCTACCTTATCATTCATGTTTAATCGGGGGTAATTACAAAACGGACTTTACTTTAAAAACGATCTTCGTATATATATATATATATTCAAATTAGATATATATATATATATATATATATCTGATTTGAAAATCAACCTCATTATAAAGATTTAATAATTGCTTTATGACAGTTTTTAAATATTTATAAAATATATAAAATATTTTGTTCCTATTTTATAAAAGAATTAATATTTAAAACACTATAAAATCTTTATCAAAATATGCAAAGAATTATTTTGTCAATTTCGAAATTCTCATGTACATTTCGATAGCAATCTTACTATCTTCTGATGATCTCTTTAGTGCTTCAAATATGATTTTATAATTTTCATATGTTTTTATGCGTATTTTTCTAAATATGTATATTTTTTTAGGATGTGGATCGCAGTGGTTTTATTTACGTTCATCCTAATATTATTGTTATATTTAGACACAAGAAAACCGAAAAATTTTCCTCCAGGACCTGCATGGCTTCCGATTCTTGGAAGTTTGTTATCTATTAATAAAATTAGAAACCGAACTGGATTTCTCTATAAAACCACGGTTGAATTATCTGAAAAATATGGTCCAGTTGTAGGACTTAAAGTTGGAAAAGATGCTGTTGTTATAGCGCATGATTATAATTCTATCAAAGAATTATTAACGAAAGAAGACCTTCAAGGTAGGCCAACAGGTCCATTTTATGAAACACGGACATGGGGAATACGCCGGGGAGTTTTATTAACTGACGGACATTTTTGGATGGAACAAAGACGATTTGTTTTAAGACATTTGCGTGATTTTGGTTACGGAAGACGTGACATGGCTACTCTGGTTGAAGACGAAGCTGCACAGTTAGTGAAAAATGTGAAAGAAGATGTATTAGAACAAAATGGTGCTATAATCAAAATGAATGAGCTATTTGGAATACATGTCTTAAATGGACTTTGGTCAATGATGGCAGGCATAAGATACAGTGCCGATGATAAGGAACTTAAAAATATACAACAAGTATTATCAGATCTATTTGCAAATATTGACATGTGTGGTTCATTATTTAGTCAATTTCCAATTCTTCGATTTATTGCTCCAGAGTTTTCAGGATATCGATTCTTCTTAGACATTCATCAGCGAATTTGGAAATTTTTGAAAAATGAACTTGATAACCATAAAGCGTCTTATAAACCAGGTATAACTAGAGATTTCATGGATGTATATTTAGATGTACTGCATTCCGATAAAGATATGGAACAAAATAATAGTTTTTCTGAATCGCAATTGCTTGCCATTTGTATGGATTTATTTATAGCAGGATCTGAAACAACAAGTAAAACAATAAATTTTGGATTTTTACATATACTATTAAATCCAGCTGTACAAAAAAAGGCTCAAGAAGAAATTGATAGGGTGGTTGGAAAAGAACGATTACCTCAATTATCTGATAGACCCAAGTAAGAAAAATACTATTATCCGTAATAAATAAATAAATATAAAAATAATTTACTTTATCTTTTATAGTTTACCTTACTTAGAAGCTATTGTTTTTGAATCAATTAGAATGTTTATGATAAGAGCATTTAACGTTCCTCATAGAGCTTTAAAAGACACGACATTAGGAGGATACAATATACCGAAGGTGAGTATGGTTTTGTGTACAATTTTAATAAAAGACACACACACAAATGAAGAAAAAATGATTTTTTGTAAATATTTTAAAACATTATAAGGTATGAAACTTCCTAAATATTTTAGACAATTAGTTCTTAATAATAGGCAAATATGCAATAAATTCATATAATGGCGTGTATATATATTATAAAGTATATAAATGAGCAAATAAAAAACCATGATTCATTAAACCTGAAACTTTATTTGTTTACAAACTATTACTTCAATTATAAATGCAAAGAAAGCAAAAACGATATATTAAATTGTAAATAGTAATAGACCAAAATTTTGTTTATTAAAGAATATGAATTGTAGATTGGGATTTAAAATTGAATTGTTAATAAAAATTAATAAAGAATAAATGTGTACTAACAATGCAATTACATACTACATTGTAAAATAATCTTATAATTTATATAAATCAAAAATTATATGAAAATCCCATTTAATCAAATTAATTCTTCTTTTAGGGAACAATGCTTATGGCAAACTTTAATCGAATTCTAGGGCAATGTAATGAACCAGACGTATTTCAGCCAGAACGATTCTTAAAAGACGGAAAAATACACATTCCTGAAAACTACATACCGTTCGGCTTTGGAAAACATAGATGCTTAGGAGAAAGCTTAGCGAAAGCAAATATTTTCCTTTTTATAACATCTTTATTACAAAAATTCAATTTCAGTGTACCACCAGGCACAAAACCACCTTCAACAGTTGGAATTGATGGAGCAACTCCAGCTACTGACCCATACAATGCATTAGTTACCTTAAGATTTTAATATAATGTTAAACATTATATTAAATAATTTAATGTAGAAAATTTAAAGAAATAATAATAATATGAATGTTGATATTAGTTCATAAAGATCGTCATATATAACAAAAATAACCACTTTCAAATAAAAAGAAAAGTGTTTATCAATTAATTTGCATTTTATATTTCTTTTTAAAAAAATATATGTGTACATATGTATAAAGATATTGAAAATATAAAGAAATTATATTAATAGTTATTTATGTAAATATATATATATATATATATATATATATTTACAACATATATATAACATATGTATATATATATATATATATATATGTGTGTGTGTATATATATATATAGAGAGAGAGAGAGAGGGAATATTCAATATGGGCTTCCAAACGAAATTATTAAAAAAATGCAAAAATTAAAAAAAAACATTTTATCACTAATTTAAAATTTTAGTTAAATTGTATTTTAATTGTGAATTGAACTAAAATACTAAAAAAAATAACGACTTTACTTAACCCCTGCGCAGTCTTTTAATATTTCCATGTGGAAGCATAAATTGAATCACCTATATATATATATATATATATATATATATATATATATATATATATATATATATATATATATGTGTGTATATATGTGTATATATATATATGTGTGTATATATATGTGTGTGTGTATAGTTATATATATTATTTACAACATATATATATATATATATATATATATATATATGTGTGTGTATATATATATATATATATAGAGAGAGAGAGAGAGAGAGAGGGATTATTCAACTTGGGCTTCCAAACGAAATTATTAAAAAAAATGCAAAAATTGAAAAAAGAAACATTTTATCACTCATTAAAATTTAGTTAAATTGTATTTTAAGTTTGAATTGAACTAAAATACTAAATAAAAAATAACGACTTTACTTAACCCCTGCGCAGTCTTTTAATATTTCCATGTGGAAGCATAAATTGAATCACCTATATATATATATATATATATATATATATATATATATATATATATATATATATATATTTATTCCCTTTAAAAAATACATAAGTTTCATTTTTTTTATATTTATCATTATGAATATGTATATATATATATATATATATATATATATATATATATATATATATATATGTATATATGTATGTATGTAAGTGTGTATTACGTGATATATCATATTATTAATAATATATATTTTAAATAATAAAACGTTATTTTTAAATAAAAAATAAAATGTTATTTTTAAATAAAAAGTAAAATGTTATTTTTAAATAAAAAATATATTTTTGGCTATTTTTTCCTAGTAATAAAATCCTATTAGAATTAAAACTAAAAAAGAAACAGTTACTTGTTTCAACATTATTAAAAATATGGAAACACCGTCTTTCAACCAACGTCTGATATCAGTCGATTAGAAAATTACTCAACAGGACTTAATCGTAATATTCAGAAATATGAAATAACAAACGCCTATTAATTGGAAATTAATTCGAATAAGATGAATATAAAATTAGACAATTTCTAAAAAAATTAGAATATGCTATGCTATCTAATAAAAAAGCGATAATAAGATTTTTTCACATTTTAAACTTCGAAGAATAAATTTAAATGGCTTACTATGGGTAAATGTAAAGCCGGGTGCACACTACTGACACGTCACGGTACTATTCTGTGATAAGACCTCATGTGAGCGCTATTTTTTCATTACTTTCATTGGTAACGATCCACACTGTTGTCACTGTATGCATATCACGCATGACGCGTACGGTTCTTATCTCGATTAGTGTTAACAAATTCTCACATATTTCTGTTTCTGCAGACATTTCGTGACCTGACATAACAGTGAATCAATCAGTTGTCAATTGATATTTCAGTTTGAAGAGTGTACGAGATAAATTGAAATTCGTCGTCGATTTTAATTGAAAATATCATAAAAATGTATTTTTTTAATTTTATTATAGTATAGTATAATATAACCTAATACAATACATAGTATAAATAATATAACATATAGTACAATATCTGGTATAGTATAATATAACCTAATAAAACAATTTGGTTCTTCCAGATGTAAACATAACTAAAGTAAATTAACAATATTGTTATTTATTAAAATATTTTTTATAACAGTTATTATTATCAAATAATATAAAAAATCTTGATAGCGCCCAACACATTATTTCAAAAATCTAGGCAAGGCTAAACGTAGGAATATAAAGTTATGAGACTGCTATGAGATGATGCCTAATATACTGTAAAGATGTAATTCATACAGAGAACAATGCGCATACACAGAACAGTCTAGAGGCTGACGAAATTTTATGCTTCACCGTGATGCAAGAATGCCAAAAGCATTTTCAACGACCATTCGAGCTCTCGTCAATCGATAATTGAATATCTTTTTGTTTTCATGATGTATTTTTCTACTATATGGTCGAAGTAAGTATGATTTCAGCGGGAAAGCTTCATCTCCAGCTATAACATAGAGAAGCGGTGGAGAATTTTCACTCGATGAGTTATCTGGTGGTGTAAAAAGTGCTTGGTAATGCAACTTTTTTTCAAGTAGAACTAGTGAACGGAAGCCTTAATAATTAAAATATTTTGAAACTTCTCGAATCGGACATTGCATGGCGATATGCTCCCATCAATTGCTGCCACGTGGTTTACGAATTGCTACAGATTTTTAATTTTTCAGCCAACGTTTTCCAAATGTTTTCAATTGGGCAACGGCATGAAAATTGGATTCAATCTCTTTCAAATTGCATCGCAAACAGATCTGTGATCTGAACTACTGTGTTGAATTCCATGCGATAACTGAATTCAAAGCTCTTAAAAGAATTTCCAGTGTCAAAAAATCTAAAAATAAAATATTCAATTTAAAAAGTTTTGTACACGGTAGAAAAAAGTGGAGATGCTGCACATCGAATTTTCACCTGGAAGTTTGAGAGGGAAATGTATTTTTTGATACCATCTATACGTACTCGAAAAATGATAACAAACATCAAGAACGTAGAGAATTCGTTGACAGCTCTATAATCTACGTCGCATTCTACCTCTGAGAGCAAAGTACAACATATAGTTGTAGCATTGCAAGAAAATAAAAAATAATTAAATTAAGATAAAAAATTTTTTTTTGTGTTAAATTTACCTTAAACGCAGTGCGCGTTTTTTTTCGTACTAATGAATTATTGAATTTGTGTGTTCTTGGATCTTATATCCTTTTTGATAAGGCCATGCAGGTACTGTGTGTCTGTGTGTTGAATGTGGGTGTGTCTGGCTGTGTGTCCGTGTATGTGTGAGTGTGTGTGTCTGCGTGTGTCTGTGTGTTTGTGCGCGTGTGTGTGTCAGCGCGTGTCTGTGTGTGTGTGTGTATGCGTGTGTGTGCTGTGTGTGTGTGTCTGTCTGTGTGTGTGTGCGGTGTGTGTGTCTGTGTGTGTGTCTGTGTGTGTGTTGTGTGTGTCTGCGTGCGTGTGTCTGTGTCTGTGTGGCTATCTGTGTGGCTGTGTGTGTGTCTATGTGTGTGTGTCTGTGTGTGTATGCTGTGTGTGTGTCTGTGTGTGTGTCTGTGTGTATGTGTATGTCTGTGTGTGTGTCTGACTGTGTGTCTGTGTATCTGAGTGTATGTCTGTGTGTGTGTTCCTGTGCTGTGTGTGTGTCTGTGTGTGTTTGTATGCTGTGTGTGTGTCTGTGTCAGTATGTGTGTCTGCCTGCTGTGTGAGTATGCCTCTCTGCCACACACTGTATATGTGTGTGTGTGTGCATGGTTATGTATATGCATGTGGGTGCTTACCCACACACCAATACATATTCAACCAGAAACACACACCCAATCACAAATAACCTAGACAACACACAACCTTCCACAAACATAAACTTGCACACCCACATCTTCGTACCCACAAATTTAGACATAAACTCCACAAATAGTAAACCCAAACATACACAACCAGAAATACAAACTCACACATACACACCCACACATACACACCCACACATACACACCCACGCATACACACCCACAGATACACACCCACACATACACACCCACACATACACACCCACACATACACACCCACACATACACACCCACACATACACACCCACACATACACACCCACACATACACACCCACATATACACACCCACATGTGTGGGTGTGTATGTACACACCCACACATACACACCCACACATACACACCCACACATACACACCCACACATACACACCCACATATACACACCCACATGTGTGGGTGTGTATGTACACACCCACACATACACACCCACACATACACACCTACACATACACACCCACACATACATACCCACACATACACACCCACACATACATACCCACACATACACACCCTCACATACACACATACACATACACACCCACACATACACTCCCACACATACAAACCCACACATTGAAACTCACACTTCACCTTCACCCACACCCTCACCCGGGCTAGCCGACGATTTGTCTAAAAATCGCCCGGGTTAACCGTCGATTTTTGGACATTGTCTAAAAATCACCTGGGTAAATCGTCGATTTTTCTACAATGTCTAAAAACACCCGTGTTAACCGACGTCTTTGGACATTGTCTAAAATTTTCTCGGGTTAACTGCGATTTTTAGACATTGTCTAAAAATCACTATGGTAGCTCACGATTTTTGACATTGTCTAAAAATTACCCAGTTAGCCGATGATTTTTGTACATGATCTAAAATCACCCGGGCTAACAACGATTCTTGGACATTGTCTAGAAATTGCCCGGGTGTACCGAAGATTTTTGGAAATTGTCTAAAAATCGCACGGCGGCACCGACGATTTTTGGACATTATCTAAAAATCACCCGGGTTAACCGACGATTTTTGGACATTGTCTAAAAATCACCCGGGTGTACCGACGATTTTTGGACATTGTCTATATCTCAACCGTGTGTACCTAGGATTTTTGAACATTGTCTCAAAATCACCCGGTTAACCAAAGATTTTTGGACATTGTCTAAAAATCACCCGGGTAAATCAACGATTTTTGGACATTGTCTAAAAATCACCCGGGTAAATCGATGTATTTGGACATTGTCTAAAAATCGTTCGGCTTAACCGACGATTTTTGACCATTGTCTAAAAAGCACTCGGGTTAACCGACGATTTTCGGACATTGTCTAAGAATCACCGGGGTAATCGACGATTTTTGGACATTGTCTAGAAATCGCCCGGGTGTACCGACGATTTTTGGAAATTGTCAAAGTATCGCCTGGTGGTCCTGATGATTTGTGGACATTGTCTAAAAATCTCCCGGGTTAACCGATGATTTTTGAACATTATCTAAAAATCACCTGGGTTAACCGACGATTTTTGAACATTATCTAAAAATCACCCGGGTCAACCGACGATTTTTGGAAGTTGTCTAAAAATCGTCCGGGTGTACTGATTATTTGGGAAATTGTCTAAAACTAGACCGGGTTAACCGAAGATTTTTGGAAATTGTCTAAAAGTCATCCGGGTGTACCGACAATTTTTGAACATTGTCTAAAATCACCTGTGTGTAGTGACGATTTTTGGACATTGTCTAAAAATCAACCGGGTGTACATATGATATTTGGGCATTGTCTAAAAATCACCCGGGTTCACCGACGATTTCCCGACATTGTCAAAATATCAACCGGGTTAATCGATGATTTTTGGACATTACCTAAAAATCAGCCGGGTTATTGTACGATTTTTGGAAATTGTCTAAAAATCGTCCGGGTGTACTGATTATTTTTGGAAATTGTCTAAGAATCGCTCGCGTGTACCGACGATGTTTGACTATTGTCTGAAAATCACCCGGGTTAACCGACGATTTTTGGACATTATCTAAAAATCACCTGGGTCAACCGACGATTTTTGGACATTATTAAAAAATTACCCGGGTTAACCGACAATTTTTGGACGTTGTCAAAAAATCACTAGGGTTAACCGACGATTTTTGGACATTATCTAAAAATCACCTAGGTTAAACGACGATTTTTGGACGTTGTCAAAAATTACCTGGGTTAACCGACGATTTTTGGACATAATCTAAAAATCACCCAGGTGTATCGACGATTTTTTACCATTATTTAAAAATCACCCGGGTTAACCGATTTTTTTCGTAATTGTCTAAAAATCGCACGGGTGTACTTACTACTGTTGGAAATTGTCTAAGAATCGCCCGGGGGTACTGAAGATTTTTGATCATTGTCTAAAAATCATACGGATTAAAGGACGATTATTGGACATCGTCAAAATCACTCGGGTTAATTGACGATTTTTGGACATTATTCAAACACAAAATCACCTGGGTCAACCAACGATTTTTATATATTATTAAAAAATCACCCGGGTTAACCGACGATTTAAGCACATTATCTAAAAATCACCTTGGTTAACCAACGATTTTTATAAATTGTCTAAGAATCGCCCAGTGTACCGGGGATTTATGACCATTGTCTAAAAATTACTCGGGTTAACCGACGATTTTTGGACATTGTCTAAAAATCACCCGGGTGTACCCAAGATTTTTGACCATTGTCTAAAAACCACCCGGGTTAACCGACGATTTTTGGAAATTGTCTAAAAATTGCCCGGGTATACTGACTATTTTTGGAAATTATCTAAAAATCGACCGGTTTAACCGAAGATATTTGAAAATTGTCTAAAAATCACCCGGGTGTACCGACAATTTTTGACATTGTCTAAAAGTCACTCGGCTCAGCCACCTATTTTAGGATATTGTCTAAAAATCACACGGGTTAACCGACGATTTTTGGACATTGATAAAAACCACCCGGGTTACCGGCCATTTTTGGACATTGTCTAAAAATTATTCGAGTTACCCGACGATTTTTGGACATTGTCTAAAAATTACAAGGTTTAATCACGTTCTTTGGACATTGTCTAAAAAATCAATCGGGTTAATCGACGACTTTTGGACATTGTCTAAAGTTCACTAGGGTTACCGATGATTTTTGGACATTGTCTAAAAATCACTAGGGCAAATCAAGATTTTTGAGTTCATTGTCTAAAATTAACTCGGGTCTGACAACGATTTTTGGAAATGTCAAAAATTAGTCTTCAAACCTGAGTGTGTGGGTTTGTGAGTGTAGGTATGGTTGTTTACTGTGGGTGATGGTGTTTGTGTGGGTGTTTTTTTTGGGTCATGGTTTGTTAGTGAGTGGGTGCCCTTGTGGGTGTGAAAATGTGAGTGCGAAGGTGTTGGTAAGCAAGTGTGGGTGTGCAAAGTGGATGTGAAAGTGTGGGTGTGAAAGTGTGGGTTCACACCCACACTTTCACATCCGCATCACATCAACAACACCCTCACGCACACCAACACTTTCACAAGTGTGGGTGTGCAAGTGTGGATGTACAACTGTGGGTGTGCAAGTGTGGGTCTGCAAGAGTGGGTGTACAAGTGTGGGTCTAAAAGTATGGGTGTGCATTTGTGGGTGGGCACATGTAAGTGTGCAAGTGAGGGTGTGGGTGTGCAAGTGTGAGTGTGCAGGTGTGCGTGTGCAAGTGAGGGTGAGCAAGTGTGGGTGTGCAAGTGTGGGTGTGCAAGTGTGGGTGTGCAAGTGTGATTGTGCAAGTGTGGGTGTGCAAGTGTGAGTCTGCAACTGTGGGTGTGCATGTGTGGGTGGGTACATGTGTGTGCAAGTGTGGATGTGCAGGTGTGGGTGTGCAAGTGTGCGTGTGCAAGTGTGCGTGTGCAAGTGTGCGTGTGCAAGTGTGCGTGTGCAAGTGTGAGTGTGCAAATGTGGGTGTGCTAGTGTGGATCTGCAAGTGTGGGTGTGCATGTGTGGGTGGGCACATGTGGGTGTTCAAGTGTGGGTGTGCAAGTGTAGGTGTGCAAGTGAGGTTGTGCAAGTGTGGGTCTGCAGGTGTGGGTCTGCAAGTGTGGGTCTGCAAATGTGTGTCTGCAAGTGTGGGTCTGCAAGTGTGGGTCTGCAAGTGTGGGTCTGCAAGTGTAGGTCTGCAAGTGTGGGTCTGCAAGTGTGGGTCTGCAAGTGTGGGTCTGCAAGTGTGGGTCTGCAAGTGTAGTTCTGCAAGTGTGGGTCTGCAAGTGTGGGTCTGCAAGTGTGGGTCTGCAAGTGTGGGTCTGCAAGTGTGGGTCTGCAAGTGTGGGTCTGCAAGTGTGGGTCAGCAAGTGTGGGTCTGCAAGTGTGGGTCTGCAAGTGTGGGTGTGCAAGTGTGCGTGTGCAAGTTTGGGTGTGCAAGTCTGGGTGTGCAAGTCTGGGTGTGCAAGTCTGGGTGTGGAAGTGTGGGTGGGTAAGTGTGCGTGTGCAAGTTTGGGTGTGCAAGTTTGGGTGTGCAAGTATGGGGGTGCAAGTGTAAGTGTGCAGGTGTGCGTGTGCAAGTGAGGGTGTGCAAGTGTGTGTTGAAGTGTGCGATTGAAGCGTGGGTGTGCAAGTGTGGGTGTGCAAGTGAGGGTGTGCAAGTGTGGGTGTGCAAGTGTGGGTGTGCAAGTGTGGGTGTGAAGTGTGGGTGTGCAAGTGTGGGTGTGCAAGTGTGGGTGTGCAAGTGTGGGTGTGAGAGTGCAAGTGTGGGTGTGGGTGTGCAAGTGTGGGTGGTAAGTGCGGGTGTGCAAGTGTGGGTGTGCAAGTGTTGTTGTGCAAGTGTGGGTCTGCAAGTGTGGGTCTGCAAATGAGGGTCTGCAAGTGTGGATATGCATGTGTGGGTCTGCAAGTGTGGGTCTGCAAGTGTAGGTCTGCAAGTGTGGGTCTGCAAGTGTGGGTCTGCAAGTGTGGGTCTGCAAGTGTGGATCTGCAAGTGTGGGTCTGCAAGAGTGGGTGTGCAAGTGTGGGTGGGCAAGTGTGCGTGTGCAAGTGTGGGTGTTAAGTGTGGGTGTGCAAGTGTGGGTGTTAAGTGTGTGTGTGCAAGTGTTGTTGTGCAAGTGTGGGTCTGCAAGTGTGGGTCTGCAAATGTAGGTCTGCAAGTGTGGGTCTGCAAATGAGGGTCTGCAAGTTTGAGTCTGCAAGTGTGGGTCTGCAAGTGTGGGTCTGCAAGTGTAGGTCTGCAAGTGTGAGTCTGCAAGTGTGGGTCTGCAAGTGTGGATCTGCAAGTGTGGGTCTGCAAGAGTGGGTGTGCAAGTGTGGGTGGGTAAGTGTGCGTGTGCAAGTTGGGTGTGCAAGTATGGGTGTGCAAATGTGGGTGTGCAGGTGTGCGTGTGCAAGTGAGGGTGAGCAAGTGTGGGTGTGCAAGTGTGGGTTAAAGTGTGCGTTTGAAGCGTGGGTGTGGAAGTGTGGGTATGCAAATGTGGGTGTGCAAGTGGGGGTGTGCAAGTGTGGGTGTGCAAGTGAAGGTGGGCAAGTGTGCGTGTGCAAGTTTGGGTGTGCAGGTATGGGTGTGTAAGTGTGGGTGTTCAAGTGTGGGTGTGCAAGTGTGGGTGTGCAAGTGTGGGTGTGCAAGTGTGGGTGTGCAAGTGTTGTTGTGCAAGTGTGGGTCTGCAAGTGTGGGTCTGCAAATGTGGGTCTGCAAGTGTGGGTCTGCAATTGAGGGTCTGCAAGTTTGAGTCTACAAGTGTGGGTCTGCAAGTGTGGGTCTGCAAGTGTAGGTCTGGAAGTTTGGGTCTGCAAGTGTGGGTCTGCAAGAGTGGATCTGCAAGTGTGGGTCTGCATGAGTGGGTGTGCAAGTGTGGGTGGGCAAGTGTGCGTGTGCAAGTTTGAGTGTGCAAGTCTGGGTGTGCAAGTCTGGGTGTGCAAGTCTGGGTGTGCAAGTGTGGGTGGGTAAGTGTGCGTGTGCAAGTTTGGGTGTGCAAGTTTGGGTGTGCAAGTTTGGGTGTGCAAGTATGGGTGTGCAAGTGTAAGTGTGCAGGTGTGCGTGTGCAAATGAGGGTGAGCAAGTGTGGGTGTGCAAGTGTGTGTTGAAGTTGTGCGATTGAAGCGTGGGTCTGCAAGTGTGGGTGTGCAAGTGTGGGTGTGCAAGTGTGGGTGTGCAAGTGTGGGTGTGCAAGTGTGAGGCTGATACTGTGGGTGTGCATGTGTGGGTGGGCACATGTGAATGTTCAAGTGTGGGTGTGCAAGTGTGGGTGTGCAAGTGTGGTTGTGCAGGTGTGGGTCTGCAGGTGTGGGTCTGCAAGTGTGGATCTGGAAGTGTGGATCTGCAACTGTGGCTCTGCAGGTGTGGCTCTGCAGGTGTGGGTCTACAAGTGTGGGTCTGCAACGTGTGGGCCTGCAAGTGTGGGTTTGCAAGTGTGGGTTTGCAAGTGTGGTTCTGCAAGTGTAGGTCTACAAGTGTGGGTCTGCAAGTGTTGGTCTGCAAGTGTGGGTGTGCAAATGTGGATCTGCAAGTGTGGGTCTGCATGATTGGGTCTGCAAGTGTGGGTCTACAAGTGTGGGTGTGCAAGTGTGATTGCGCAAGTGTGGGTGTGTAAGTGTGAGGCTGAAACTGTGGGTGTGCATGTGTGGGTGGGCACATGTGGATGTTCAAGTGTGGGTATGCAAGTGTGGTTGTGCAGGTGTGGGTCTGCAGGTGTGGGTCTGCAAGTGTGGATCTGCAAGTGTGGATCTGCAAGTGTGGATCTGCAACTGTGGCTCTGCAGGTGTGGCTCTGCAGGTGTGGGTCTACAAGTGTGGGTCTGCAACGTGTTGCCCTGCAAGTGTGGGTTTGCAAGTGTGGGTCTACAAGTGTGGGTCTGCAAGTGTGGGTCTGCAAGTGTGGGTCTGCAAGTGTGGGTCTGCAAGTTTGGGTCTGCAAGTGTGGGTCTGCAAGTGGGGGGCTGCAAGTGTGGGTGTGCAAGTGTGGGTGGGCAAGTGTGCGTGTGCAAGTTTGGGTGTGCAAGTCTGGGTGTGTAAGTGTGGGTGTACAAGTGTGGGTGTGCAAGTGTGGGTGGGAAAGTGTACGTGTGAAAGTTTGGGTGTGCAAGTATGGGTGTGCAGGTCTAGGTGTGTAAGTGTGGGTGTGCAATTTTGGGTGTGCAAGTCTGGGTGTGTAAGTGAGGGTGTTCAAGTGTGGGTGTGCAAGTGTGGATGTGCAAGTGGGATTGTGCAAGTGTGGGTGTGCAAGTGTGAGTCTGCAACTGTGGGTGTGCATGTGTGGGTGGGTACATGTGGGTGTGCAAGTGTGGATGTGCAGCTGTGGGTGTGCAAGTGTGGGTGTGCAAGTGTGGGTGTGCAAGTGTGGGTGTGCAAGTGTGGGTGCGCAAGTGTGGGTGCGCAAGTGTGGGTGTGCAAGTATGGGTGTGCAAGTGTGCGTGTGCAAGTGTGCGTGTGCAAGTGTGCGTGTGCAAGTGTGCGTGTGCAAGTTTGGGTGTGCAAGTATTGGTGTGTAAGTGTGGGTGTGCAAGTGTGTGTGTGCAAGTGTGAGTGTGTAATTGTTGGTGTGTTTGTGGGTGGTTGAGGGTGAGTGTGAATGGATGGGTGAATGTGTGTTTGGGTGTGTGACTGGGTGAGAGTCTATATGTATGTTGGTGTGATATTGCGGATATTGAATTAACTCGTATCTAACGACGAATTTTGGACAACGTCTAAAATTAACTCGGGTCTGACAAAGAGTTTCGGATATTGTCTGAAAATTATTCTATTATAACAACGATTTTTAGAAAATGACGTAAAATTACTTAAGTTTTAAACCATTTTCGGACATTGTCTAAAAATCACTGGGATTTAACTACCTACCTGTGTTTGACAAACAATAAATTTTGATTACTTATAGATAAAAAAAAGTTGAATAACGGTTTTCTGGGTAAAAAAACGCTTTTTTCGAAGATAATCGAACCTAATTGCAGTCCACGTGATACATAATTACAAGACGCATCTAATGATGTGCGACATTAGCCATTTCGCACTTAATTTCGACTACTTATAGCCGAAAAACTAGTTGAAAAATGGGTTTTTTGGGCACAATTAGCTCTTTACGGAAAATAATCGAGTCGAAATGTACACCACGTGATAGATATTCTTAAGACGCATCTATGTGCGATACTAGCCATTTCGCACTTAATTTCGACTATTTAAAGCCGAAAAACTAATTGAAAATGGGTTTTTTGGGTAAAATTAAGTCATTTTGGAAAAGAATCAGGTCCAGTTGCACACCATGTGATAGACATTCTTAAGATGCATCTAACTAAGTGCGATGCTAGCCATTTCACACTTAATTTCGACTAATTATAGCCGAAAAACTAGTTGAAAAATGGGTTTTTTGAGTAAAATTAAGTCTTTTTGGAAAATAATTTGGTCGAATTGCACACCATGTGATAGATATTCTCAAGACGCATCTAACTATGGGCGATACTAGCCATTTCGCACTTAATTTCGACTACTTATAGCCGAAAAACTAGTTTGAAAATCGATTTTTTGGGCACAATTAGGTCTTTATGGAAAATAATCGAGTCGAATTGCACACCACGTGATAGATATTCTTAAGACGCATCTAACTATGTGCGATACTAGCCATTTCGCACTTAATTTCGACTACTTATAGCCGAAAAACTAGTTGAAAAATGAATTTTTTGGGCACAATTAGGTCTTTATGGAAAATAATCGAGTCGAAATGCACACCCTGTGATAGATATTTTCAAGACGTATCTAACGATGTGCGTTATTAGCCATTTCGCACTTAATTTCGACTACTTATAGCCGAAAAACTAGTTTGAAAATGGGTTTTTTGGGCACAATTAGGTCTTTATTGAAAATAATCGAGTCAAATTGCACACCACGTGATAGATATTTTTATGACGTATCTAATTATGTGCGTTATTAGCCATTTCGCACTTAATTTCGACTACATACAACCGAAAAACTAGTTGAAAAATGGGTTTTTTGGGTAAAATTAAGTCATTTTGGAAAAGAATTAGGTCGAATTGCACACCATGTGATAGATATTTTTAAGACGCATCTAACGATGTGCGTAATTAGCCATTTCGCACTTAACTTCGACTACTTATAGCCGAAAAACTAGTTGAAAAATGGGTTTTTTGGGCACAATTAGGTCTTTATGGAAAATAATCGAGTCGAAATGCACAATACGTGATAGATATTTTTAAGACGCATCTAACGATGTGCATTATTAGCCATTTCGCACTCAATTTCGACTACTTATAGCCGAAAAACTAGTCGAAAAATGGGTTTTTTGGGCACAATTAGATTTTTATGGAAAATAATTGAGTCGAATTGCACACCATGTGATAGATATTTTTAAGACGCATCTAACGATGTGCATTATTAGCCATTTCGCACTTAATTTCGACTACTTATAGCCGAAAAACAAGTTGAAAAATGGGTTTTTTGGGCACAATTATGTCTTTATGGAAAATAAACGAGTCGAATTGCACACCACGTGATAGATATTTTTAAGACGCATCTAACGATGTGCGTTATTAGCCATTTCGCACTTAATTTCGACTACTTATAGCCGAAAAACTAGTTGAAAAATGGGTTTTTTTGGGTAAAATTAAGTCATTTTGGAAAAGAATCAGGTCCAGTTGCACACCATGTGATAGATACTTTTAAGATGCATGTAACAATGTGCGTTATTAGCCATTTCGCACTTAATTTCGACTACTTATAGCCGAAAAACTAGTTTGAAAATGGTTTTTTTGGGCACAATTAGGTCTTTATGGAAAATAATCGAGTCGAATTGCACACCACGTGATAGACATTCTTAAGACGCATCTAACTAAGTGCGATGCTAGCCATTTCGCACTTAATTTCGACTAATTATAGCCGAAAAACTAGTTTGAAAATCGGTTTTTTGGGCACAATTAGGTCTTTATGGAAAATAATCGAGTCGAATTGCACACCAAGTGATAGATATTCTTAAGACGCATCTAACTATGTGCGATACTAGCCATTTCGCACTTAATTTCGACTATTTAAAGCCGAAAAACTAGTTGAAAAATGGGTTTTTTGGGTAAAATGAAGTCATTTTGGAAAAGAATCAGGTCCAGTTGCACACCATGTGATAGATATTTTTAAGACGCATGTAACAATGTGCGTTATTAGCCATTTCGCACTTAATTTCGTCTACTTATAGCGGAAAAACTAGTTTGAAAATGGGTTTTTTTTGGCACAATTAGGTCTTTATGGAAAATAATCGAGTCGAATTGCACACCACGTGATAGATATTCTCAAGACGCATCTAACTATGTGCGATACTAGCCATTTCGCACTTAATTTCGACTACTTATAGCCGAAAAACTAGTTTGAAAATCGTTTTTTTGGGCACAATTAGGTCTTTATGGAAAATAATCGAGTCGAATTGCACACCACGTGATAGATATTCTTAAGACGCATCTAACTATGTGCGATACTAGCCATTTCGCACTTAATTTCGACTATTTAAAGCCTAAAAACTAGTTGAAAAATGGGTTTTTTTGGGTAAAATTAAGTCATTTTGGAAAAGAATCAGGTCCAGTTGCACACCATGTGATAGATACTTTTAAGATGCATGTAACAATGTGCGTTATTAGCCATTTCGCACTTAATTTCGACTACTTATAGCCGAAAAACTAGTTTGAAAATGGGTTTTTTTGGCACAATTAGGTCTTTATGGAAAATAATCGAGTCGAATTGCACACCACGTGATAGACATTCTTAAGACGCATCTAACTAAGTGCGATGCTAGCCATTTCGCACTTAATTTCGACTAATTATAGCCGAAAAACTAGTTGAAAAATGGGTTTTTTGAGTAAAATTAAGTCTTTTTGGAAAATAATTTGGTCGAATTGCACACCACGTGATAGATATTCTCAAGACGCATCTAACTATGGGCGATACTAGCCATTTCGCACTTAATTTCGACTACTTATAGCCGAAAAACTAGTTTGAAAATCGGTTTTTTGGGCACAATTAGGTCTTTATGGAAAATAATCGAGTCGAATTGCACACCAAGTGATAGATATTCTTAAGACGCATCTAACTATGTGCAATACTAGCCATTTCGCACTTAATTTCGACTAATTATAGCCGAGAAACTAGTTGAAAAATGGGTTCTTTGAGTAAAATTAAGTCTTTTTGGAAAAGAATCAGGTCCAGTTGCACACCATGTGATAGATATTTTTAAGACGCCTGTAACAACGTGCGTTATTTGCCATTTCGCACTTAACTTCGACTACTTATAGCCGAAAAACTAGTTTAAAATTGGTTTTTTTGGGCACAATTAGGTCTTTATGGAAAATAATCGAGTCGAAATGCACAATACGTGATAGATATTCTTAAGACGCATCTAACTATGTGCGATACTAGCCATTTCGGACTTAATTTGGACTACTTATAGCCGAAATACTAGTTGCAAATGGGTTTTTTGGGCACAATTAGGTCTTTATTGAAAATAATCGAGTCGAATTGCACACCATGTGATAGATATTTTTAAGACGCATCTAACGATGTGCATTATTAGCCATTTCGCACTCAATTTCGACTACTTATAGCCGAAAAACTAGTCGAAAAATGAATTTTTTGGGCACAATTAGGTCTTTACGGAAAATAATCGAACAGAATTGTACACCACGTGATACATAATTTCAAGACGCATCTACCGATGTGCGTTATTAGCCATTTTGCACTTAATTTCGACTACTTATAGCCGAAAAACTAGTTTAAAATGGTTTTTTTGGGTAAAATTAAGTCATTTTGGAAAAGAATTAGGTCGAATTGCATACCACGTGATATATAATTTTAAAACGCTTCTATGTGCGTTATTAGCCATTTCGTACTTAATTTCGACTACTTATAGCCGAAAAACTAGTTGAAAAGTGGTGTTTTTGGGTAAAATTAAGTCTTTTTGGTAAATAATCGAGTCGAATTGCACACCGCGTGATAGACAATTTTAAGACGCATCTAACGATGTGCGATATTAGCCATTTCGCACTTAATTTCGACTACTTATAGTCGAAAAACTAGTTGAAAATGAGTTTTTTGGGTAATTTAGGCCTTTTTGGAAATGAATCATGTCAAATTGCACACCACGTGATAGATATTTTTCAGATGTATCTAACTATGTGCAATATTAGCCATTTAGCACATAATTTCGACTACTTATAGCCGAAAAACTAATTGAAAAAGGGGTTTTTTGAGGAGAATTAAGTCTTTTTGGAAAATAATCGAATCGAATTGCAACTCACATGGTTGATAATTTTAAGACGTATCTAATGATATGCGATACATTCCCTTTTGCACTTTCGTCTACTTTTGGCTAAAAACCTGGTCGAAAAACGGGTTTTTCAGGTAAAATAAGGCTTTTTTGGAAAATAATCGAATTGACTTGCATACCACATCATAAATAATTTTAAGACCCATATAATGATGTGCGATATTAGCCATCGTAACGCATCTAACCATCTGTAATATTAGCCGATTCGCCGTTGATCTTGCCTTCTTATAGGCAAAAAACTGGTTGACAAATGGGTTTTTTGGTCAAAGTTATTTTTTTTTTGAAAATAATTCAATCGAATTACACACCACGTGATAAATAATTTTAAGACGCATCTAACGATGTTCGATATTAGCCGTTTCGAACTCAATTTTACTCATCCACCTACATACACAAACACACTTACACACACACTCACTCACACCCACACTTACACACAAAAACATGCACACATACTCATACACAACTCATATACACATATATATAAAACACACACACTCACAAACACTTACAAACACACACACTTACGTACTCTCTCGCACACACATTCATACACCCACAATTACACACATACGCACTCATACGCACACACTCACACACATACACTTACACACCCATACTTACACACACACATACTCATAGTCACATAACATTCACACACACACACAAACACACATAAACACACACTCACACACTGCGGCTGGGAGACGATTTTTAGGCAATGTCTACAAATCATTCGGGATGGGAGACCATATTTAGACAATGTCAAAAAATCCCTTGGACTGAGAAATGTTTTTTAAATAATGTCTAAAATACACTCGTGATGTGTGACGTATTTCCGATAATATCTAAAAATCACTAAGGCCGTGATACGATTTTTAGGAAATGTCTAAAAATCACTCATCGGAATTAATCAACAATTAATTCCGATAAGTATTGTCAATTATTGGACAATCTGAAGGGCGAAATTAAGGAAAAGCGTTCGGTTTTGACCAATCGAAAGGGAATTGTCCTACATTACGATAACGCTAGACTCCACACTTTGATGTAAGCACAGAAAAAGCTCATGAAGGTAAACTATGATCTACTTTTGCACACATCCTATTTTTTTGACATTCCACCTTCAGATTTTCACTTGTTTTGCTTGTTACCAAACAGTTTGAAAGATAGAATATTGCTTCTTTTCATAACGTATAAACTGCGTTTTCTTTGTTCTTCAATGAGAAACCACTTATCTTTTTATGATAAAAGTTACGAATGCTGCTAGATCATTGATGAAGGATTATAGAAAACAATGGCAATTACTTGATAGAATGAAAAAAATTATATTAGTAAAATTACTTAGTGTAGTTTTCTATCATGAGAGCAATCAAAACTTTTGCACTCACAATATTTATATTTATATTTATATATATATATATATATATATATATATATATATATATATATATATATATATGATTTATTTTATTATTATTATATAATAATTTTGACAATTACGAATTGTTATGAAAAACAAAAATAAAAATACTAATATTTTTTGGATGTTTTTAATTAAATACTAATGTAATATTGGAAGCATATATTCACTTGGTATAGAAAGATGATTTTTTTTTAATTAGTCATTATTATTATAGATAATAGTCAATTATTATTATTAATAATTTTTATTAGTCTAGATCAGAAAATATTTGTATATGCTATTAAAATAAAAAAAAATGATATATAAGATCATAAACAATTTAATTTTTATAGATTAAATGAAATTATATTTGAAAATTAATGTGACACATTTACGGATAACATAAAGTACATTACATAACTCATATTTCAACACATACTTTTACAAATTAATAACTGAAATTAATTGTAAAATGTCTTATATAATAATGAATTGTAAGTACAAAAAATCCAGGAACTAAATTTGAATGAAGATATACAGATTCAAATGCAAATATACAATAATTACAACACATTTATGAATATACAGATTTTTTCTAATAAAGTATTATATATATATATTAAATATTTATGGCACACTTATGGTCAATAATTAAATGGTGTGCATTTCTATAAGACAAAATGTGAAATTTATATGAAAAATGGATTTTAACAATTTATTGTACAAACATTTATATATTTTGTGCACTAAATCTTAAAAAAATATTTAAATTCCAGTACAAAATAACAAAATAAGCTGCTTTGCTAATACAATAGATTTTTAGAAAAATACACCATATATATTTTTCTGGATTTTTTCTTTTTTATTACAAATACAACACTAGAGAGCAATTAGATCTTATCACATGTAGGCCAGATTAAAACTATCAATGAATCATAAATTACTAAGTGTTTTGAAATGGAAAATATCGACTGTAATATTACAATTATATGTAAGCAGATTTAGTAAAATAGCAATTAGCAGAATGAGCATTAGCAATTAGGTTGAAAATATATGATATATTGTACTTTTGGTAAGTATTTATTCAGTTCCTAATAATTATTCATATTAATACTCAGAAGTTTATATGGTAATAAATTGAAAACATATTCTATAATGTATACATATATATATATATATATATATATATATATATATATATATATATATATATATATATATATAATCATATATATGTATACATTTTTTCACTATGATATCTATTTCTATATTTAATTTTAATATTGTATGAATATAAAAAACACAAATTACTTTAAATTTTGATTAAATATTTTCTTTAATATAAGAACTAAACACAATAAACCCAATAATTATATTTATTATTACTTCACTTCATTTCTTTAATATGTATGTATGTGTATATATATATATATATATATATATATATATATATATATATATATATATATATATATATGTATACATATATATATATATATATATATATATATATATATATATATATATATATGATTTAAACAATATGACAACTGCAGATTTTAAAACAATTTAAATTATTGTTCTGGTACAGATGTATTCACACTTCTGAGTACTAAATCAATTAAGTCGAAGAATACAATAAGAAAAAAAACATACTTTTTCTATCTCAGTTGATTATATGTATGTATATTTGCGTTTTGTATACATTTACAGACCTATTCTTTTTTTTAAATCAGGTGCATTATTCAAAAACTCTTTTCTTGGAGTTTTTTTTCGTTCCACATTCAGTTAATGAACTTTTAATATATTTGAATTTGCCTTATTGTCAGTTAATTGTAAATTTGGTTGATGAGTATTTGCATTTGAAAATTTTAATATACATTAATAATAAATTATAAACATTTATATGTATGTATATGTGCATGAGGCTGTATATTTGTATATTCATTTGAATTAGTGTAATGAAATAGATATTTACTAAAATATAATTTATATTTATATACAATATACATTAGATAAACAAGTAATTTTGCAGGTTAAAGAATTAGATAATAAATATTATCGTTATAATTATTGACAAATTTTATAATTTTTATAAAACATTTATTATATACAATAAAATTAATAAGAAAAGAAAAAAAGCAATATTTTATTTCAGATAAATAATAAAATTACAAGATATTATAAATAATATCATTGGGCACTACTTAATATTATAACTGAATAATACGAGTAAATGACATGCATTTAAAAATAATAATAAAATAAATAATAAATATCTGAAGAGTATTTATATTGATTCAACCCGCAAACTTATTCGATTATCAAATGTATTGTAATTTTTAATATATATATATATATATATATATATATATATATATATATATATATATATATATATATATATATATATATATATATATGTAGGTTTTCATAAATGCATGTGTATATATTCATAAGAGCAGAAATGAATGATTGTGTGTAGTTAATATCAATACAGTTAAAATACATTCTTTAGTAAAAATTATTTAGACATTAACATATACACAGCAATAATAACATGGAAATCTAAAAACATTAATTATCATTTAATGATTGGTAATACATAAAAATGTTACTAATAATGATATTTGTTTTACAATTCAATATTTGATATGAAATACTTCTTTTCAAAAATGTCATGAACAATTACGTTACTACTTAAATCAAATAAACAGACACTTATAAAGAAATTGAGAAATTCATCGCCATCACTAAAGTAGGTCTGTTATTAGAAAAATTATGTATAATTATGGAATATACCCCTTTTCTCAGAACAATGTTTTTATCATAAATAAATATTCTTTTATTATAAAAAAATGTTACTGAAATCATAAAATAATTCAAAATTATATAATTCTTATTTATATATTTCATAATTTCAGTAATTAATTTATGTACTTATTAATTTTAAAAATAAATTACAGTACTGCATACAAATGTATAAATTTAGTAAAAAGTGCTTTATATTTTAAGTAGACTTTTTTAAATTAATAATTAAAATATTGAATAAAAAATAATATAATAAAAGAACAGTAAATGATAAATATTTTTTAGAACTGATAACTTATAAATAAAAAAAAACCACACTAATCTATAACAACTGATTTTGAAAACCACATTATTACACAATATTAAGTAAAAATATTAGTACTTTTTTTAGTCATATCGACAAACAAAAAATAATTAATATAATTATATTCAACATATTACAACACCGATTATTTCCTGAACTTTAAAAGTAATAATATAATGATACTGTTACATATACATTTGTCTTAAAATACTTATCAAAAATTTAAATAATAAACAATAATAAAGAAAGCAAGAAAAATTAGTTGAAATTACTTTTTCATTGTTTTTAGTAACATGATTTTAGTAACAAATTATATTTTATATAATTTAAATAATGTATATGATGTAAATTACAAAAATATATACAACATTTCATATATAAAACATAACTCCCAACCATTAATATGTTATACTTTTATACAATCATAAAAAAAATAATATTATTTGGTTGTTTTTATTAATATAAATACATGTATGCAATGTTACACACACACACATACACACCTGCATATAAAGCCAGATGTATGATTAGGCGAATCTAGGTAGTTGCCTATGAGTGTCATACAAAATAGGGCACTTCATTATTTATTGTATTGTTTTCGGAAAAAATCTGAGGGGGAAAGAAAACTATACTGCCCATACTTGCATATAAGTGGGTGTGTGGTGTATGTATGTGTGTATATATATATATATATATATATATATATATATATATATATATATATATGTATATATGTATATATGTATATATGTATATATGTATATATATATATATATATATATATATATATATATATATGGGAGAGGGTTGTTACATGAATATTGATTCAATAAGTATATATTTATTTTTATATTTCAATATTAATATCAATTAATATTAGCCTGAATATAAGACGATATTTTATTTTACAGATTTTCATTAAAAAATAAGTATCTTAACTTACGATCTCCAGAGGATCAAGCTGGCACGTCACTGTAAGCATTTTAAACAATAGACTACCGACTTTTAAATATGTGTTTGAATAATTTTTGTAAATATTACTTTTTACTAAAACGTAAATCAACATTTTTTTATCGTTTTCTTTGGAAAAAACTGCGTCGTCTTATTATCGAGGTCGCTTTGGGAAGAACTAAGACTCGTCTTATAATCGGAGTTGTCTTATATTTAGGTTAATACCGTACATAGAGCATAAAGGTACAATGTACTCTATTTGAATCAAACATACATTGATTAAAAATTGAAACTTTAACACAGAGATAAATTTTATATGACAGCAAAGAAAATATTTATTTACTCTATAAATGATATCAATATTGAAGAGAAGTGTATCTAATATTTTGAAATAATATACTAGTGCAGTATTTTAACATTTATTAATGAAATATGTAGAATATGTTATTAAAATTAAGACAGAATAATAATGAGAAACTGTTTATTGAAATTATTTGAATCTAAATCATTTAATGAACAGCTTCTGTTTATTTAAAATGTACTGCTACTAGTTATTATAAATTTACTTAGAAAAAACATATGTCATTTTATTACAACATAACTATAAATAGAAATTTAAAAATATATTAATTATGAAAGCAATTATTCATTGCAAACATAATTTTATAATAAAAATTATTTTAGACTTTTATTTTGGACTAAATTATTTTCCAAACCAATCTTTACGGAACAACCTCAAATATATATATATATATATATATATATATATAGATATATGTATATATATATATATATATATGTATATGTATATAAATATATATATATATATATATACACATGTATGCATTTATGTATATGTTATGTATGTATTTACGTGCTATACTTTGTAGTTAGTCTATGTCAATACATTAGGATTTGCACACCAGTTAAGATTATAAAAACAGAATTTAAATTTTCAATAAATACTACACTGAATGTAACATAATATTTTTTTGCATATGTTTTACAGCTAGATTAAAATGAGGATTTAAAGTATAGCCAAATATTTGAGTATTTTATTAAAAAAGATCAATGAGTTATTGATTCAGCATTAATAGTACTTTATTGCTGCAGCAAATATTTACAATATTCAAATTTATGCTACAGTTTTTTGTATTATATTTCTTTAAATTTACTGTTTGAAAATTTAAAAACTGTTTTCATTCGGGAATAAAATTTCTATATACATGTTTTTAATTAAGAATGATTTGGTGAAAAACATTCTACCATATTGACATAATTATTGAGCTTAATTTTATTTACATACATGCATATACAAACACACACAGGTATGTATATATATATATATATATATATATATATATATATATATATATATATACATATAATTTAGATTAATTTTAGTAGATGATATTAACTATAATAAAAGCTTGTTTCATAACCAGTGTGCCACTAATATTTTATCTTCCACCAGTATTATAAATTAGATAAAATGATTATAACTAAAAGTAACTATGTATGTATAGTATTATAAACATATACATTTGTAGATGTATTTATATTATACACAAAATGATATCACAGTAAATGGTGTTTGGTATGGTATCATGATTCATACTGGGGGCATTAATATTTATAATTTCATTAAATTTTAAAAAAGGATTTGAAATTCATGTTTTCAAAAACAAAAAAAATCTGTGAACATATTGTTTTGAAAATTGAAATTTTAATGACCAAATAAATCAATTTCGTATGTTGAGTATTTTGTTAAAATGTCCAGAACATAATTTGAAAGAATAAAAGACGACATATATTAATTTAAAGTTAGTTAAACAATTTTTCGTCGCTGAATATTTTTAAAAGTAATAAATATGAATAAAGTTTTCTATTAGCCAGTTTATTCATTTTTTAAACAATAACTAAAACTAATACACAAACATATGAGTTTGATTATTTTTTTCTTTATAGCTTTTGTAAGATATATATATATATATATATATATATATATATATACATACATATACATATACACACACATAAGCAATGATAGTGATCATACATTGTTTTATTTTAAATGCCACCTAATATGAAATCAAAAATGGGGATCTTGGAAGTGTTAATGTATTACAAAGGATTTTAGTGGCAACATGCATAATATAATACACATATTCTGTTTATGGGACCTGAGAAAATCTCAATGACATCAATTAATTTATATTTTTTACTTAAAAACAGAATTTAAAATGCTGATAGTACGGCATTTTTGTGTAGATGTAAGGATAACAGTACAAGTACGTTATACATTTAAGGCTTATGGTGATAATTATATGCTAAAGGGTTCTTCAAAACACTGATACAAATATATTTTAAGACATTAATTTCATTTTATAACATTTCATACCTTATTTTCCATAATATAGATTTTAAAATGTTATCATTATAATATATCATTGTTGAAGAATATTGTGATAAGAATACATATTTATTTAAATAATAATAATAAAAAAATGTTAAACTTATGTGAAAACACTGAATAAAATTAAAAACACAACTAAAAGACTGTGTTACAATGCTATTCACAAATTAACTAATCTTAATTAATATAACCGAGAAACTATTAGGTTAGAGATTATCAACAAACTTTCAAATTTTTTCCACACATTTTTAATTAATTTTGTTCAATTAAACTTTTTAACTTAATTATAAATTTATCCATATTTATAAATTATTTAAATAACAAACATTAATGTATGCTTGTCAATAATAAAAATTATTAGATACTAAAAGCCACATTTAATAATAATTGTAAATGTTATGAAATACAGTTTCATATAATTTTTTAACTGTATATTATTGTATAACAAATACTCTTGAAAAATGGTACAAATATTAATTCAAATAATTGTGTATACTTATATATATATATATATATATATATATATATATATATATATATATATATATATACATATATATATACATATATAAATATATATATATATATATATATATATATATATATATATATATATGCATATGTTATGTATACATTTGTATAAAATCATAATAAAACTTCTTTTAATGACATTTACTATATTTTTTGTAAAAATTGACACAAAATATAAAATGTAAAATATTGAATTTATGAATATGTTTTCTAAATTAAATGTAATGAATAAATTAATAGCAATAACTATAATAAAAAGAAAATAAAACTTATTGAATATACATCCATATCTTATTTATATGTGATTTTTTTTTTATTTTTTTAAATATAAATCAATAGTATTTTAAAATAATATAATTTTAATAGATGTTTTGTGAAAATGTGTGATATATGAATATATACTTTTAAAAACCATTTCTGAATTATATAATTTTAAAATAAAATTTATTTTGTATATGTATTTAAAATTTATATAAACACAAAAGTTGAATATTATGATTTAAATTGAATTATTTATTTTAATCTGCCCAGGTGTTCTTTTCATAAAAAAAGAATTTCTTTTTATAAAGATTGACATTCCTCCTCAATGATATTCTTCAGTGTTCTCGATTGATCTTATTTATTTTCTTTTATTAAATTATAATTATTAGTGAAAAAATATATAGTAACATCTATTAAAATTAGCTAGTTTTTATGACGACAACATTTGAATGATACGAGAAGAACTTTTATAAGAAATAAATATTTTTGAATGGATGTTATTTTTAAAAGAAATTTTAAGACATTTTGGAGTTTATTAAATATATTAAATAAATATTTAATTGCAGCATTCGCCATGAAAAATATTTAACGAAATTCTACAAATAAATGAAAACATTTAGAAGGTTGTGTAAAAAATACAGAATTAAAATTTTGTAACATAAAATAAAGATTACAATTTTTAAATTGTTCAAAAATAATTTTATTCTGATAAAAACTGTAAAGGTTTTTGCGAAAATTGCTTTAAGTTTGTTTGGAAGTACTACAAACATTGATAAATTGTTTTACAAATGAAATTTAGATTAACAACACACTTGTGTTAATAAAAATTATAAAAAAAAATTTTATTTGTACAAATGGAGGCTTTATAAATGTATTAAAAGGAAACTATAAATTGATGGATATACTAAATTTCAAAAAAATATGGCTATTTTTGTTTTCTTTTTTTTTGAGTGGAAGATATCACTTACAATTTTAATAACTGGTCAGAATATAATTTTCGTATGTACATATGACACAAAGGTAAATGATAATAAAAAATTAAGAAATAATAAAAAAAATATGAACATACATTTGTTTATTTTATTTAATTATTGAATTTATAACATTCGTATACGTAGTTCAAAAGTAAACGAAAATTTAAATAAATAAAAAAATATATAATTAAGTATTAATTTATATAACTCATATTTTACTTTTATTATAAAGAACATAAAAATGATATGAAATAATTCATTTAAAAGAATGTAAATATATAAATTGATTGAAAGTGTTATAATCTTAATTAGAATTAAAATAAACAGCAATTTGATTAATAAATTAAAATACAGATAATGTTGGAATACATAAATATAAGAGGTGAAATTAGTTCATCATTATAAAGGATCACAAAAGACATAAATAAAATTTTCAGAGATAAAAACTGGAGATAACTAAAAACTTAATCTTGGAAACATTAAGTAGTATAACGAAACAGTATCTGAATAATTCATATTTATTATCAAAGAATTATACTTAATCAATATTTAAATAGTACCTTAAAGTTTGAAAAAAAATATTTAATATAATGGAAATATTAACACAAAACAATATATCAACATTTATATCATTAAATTTATAAGCACGTAGATGCATTACTGTAGTCTTTTTAAAAATGAGATTTGAATTTTTAAGGGATGATATTTAAGCAGTTTTTATTATTTTTTGAACAGCACTTCATTATATATATATATATATATATATATATATATATATATATATAATTGATAAAAGTATTAAAAAATAATAAGATTTATTTTTTATAAAAAAAATATATGAATATGATAACTTACTACAGTAGATTTATAAGTACTATTTTTAATATCTAATATTTTTGTTATAAAAAATATAAATCATGTAGTACTTACTAAAATATTCACACACATAATAAAAATAAATTAATTTAAAAACATTTCATTTGAGTATAATTATGAGAGACATTTTAACACTCGAATTTTAAAATTCAAATTATAAGATATATAAAGTTTAAATCGAAACTTTTCGCAGATCTCAAGAATTATTAATTTTTGTTCAAGAATTTTTTACATATAGCCACTAATAGTATAATAAAATATATATTTATATATTAAATAAATTCACTTTTAAATATAACAAGAAGATCTATTTTCATTATATAATCTAAAAGGCATTTAGTACAACTGACTCATAATGAAAAACAAACTATTTTCTTATCACAAATTCTTATCAGCTTTCATATGATATACGTTGGTTAAATATTTATACATGAAAATGATTTACATATATGTACAATTAACAGGGATGATTTGCGTGCAATAGATCTTTGATTGCATGGTATGAGTATAGATTATAATGCAAGTCGCGTTTCTGAACTTAGTTGGAGTTCTGTTGTTGAATGGGGTCGACAATGGGACTGTGTTCAGCAGTTGCGTTTCGTGTTTCCCTATTGACGACGGAAGCAGTGAAATAGCGGTGTTTAATACGCGGCAATATCTGCCACATTTGTGACGTAGGTCACCTCGCCATTTCGTCGACAATGTGTATCTGAAACAAAAATATGCATTATTTACGAGAGAACGAAACCTATGCATAAATATTATGAAATGGTGGTCTAGGAAACAAACACGGAATTCTATTTGTAATGTTACGAAACGTGACAGGAAAAAATATCCATATATCAAAGTTATCGTGAGATATTGTAGTACTGAATTAAAAACGGATAATTTATTAACACTTTTTACATGTCTTCCTATTTGTATTAACACTAATTTCATTCCTGTGAATATTTTCCACCTAATGTCTATACTTAATGCATTTATTGTTTAAAACTCATTAGGTACTTTTGCTTAAAAATAAGAATTAATCATATATTGATTAATTAACACGTTCAACCTGGGCTGGATCAGCGGTGGTCCACAAGTTGTGCTTTTATCTGGCGGCTTGAGTCATCGATGGTCCACATATAATTTTTACCATCGGGCGGCGAGAGCCACCGGTGGTTCACATATATGTTTCCAATTATATTTATAAAAGCATAATTTAAGGAAAACTGCAACTAAATATAATGTTAAAGGAGGAGGTGTTAATCCGTTGTAACTGGAGTCCAACCCTGCTGATTTGACATGGACTGAGGTAGTTTCTTTTCAAAACAAGTGTATTTTATAAACAACTAAATAAGTGCCGCCAGAAGGACAAACAACTTTTAGAATATGAAAAGATCATTCAGAATATGAAAAAGCGTACCGGGTTGAACGTATCAATTACCATATTTCATTCTGTTTGTTGAATTATCGTTTCGAATGACAAAATTGAATAAAATTTTAAAGATAAAGCAAAGTATAAGAAAATATTTTAAAATTTGTTCCTGTTTGACAAGGAAGGCTTAGTCAATGGTATGTGGTGAAAATTCTTAGTTCGAGTCATCAGTTGTCCAGAGAGTACACCGATGAAATGAAGATACTGGATTGTTGTCAAAACGAGTATATTTCGAATAAATGTGATTGTACTTTCGTGTTATGAATGTCACGAATTTGGTATTAAACAGCCAAATATGTAACTATTTTATACCAAACGTGTAAAATAGCCTTTAAGACACTTGAAACAGACCTAAGTGAATGAGTGACAAGAAAAATCATTTAAGAGCTGGATTTACTGCACTTAGATCAACTATTGGATCAGAATTTTCCAGGAGTCATCGACAAGTAAAATTATGATTGGCGTAAGAGCAACATAATTGGAATGTGAAGTAGTAGAGATGGCTATTGTTTAGTGACGAGTCAAGAATAGTGTCTCATGTTTCAGATGAACGACATCATATATAGAAAGCATAATGAATGAACAGTACATTCAAAGAACATTATTCAAATTGGTCAATTATCAAATGCCTCTATTGAGATATAAAGCTGATGGATTGGAAAGTTATACGGAGTTGTGCATTATAGAATGCAGCGCATTACATAACTATGATTTTGAAAAAACAGTGCTACTATAAGCATTAGGCATCCGCGAGAAATCACTGATATTGGATAATGTGCGAGTATATCTCTTTCTCCCCCACCCCTCTCTCTCTCTCTATATATATATATGTTAATAAGTACCTTTCTAGGGTAAAAATTACTCGTTTGGCTGAGCAACACGTAATCAAGACTTAAGACCCATAATGCACATACACACACACTTATTATATGTGTATATATATATTTATATATATATATATATATATATATATATATACATATAATAAGTTCAAAAAACATTATGCCGCCAAAAATTATGTCTAAGTAGCATAGTGGATCCGATGATATGTACTCTGATGGAATCTGAGACAAAAAAGTAATTTACACCTATTAATAGAATTTTTAAAAAATAACTAATGCATATATAAATAATTACCAAAATTTATATTTCTCTTAATTAATTCTCCTTCCGATCAAATTTCTTTTATATTTTTTCTTAAAAGATAGTTATTAATAAAACATATTGTCTCTAAAACTAATAGATAATTTCATTATATAGGTACACTCAATAACTTGTACATTCCATTGTTTTCATTTTATCTCTGCTGTGATTTTTCGGGAACAAAGGAGGGGGATTGTAACAATACAGTTCTGGCACTGTCTAAATTCACTTTCACAAATGAATTCATGTTCTACTGCACAAACAATTTTTTTTTCCATTTTAGCGCTTTTAAGATGATGACATCGCCATAAAAGTACATATAAGCAATAATCAAAAATGATAAATGATTTTATGAACATTTTTGACCAAAAAAATATTTTTGTATTTGCGGGATGAAAACATAATTAATTTGTGAAAGAGATGGATTGTTTATTTAACTGGCAGTATATATATATATATATATACAAGTTTGATATTTTGACAAACTCATTTTAAAATTAATGATGATAACAATAAAGGACGTTATAACGACAAACCCTTATTTGAGGAAAGACTTAATAGTGCGTGCAGAGACATACGCTGTTAATGATGATTTGTGTGCATATAATTCAAGCATATATATATATATATAATATATATATATTTATATGTATGTATGTGTATATAATACTCGGAGCTTTAATAAATATTAAATATCCTGTCCTAAATAATACTATTATTCTACATAACAAAAAAGTATGGATATTGTTTAAAATAATCAAATTCATTGTACAGCAACAAAACCTTTATATGCACTAATATAAAAAAAAATATTTTTGACTAAATAAGTAATGGTATTAATACCCACGCATAAACGTGTATATATATATATATATAGTACAATCGACAATATGATATTCGATATTTGAAAATATACTTTCGAGAAAAATTGAAGGTTATAATTGAAGTTATTTTTATTTTTAGATTTCAAAAATAAATAAAGAGCGAATTTTAGAATGCCAAGAATTCATTATACCGACTCTAATAAAATTATCGGTTTTTATTTGTACTAATTTATAAATTTATTTTTGAAATAAAAATAATTCTTTCCATTTATATAAAAAATAGTTCTATCCTAATATTTTTAAAAAACAAAATTATTTTTTTCGTGTAGATCATCTATTTGGAACGCCGCACCTCTCGCTACACTTTACAAGTAGTACCGTTAAATCATTTACATTTCCGATAATTTCTAATGTTTCACGAATCGTCAAGTTCGTCGATTCCAATGAAACAGAATTCGGGCACGGCCAGTTGTATACTGGTCTCTCCAGATGTACCTCTAAGCAGGGTATCATGTTTCAGTGTATAGAAAAACAAATCAATTATGAATATAGTGTATAGAGAAGTTTTAGAGTAAGTTTACAAGAAGTTACAAGAAGTTTTCTCTTCATTTTCACTATTTTCACGGTTTCATTTAAAATCAAAAAATAAATTTCATTTCACAATATCTTTGCTTCGTTTTTCATTTTTCATTTAAAAATTGTTAATACTTAACATTAGTGAGCGAAGCGAGCGAAGGCCGACCCCTCTTAGGGGTCGGCGAGCATAGCGAGTAGGAGCAGAGCTCCCTGCTACTTAAAATTAAAAAAATTCCAATAGCGATAGAAAATGTAAGCTATTCATGACATGAAGTGTTATGTGTTAAGTATTATAAGTACTAGAATTAATCAAAAAATTTTATAAAAAATCTTCTAGAGAATTAAGGTAACATTGATAATTTTTAACTGTCTTCAATTCATTCTGCTCTCGAAATTATTATTAACTTATTTAATTAAAAAATATGTATTCTGGTAAAGAGCATTAATATTACTAAAATAAACTGGTAAAACCGGTTAAAGTAATATCAGTCATATGTTCAATTTTGTTTTTTAAAAGCGTATAAAACTAATTTAATAAATGTATTAACATTATTCATTATCAAACTTAAAAAAACATTTTAAATATATAGAATTCGTTATCTAGAACAATTCTTCTCAGTCTTTACGAAGTAATGGCACACTTATTATTATAAAAAAATGGGAGTACAGTAAGCAAAAATGCGTACATAAAACGACACGACCCTACTTTTTTTTTAATAAACTTCAAAATTAACAATACCATAATTATTTCAATACATTTATGTATCTTTATTCACTAACTATATCAAATATAACAAACAAATTATATATTTATATATATATATATATATATATATATATATAAATTATATATTTATATATATATATATATATATATATATATATATATATATATATATATATGTATATTGAGTGTTGGAATTAATTCGTAGCGTTTTCTTCATGAAAAAATGATCGTTTATTTTAAATAAAATTGAAAAAACATATCATTCAAAGTATTGTCCATCGTTAGCCACTATTTTTTCCCATTTTTCGGGCAGGAGATGAATACCACGTCAGAAGAACGCCTCGTCTTTAGATGCAATTCACGAATCGACCCATTTTTTACAATCTTCATAAGAAGTGAGCTTCTGCCCAAACAGGCCATGACTCATCGATCGAAACAAGTGGTAATCAGAAGGAGAAATATCTGGAGAATACGGCCGGTGGGGTAGAATTTTCCATTTGAGCGTTTCCAAGTATGTTTTGACCGGTTTTGCGACGTGCGGACGAGCATTGCCGTGCTGCAAAATCACTTTATCGTGTCTTTCAAAGTATTCCGGCCGTTTTTCCTTTAATCCACGGCTCAAGCGAATCGATTGTGGTCGGTAACGATCCCCAGTAATGGTTTCATTCGGTTTGAGCAGCTCATAGTAGATCACACCCTTATGATCCCACCAAATACAGAGCATGAGTTTGGATCCATGGATATTTGGCTTCGCTGATGGTGCTGATGGTTGGCCGGGCTTAACCCATGACTTTCTGCGCTTGAGATTGTCGTAATTGATCCACTTTTCATCGCCTGTGACGATTCGATGCAAAAATCTCTTCCTTTTCTCCCGTTGAAGCAGCAGTTCACAGGCAGAAAAACGCCTTTCAACGTCCCTCGGTTTCAATTCGTATGGGACCAAATTTCCTTGCTTTTGGATCATTTCCATGGCTTTAAGACGTTTTCCTACCGTTGGCAAGTCAACTCCCAACGATTCAGACAATTCTTGAAGTGTTTGACATGGGTCTTCATTAAGCAATGCCTCCAATTCTTCATCGTCGAACTTTTTCGGCTGTCCAGGTCGTTCCTTGTCTTCCAAGTCCAAATCACCACTTTTAAGACATGCAAACCACTTCCGACACGTTTGCTGAACTAGAGAATGGTTACCATAAACTTTCACTAAAATACGATGACTTTCGGAAGCACTTTTTTCATGTTAAAGTAATGAAGTAAAACTCTCCGCAAAAACAATTTATCCGGCACGAAATTCGACATATTTGATAAAGTGTTGTTATTTACGCTTCAACCAAATGACATATACTGAAACTGACGCTTAAGGACAGCTGTTTTACGGCGAATATTTGGTTAAAAGGAACAATGGAAGAATGTACTACCTACGCAATCTCTTGTAAAACGCTACGAATTAATTCCAATACCTAATATATATATATATATATATATATATATATATATATATACATATATATATATATATTATATATATATATTATATATATATATTATATATATATATTATATATATATATATATATATATACACACTCGTCCCTCAATTTACGCGGAGTATCCGTTCCACGTGGATTCGTCTTACGCGAATGAAAATCGCGTAAATTGAGTCTGTCAGTATAATAGAAAAAATATTCGAAATAAAAGCTAGTAAAGTTGCAGAAACACATATTTATTTCACATAAATCAAAAAAAAAAAATAATGACGTTTTAGAAAACAAAAGTAGATAAATTTTATCGGTGTCAGTATCGCTACTGTAATTCAAATCAATCAACCTTTTCCTTTTAATTGGCAAAAACTTATCATCTGCATCGCTTGAAATATTTGTAAGTTCGACATCATTTTTATTGTTAATTTTCTCGGATGATTTGTTCTTTTTTTTCTTTTACTAAGTTTTCATAAATTTGATATATAATAAATACAATGAAAAATTATATAAAATGAAATCTATCTGACCGCGTAAAAATGAGATCGTGTAAATTAATACCGCGTATAAAAAGTGCAGCGTAAATAGAGGTATAATTTTCCGCGTAAAAAAAGCTCGTGTAAAAAAAGTTTCACGTAAATTGAGGGACGCGTGTATATATATATATATATGTGTGTGTATATATATATATATACATATGTGTGTGTATATATATATATATATATATATATATATATATATATATATATATATATATATATATACACAAAATAGTACTTACTAACAATGGTTATAATAATTGTAAATAACAAGGAAAATAATAACGACAATAATAATACTATAAAAATTATTATTTTTCTAGAATATACGTTGTTTTCTCTAGTAAGCAAGCAATTTATGGCAGATTATAAAACTTAACAATATGTGTAGCATTTTTAATTCTCACATGTAAGACAGAAATTGGTAAACACATACTATTTACTTACTTTTTTTACGCGAGAATATAAATCTATAAATTGTTTTCTTATATTAGATTGTCGGTAATGCGCATTTCGATGAAAATGCCATCATTCTCAGAGCCAAGTTAATCAAAAATCTTTTTCGAAAACAGATTTTTCGCTAACTTGGCGTTCTGAGCAGTAGCGTATGGGCAGTAAAGTTCCCACAGCCGCGATTAGTCTAGATTTCATCTCCATGCACAAAAAGTCGGGAACCTTTCTATTATCTATTGTAGTTAGATAATTTACCGCAGTTACTCCATGGGTGTAATTATATTTACGTGCCATATAATTGAAGCAAGCCACGACAATGGCGAAAGGTAGTGGACCAAAATGGAACATATGTATTAGAATATATATATATATATATAAATAAGTAAACACTCCCTTTGAATTTCCCCTTAAAAACGCTACGAACTTTTGTTCTAACCCAATATTTAAATGGAGGTTAAATAACATAAGCTTTGATTGGTTCTTTATGTTAGCTCTTTTTGTATCTAAAAAATTATTGATATTATTTTTTACTGCTTTTATTTTTATTTAAGTTAATATTTATATTATATTATGCAAATATTTAAACAATACAATTTCAATTTTGGACGGAAAACGTCTTACACCGCATGTTAAATATGGGTGGAGATTATGCGAAAGTCGATGTTACGATTTTGTGTATATTCAACAAATCTTAATAACTTTAAAACTATAACGCATATCCAAATAAACAATACATGGTTTAATAGAGCAAAGATGTAAGAATGTTACGCAAAGTTAACCTTAAGCGTGTGACGTCACAGGCCTCCACACATTGTCACAAAATTGTAGTGTAATATTAACGGTTCGCCGCGCGGAAAAATTAATGAAGGTCAAGAGTGCGTGCGTGTAGGATGTTGTGTGAGGTATCGTTTGACAGAGCTGGACAAGTGCTATAAAATAAAATACTAATAGTAACAATAGTGATAGCAACTGAAAAGATATACACTGATAAAGTGTTGAACCTGGACTAATTTTCTCTAAAATTTTAAAAATGTCCAAATATCTTCAAAACAAGTAGGTAAATAAGTATCGTAAACGGTTACAAAGTGAAAGAAGACTAAATTAGGAATCCAAAAAGGCCCCTATAACAGCAGCAGAACGAATGCGGAGAAGCAGATATAACGTTTGAGAATAGATATTTAGCGTTTAAAAGACATTGGCGTCTGGTGACGGAGCACTTTGAAAAGACATTTTATGGGAACAAGTTGGGTTCTGTTTGTAGAGTTTGTGACCGCATATGGTTCCAAAATAATTTAAAACGGCCAAATGTAGCTATGTTGCAATTCTTACAACATGAATTTACAGATCAAGACGTTCAACAATTCATATTGTGCTCAAACTGCTTTAAATTAGTAAAGCAAAGAAAGTCGCCAACGTTGAGTAAAATTAACGGTTTCGCGTATCCGCTGAAGCCAACACACTTGTCACTCAACTATATCGAGATGTTTCTTTTTCAACTAACTACACAGAGCATGTCAGAACAATAGTTAGGACTGGCCCTGCGATCCCAACATACCGCTTTTGCTCACCGGGGACTTTAACATTGATGCGTCGAACGATCGTCTGAAACAGTTTCCGAACGACAAGTTTAGATTGGTCTTGGCCACGGATCCAACTGACTTCACAACTTTAAAGAATACCACTATATACTTAATATTCTCTAGAGATATAAGTGTAGCATGCAAGTCTTACATATTGTACTACACGAACCATTGTCCTCTCTTTAACAAAATTTTACAAATTAGTCAGCATTGTGAGAAATAAATAAAAAGACACACAAGTTTGTTGTGCTCATTTCTTTCTTACCAACCCTACAGACACAACGCCCCGACAACACCGCTTAGGTACGACGATTTCCGACAAAAACCTCAGCGGTAGTGATTCCGCCACTACCTACCAATTTTTTTATTTCTGGATAATCTCTGTTTTGCAAAAATGAACGAATAAAACTGCATACCAATATATTAATCGATAAAAGAGTAATGTAAGTGTTGATTTATTTTTATAAATATTTATTAAATTCATTACTTCATTGATCAGCTTTTGTGTGATATAGTTTTAATACTGTTACTGACAAGAATAAAATTGAATTTCATCGAAACAATTTTTAAATTTAGATACATGTGCTTTAAGTAAACGCCAAATATAAAAAGAAATTTGTCTATGAAACAAAATTTAGTGGTGTTCAATAGAAACGTGTTTTCTGTCTGACATACATACAAAGCTTCGTAATTATTTATTTGTAAATTCCACAGGGACCTTCATTAAATTTGTATATAAAGAACTACTTTGACACAAACGTTACACTCGTTCGTTTTCATTTTCCTCTTTCGTTCGTGATCGTTTTTATCTCATACAGAGACCGAGGACTCAGCCACCTTTTTATGTATTTATCTCATATTTTTTTCACACGAGTGTAATGCTTCTCCTCGTGGGTATTCGAGACATGTTAAACAGTTACGTCTCATAGGATATAACACATGAAGCGCGTGACCGCAAGTTTTCGCACAATTCTATATCTGCGAATCCGTCGCTAGGGTGCCATTTTGTAACATTTACCGTCGAGCGTCACTCCTTTGTTCAACGTATTTTTATTACATTATTTTATTGTCGACTCTACCATACATGTAAGAATGTTGCGGTTTAAATTCAATATTGTGAAGATACGTGCTCACATTTTATATGTGACGAAAGGATTCGGTAACGTGTACTTTTCTGCAAAAATTTTTTATCGAGTGATTTACAGGAAGGATGTATAAACGGTCCCTTTCAAAAATATTATCATGTATCTGTATAATTTAAATAAGAATTATGATTCTTAGTAATGGAAATCGTTTAAAAATTAAAGAATCGAACATCGAAAATAAAAAAAAATTAACCTCGTTCCTTTTTTCAGTACTTTGTGAATGTATACTTTTTTCGCATTTTTATTTTTAACCTTTTTGATAAGATTATCTCATGTCTCACAGTTTTGAAAAACAAAGTGCAATCCTATTTAGTATATTATTCTTAAAATACAATAAAAATATGACATATATGATATATTAAAAGCAATTGAAATGTTTTTGTTTCTATTTTTATTAAAAAATATTTAAAAAAAGAAGAAATTTCTTATATATATATATATATATATATATATATATATATGTATGTATGTATATATGAGAACTTTCTCTTACTTCTTAAAAATAGATATATTATATATATATATATATATATATATATATATAAATATATATAATGTAAGAAATTTATTGTAAGTTATTAAAGTAAATTACATGCAGTGGACAGCAAAACTATTCAAACAGTTGGTAATTTTAAATGCTAATTTTCTCTTTAAATAATAGGTTTTACTTAAACCTATTATGTTTCACTTAGAATTACAAATTTAATTTTCATCAATACACTTTTCCAGGAAACTAAAAAAATATGCAACGCAAAAGTATTCAACAATTGATAAATACCGATCAAAATGTAATGTAAGTTTTAAATTAATGTTTTGTAGGATTTTCATTAGGATTATTTACACCTAGAAGTCGTTTTGACATAGATTTAATTAAATTTTGTGTTTGTTCAGGCGTTATTTTGCTCCATTCTTCCAAAAGTATTATTTAAGAAGCAGTTTGCAGTATATGTGGGCGATTGTAAATGATCCTCAACCGCACATTGTAAGCAGTGTGCTTCGAATCGTTATCTTGTAGGAAGTAAAAATTCCGATTTATTCTCAAATTTATTGCACTTTCTTTTAAATTCTTTTTAATATGTTTAAATACATCATTAAGTCCATTATACTATCAACTTTTATTAAGTTACCTGGACTTTTGGTCGATATGCAGCCCCACATGATTACTCCCCTGCCACCAAATTTAACTGTTCTTTGAAGATTTTTAGGATTGAGTCCTTTTCCAGGTTTTCTCCATACTAGAATGCGACCATTCGACCCAAAGATATTGAATTTACACCCGTCTGAAAACATTATGTTTTCTCAAAAATTTGGAACCATATCTAAGTACTCTTTTGCAAACTTCAGACGTTTTTTTCTGCTTGAAACTTAATGCAGGTTTTCTTCCAGTAACTCGAGCTCGATATCTGGCTAGATGACTCGTTCTTCTTATTGTATCGTCACATAGATAATTATTACTAGTGCTCTTGATAACTGCAGTTAGCTTTGGAGCACTAATTCTGTGATTTTGGTTCACTTCATGCAGAAATTTTGATTCTTGTTTGGGAGTTATTTTCCTTGGTCGACCGATACGAATCTTATTTTGTAGTTTTTTCCGTCTTATAACGTTTAATTATGCTATAAACAGTATAACGACTTTTTCCAACAATTTCCACGATTCTACTTATTTTTTTATTTTCTTCGTGATGTTTTATAACTAATTTTCGCACTTAAACACTAGTTTCTAAACCTATTCATCTAGCCGTAGTGTATAATATTACATAAGTTTCGCATATACGACTTTCCTTTAGCTACTTTAACACACGAATGAATAAAAATGTAATTAACAAGTATTGTTTCAATGAATTGTAAATCACAAATTCTGCGAATCCTCCATTTCTGGGAAAATTTATGTCAATGTTTGAATACTTTAGCGTTGCATATTTTTTAGTTCCCTGGAAAAATGTAATAATGAAAAATAAATTTGTAATGAATATAAGTAAAACATAATAGGTTTAAGTAAAATAAAATAATGGAAATTCTAAAACAACGCAAAAGAGAAAATTATCATTTTGTTTAAAATTACCAAGTGTTTGAATAATTTTCCTAGCCACTGTATGTATATATATATATATATATACATAAATATATATATATATATATGGAAATATATATATATATATATATATATATATATATATAACTTTTAATGAATTTTTTGTTAACAATAGTTTTAATGATCAGTAACATTAAACAAATATCTTCTAGATGAACAGTATTGTTAACCGAAAGAAGCAATTAAAATTCTTTAAACTAAATTAAGTTGGCCTGTAAGAAAAAGAGTAAGAATACATTAGAGTTAAACAAAAGATTTCAATATTGATTTAACATTGTATTTGCATAAGACTTGCCATGGTAATTCTTTTCCATTTGAAACATTTTTTCAAAGTTTTAAAAACCAACGTAAATAAAAAGTGTTAATTATATTAGTATAATTTTTTATTGTTTTTATTAAAATTTTAAATAAATATGAAAAGCATACTACGGTTATGTAACATAACTGTGTAGTTTAGAGGGTGTGACCATTCGAATTATTATTATGTAATCACAAGAGGAGATAAACAATGAAAAAGTAAATAACATGAAACCAAGATGATAAGTGTGTTTTATTATAGTAAACTCCTACCTAATTATCTATAGGAATATCCACCTTTTACGAATATTTCCACTTGTGCTATTTCAGATATATAATTACAATTATCTACGCCACTTGAAGATGGCACGCGTACTAAAATAGTCGTAGAAGATATTTATCTGATTCACAAAAAATAAGATCATAGGATAATCATCAATCGAACCATAACTATAAAAATAAATAATTATAGATTTAAATATCTTTTTCTTTGAAATAAATTTCTTGTCTAACAACATAAAATATTTTTTATTTCCTTTAATATTGATTTTTTTATTTTGGTTTGCAATAATGAGTAAATTATATACCACATTTAAAATTATTATATTTAAAATTATTCTTTGGGTACTAAAAATTAAGCGTTTTTCTTAAAAAAGGTCCATAATTTTTGGGATTTTCTTTAATAAATTGTCAATTTTTGTCAAACTTCATAAAAAATATATTCCGTTTTTTAAACATGAAAATTGTATAAATTTGACTTGCACAATAAAATTCTTTTGTCTCATAGCAGTATTATTCACTCAAAATTCATAATTTAACAATCAAACTATAAAGAATTGATCAAATCCTGGAATATATATATATATATATATATAGGAAGATTCAATTCAGGCTTCCAAATAGAAGTATTAAAAGGAAGCGCAAGGGTTAAGAAAAGTCATGTTGTGTTTTATTTAGTATTTTAGTTCAATTCATCACTAAAATACAATTGACCTAAAATTCTAAATGTGACATTGCCTTTTTTAAATTTTTGCGTTTTTTTAATACTTCAGTGTAGAATCCTGAGTTGGATCACCTCTCTCTCTCTCTCTCTCTATATATATATAGTTATTTTGTTTAATTTTTATTAAACAAAATAAATATATTTTTTTTATATTGTGTACTAATTTTGATGTGCTTAATTCGAATATATTATTAGTTTTTTACTTATCACATAGAGACTTTTCGGAAAAATAAAATAATGAATATAAAAAGTTTAAAAACAATACACAAAATTCAGAAAACTAAAACGTAAAAATTGAATAGTAAGTAAATAATAAACTAAAACGTAAAAGTTGATAATTAGTAATTAATTGAATATATATATATATATATATATATATATATATATATATATATATATATATATATATATTCTTGACATAAAATGTCATATTTATAATCCTGTCTATGTCATACAATTTCGTTGCCAATGTGTAAATTTCGAAGAAATTATAGCCTAAATGATTGATAAATAATAACTATTCTTTTCCAAAAAATGTATCTAGGACCACCAAACCAACAAAAAATGTTTATTTACTTTTTAGTTTAAACCTAAGAAAAAATAGGGTGTAATAACCGGAAAAGGCTTCATTTCGATTATTTATATGGAGAATATTTCTGAGAAGTATGGTGGAAATATCAGTTATGATTTATACACGAGGAAGAAATCATAACTAAAAACTTACAAGAAAAACTAATATTAATTTAATACATACGAGAATGAATAATAAATGTTGCATTAATTTAGTGAATGGCTAAATGTTTATGTATTAAAATAATCAACAAAAAATATTTTTCAAACAAGACAAGTGATGCACTACCAAAATACGATTACCTTAAATATCTATCTATCTATCTATATCTATATCTATATCTATATCTATATATATATATATATATATATATATATATATATATATATATATATCTAAAGTTATTAATTAACTAGTCGACAAATTTATGGAGTAAATTATTTCTTTGCACTGGAAATGTGGAGAATAAACAATGTGATATAAGAGGTCAACTAAAAATAATAAAAATTATACACAAAAATACGAGTAATAAGACTTGTACACTAACATACTAAGTTTAAGAAAAAGAATAAGAAGTAATAGAGAGAATATTCAAATTATTATTAGCTTTCGCCTTGTATTCTGCGATAAAATATGGAGCACTATTTGAATTCGATGGTAGATATAAAACATGAAACGGAAATATCTATAATCTTTGTTGTGAAGTAACATAAGATTAATAGCAAAAAAAAAAAAAATAAATACGAAAAATTATTCAGACATGACGTGTGCATACTGTGATTTTCTACAAAATCAAAAACCGACAATAATAATTACTGTTTCAATGTTTTGAACTACAAAGTCTGCAGTATAGCGCAGTTTCAAACATCAAAGAATGGATGTTGCTTTGTTACATGATCACGTCTATCACAAAGAGCTCACTTTATTCCGCAGACTATCATAAAAATGAATTGAGAAATACTGGTGTATTTAAGTAACATTTATATAAACTTTTCATAATATATATATATATATATATATATATATATATATATATATATATATATATATATACGTATATATATATATATATATATATATATATATATATATGTATGTATATATATACATATATATATAATGATTCGAACTCGGTTACAGTGAATATTGCAAAATGCTGATATTTCCATTCTAACACTATTAGGTTGGTGCAAAAATAACTGCCGTTTTTATCATTTTATGCTTGACGCCGATTTTTCTAGTTACCGTTATCTTTTGTTACAGTCACGTGATACATCATTGTAAACAATGAAATTAGCACTAATGATCTCAACTTATATCTGTTGTTTTCATTTTTTTAGTATTGTTGGAAATAACCTATGAAATTGGACGAGTTTAAATTGGAACGTAAAGTAACATAAACTGTTCGTAAAGTATCAAATTTGTTTTTAGTGAAGAGTCAAAATTAGTGAACGTAGAGTTGACATTGGTTTTCAAAATTTTGTAATGGAAAAGAAAGCCTTGATGATGAGGAGGGTCGTGGACGTCCTTTAGATATAGACAATAATAATTTAAAAACAATTATTGGAGCGGTCGCACGTAAAACAACTCGAGAGACAGCAGAAGAACTCAATGTTAGGCATTAAACAGTTGTTCGATATTGGAGACTAATTGGAAAAACAAAAAGATGGATAAATGGGTGCCGTATGAACTAAACGAACATCATGCAGTTCGGCGATACGAAGTCTACTTTGCGCTTTTTTTTGCGTAACAAAAATGATCTTTTTTGATTGTATTGTTACATGTGATGAAAAACAGATTCTCTACAACAATCGGAAACGTTCATCACGGTGGCTAGACTGAGGAGAAGTACCAAAACAGTTTCCTAAACAGAAGCTTTATGAAAAAAAGATTATCGTCACTCTTTGATGTTATGTAAGTAGCATCATTCACTACAACTTCTTAAATCTTGATGAAACACTAACAGCAGAAAAATATTGCCAGAAAATTAAAAAAATGCATGAGAACTTGCATTGTTTACGGCCAGCATTAGTCAATCGAAGAAGACCAATTTTATTCATGACAATGCCTGACCACATGTCTCACAAATGACCTTAAAAAATTAAATGAACTGGGTTATGAAATCTTACCTAACCCAAATTATTCTCCGGACCTGTTTCCGATAGATTATCATTTTTTTAAACGTTTGAGTAATTTCCTACGAGAGAAGGTTTTTCAAAAATCAAGCATCAGCTCAAAGCGCTTTCGATGAATTCTTTAATTCCAGGACTTCAAAGTTCTATCTTGTAGGAATAAACAAACATGTTTCACGTTGGGAGAAATGTGTGCAAGCTAATGGTCTTTATTTTGATTAATAAACATAATTTTTAACTTATATACGAGTCTGTATACTCGATACGTAAAAACCGCAATTATTTTTGCATCAACCTAATATTTTGTTTATTAATCATTATGACTCTTATATATTTTAGTAATGATTAATTATTTTGTCTAAAATAGCGACAAGATATAGCAGAATTATGTAGAAAAATTTTAACATAATTCACTAGTGAACAAAATATTAAGCTGTTAGAAAAATAATTCCGGTTTATGACATTTAAATTCATATACATTTTTCTCAGCTAATAATTAACTTTATTAATCGAAATAAATACTATTATAATCAATAGATTTTTGCCAATTAACGCCTCAAAACACACTTACGTCTTCAGTTGGTCGTTATGAACTGAAAAGGATGCCTGTGACCTTCCTCATATTCAAGACTCTCGTTCCCAGCACGAACTTTTTGGAACCACGATTGCACTGTAGGTTCCTTAACAGTGTTCACATCAAAAGGATCGTTTAGTTTACGAGCAGTTTCTGTTGCTTACCACCAGTTTTGAACTCATACAAAAATGCTCTTATTTGATCCTTTTCCATCTTTAATTCAATAGTCCAATTTGAACCAAGATTAATAATAAAACCAAAGTCGATATTACCAAATTACAGACCGAAAAATGCACTTTAAAATGGTATTACATGAACACGATCAAATGACACGTTCATTGAAAAATTAAGATTAGAATACAGGAAACAAAAACCGCAATTATTTTCCTACCAACTTAAGCGAAATGTGTATATAAATAAAAATATTATAATTCAATTCTGTAAATTTAGGTTACTAAACATTATGTTACAGAAATGAATTGATGGCAGTTCGTTGCTCTTTCTATAATTTATATCCGAAACATGTTTGAAATACAGACACGCACTATTAATATCGTAATTTAACGGTTTGTTCGCAAAACCTAAAAAAGTATGTACATAAAATGTAATTTTCGAAACGTCAGTTAAAACTTTTCAGTTTATATTTAATTTAATTTATATAAAGTTTTTGAAAACTATTTTAAAATTGATAGAATTTTATATGAGAAAATTAAAATTTTAAATACAAAACAAAGTCCTTTACGATATACGTTTTCAAGTTATATTCCTATGTTTATTAATGAAGTTTTATACCATTAAAGATGCTGTGTATTTAATAAACTTCCATATTTAAAATTTGTATTATACACACTTGTGTCATTGACATCAGGTTGTATTTAGGATATGAAGTAGATAATTCTTGTTATAATTGTCTACAGCATTTTTATTCAAAGCTTTCATATATATTATTTTTAAGTACACTTGCGAAACACAACTGAAATTGACTGATTGGATAAATGAATTATTATTATCATCTAGTAGATATATTAAGTTGGTAGGAAAATAATTAAGGTTCTTGTTTTTTGGACTCTAACCTTATTTTTTTCAAAGAAAGTGTCATTTCATCATGTTCATGTAATATCATTTTAAAGCACAATTTGCGGTCTGTACTTTGATAATATCGACTTCGGTTTTATTATTAATTTTGGTTCAAATTGGGCTATGGAATTAAAGATGGAAAAGAAACAAGTAAGAGCATTTCTTGTATGAGTTCAAAACGGATGGTAAAGCAGCAGAAACTGCTCGTAAATTAAACGATGCTTTTGGTATGGGTACTGTTAACAAACTTACGATGTAATGATTGTTTCAAAAAATTTGTGCTGAAGACGAGTGCCTTGAGGATGGAAAAGGTCGCGAGCGTCCTTACGACGTCCATAATGATCAACTAAAGACGTTAGTTGAATCAGAACCACGCACAACAATTCGAGAGCTTGCACAAAAGTTAGGCGTTAGTCATCCAAAGTTCTGGACTACTTGAAACAGCTAGCTGAGAAAGATGTATATGAATTTGAAGGTTTTAAACTGTAATTATTTTTCTACCAACCTAATATTTATATTTATGTAATAACCGGTATTATATTCTCATTTATTTTTAATACTAATATACTTTATTGTTATAATTAAAAGGGATAGACATAAAATTATCAAAGAAAATATTATGACCATACAAAAGTGCAAAGCAACATATTGTTGCCAACTTCTCATTAAATAATTGAAATTATAAGAATACAGATGATTCGAAAAGAAAATATAAACATCATTTTATATATTAATCAAAATATAAAAATATAAGCTGAAATAATTGTAGAATATTGTAGAGTTTAACTTGAAATACTTTTTCATATTATCTATAAATGTTTTCTCTTAAACTTAACGTAGCTTTGTCAATCGGAAATTGGTTTTGCAACGAAACAACTGATATCCTAGATACGTTTTTGTACGAAAAGCTTACCTTAGATTTATTTCACTTACAGAAACTAGCAAGTTCTTTCTGAATCAAGAAGAAAATTAATACGAGTGTTAGGTAACATTTTTTAAAACGTACAGATAAATAGTTTTCTCGAAGTATCTCGAGTGGAAATGTAGATACATATATATATATATATATATATATATATATATATATATATATATATATATATACGAGGTCAGACAATTAAGTAATGCGACAAAATTCAAAAATCGAGTATATTTAAAAATTAAGGTACATCGCTGCGATCCCCTTCAAAGTAGTCCCCTCCCGCATCTATACACTTATTCCAGCGAGTTTTCCAGTTTTCGTAACAATTCTGGAACACTTCTTGTGGGACCTCTCCGAGTACCCTCGTCACAGATTCTTGGATATCTTCAACGGAGTCAAAATGTCGACCTTTGACGAATTTTTTCATATGGGGGAATAGGAAAAAGTCGCAGGGTGACATGTCCGGTGAATAGGGCGGTTGTGGTAACGTTGCGATGCCTTTAGACGCCAAAAACTGAGAGACACTGAACGCACTGTGACAGGGAGCATTGTCGTGATGCAGAACCCAAGTCTTCGCGATCTCTGGACGCACTCTGAGCACCCTTTTTCGTAATTTTTCGAGCACATTGCGGTAGAATACTTGATTTACGGTTTGTCCAGGTGGTACGAACTTTTTGTGAACCACCCCTTTGCGGTTCGCACTTGAATTGGCCTTCCGCTCCGCGCCTCGTCATTGACGCTCTCACGGCCTTTTTTAAAATCGGCATGCCACCGAAGCACCTGACTACGACTCAGGGCATCACTACCATACACTTTAAGCACTTTTTCATAAGTTTCTGTCGCGGTTTCGCCGAGTTTTGCACAAAATTTTATCGCGCACCGTTGCTCTAAATTTCTCTGTTCCATTTTCGCGACATGCACTACTCGCGCGTTGTTACAAAACACTAAACAGCTGGCGAAGAAATGATCGTACGAGGGTGGTCAAGGTCTCAATCGAGAGAGTAGGGATCTGCTATTACGGTGGCGGAGTTACAGGTTCGCAGTGTTACCACAGGCCGAGAAAAAAAATCGGTCGCATTATTTAATTGTCTGACCTCGTATACCTACATTCCTACCTACTATTAACGTTACGATGTACAAATGATGAAGATGAATGATGAATGAGTTTAAAACAGGTGGTAAGCCACAGAAAATGCTCGTAAACTAAACGATTGTTTTGGTATTGGCACTGTTAAGAAACCTAGGGTGCAATGGTGGTTCCAAAAATTTAGTACTGGGCATGAGAACCTTGAATTTGAAGAAGGTCGCGGGTGTTCTTCTTCAGTTCTTAAGGTTCAACTGAAAGTTTTAGTTGAATCAGAACCACGCACAACAATCCGAGAGCTTGACAAAAGTTAGGCTTTAGTCATCTAAGAGTTCTGGATCACTTAAATTAAAAATGTATATGAATTTCAAGGTCATAAACTGCAATTATTTTTCTGTTAACCATATATATATATATATTAAATACTTTTTTATACTAGTAAGTCGATATTTCATTTTTCTAATTAAAATTTAATGAAACCTAATACCATTAAAAATAATAAATAAAATTTTAAATATCGAATTTGTAATATGGAAAATGAGAAACCTGAGTAAAATTGTTAGACGAGTTGTATATTTAATCAAAAAAGTTACAAAATATAAAAGCATGTTATTTTTCTGTGCTGTCAAATAAAATAAGTATTGTATGTGAAACATAAAGAAATATAATTTTCACAAGCACACTTACATTTGTATCTACTAGGTTGGTAGGAAAATAATTGCGGTTTGTGATCTTTAAATTCATATACCTTTTTTAATTTAAGTGATTTTAAGTGATCCAGAACTGTCGGATGATTAACGCCTAATTTTTGTGCAAGCTCTCGAATTGTTGTGCGTGGTTCTGATTCAACTAACGTCTTAAGTTAGTCGTTATAACCTGAAGAAGAAACTCTGTGACCTTCTTCATATTCAAGATGCTCCTCCCAAGCACAAAATTTTTGGATCCAATATCGTACCGTATGCTCCTTAACAGTACTTACACCCAAAGCACAGTTTAGTTTACGAGCAGTTTCTGCTACTTTACCACCCGTACTCATATAAAAAAATATTATTAGCTTCTTTTCCATCTTTAATTCAATAGCTTAATATGAAGCAAAGTTAATAATAAAACCAAAATCGATGCTACCACAATACATCGTTTCACAATATATCATTTTGTTTAATAATTTTTTAGGATTATTTCCTTATATTTTTACAAGAACAAGTCATCTTACTTTAACTTTAGGACAAGCCCTACCTTTATGATTATCATTTATAATTTATGGTTGATTTAACCATACTCAACATATATTAACTCACCTAGTTCCTCAAGGAACACCCCCAATTCTTATACCTTTTATAGTTTGTACTGAAACAATTAGAAATATTATTCGTCCAGGAACTTTAGCTGTTAGATTAGCTGCTAATACAATTGCAGGTCATCTATTATCTACATTATTAGGAAATACTGGAAATTCATGCCCTTCAAATTTTTTAATTATTTTGATTTTTACTCAAATTCTCTTATTAATATTAGAGTCAGCAGTAGCTATTATTCAATCTTATGTTTTTACAATTTTAAGAACTTTATACTCAAGAGAAGTTAATTAATGTCAACACATGCAAATCACCCATATCACTTAGTAGATTATAGTCTTAGTAGATACGTCCGAAAAATGCACTTTAAAATGATATTAACATGAACACATGAAATGACAATGTCACTGAAAAAAATTAAGGTTAGAATTCAGAAAACAAAACAGCAATTATTTTCCTATCAACCTAATATTTTCCTTTAAAAATATTTATGACAATTTAACGCAGGCATGAGCATTTGAAGTAAATTAGTTTATTTCAATATTTCAATTGACAATTTAAAGGAAATGTTAATTGTGAAATATGAAGTTTATATGTTTACATTAAAGAATGTTTAATTTTTGTATTAAAACTATTAAAATCTTGTGTAATATTTTATATTTTTATATACTTAGTAGAGAGAAGAATATATATATATATATATATATATATATATATGTATATATATATATATATATATATATATCCTGCCATACAATTTAAATATTAACAACGACGAGAATAATGACATCTCCAACTAATTACATTAATAAATACGTCCGAGCCATTATCTGTATAGACGACGACAACTTTATATTATGGATAAATGACGTATGAAAAAACTAAATAAATATTTAATTCATTTCAATGTGAATTTCATTTTGATCTATATATTTAACGGTAATTAAATAAAAGAAGTGTACGTTACAGCTAAATAAAATTTATGTAACAAAAGTAATAATATCGCCTGAGAGAACCTAATGTTGGAGGCAGAATATAATTCGATTATGGCGTCTGAAAACTCGATTAGCTGACGAACTAAGAAAAAGCAAACAGACGCGACACAATCACGCAACATCTTTCCACATTATGGTCACATCTATAGAGAAAAAGTGTTCCTTTCAAAGAGTTTCTCAGTACGTTCGTACGTATTATTTCATTATTTTCTTCTAAAGATTTGTACGGATTTACTTTTTTTTAACAATAATAAGTCATTATTGAATTGTAACAATGTAACTTGTATTGTTTATATCTGATACAAAAAAAAACACTTGTTATTAGAAAAAAATCTGTTATAAGGATAACTGAAACAAGAAATATAAAAAATAAAAATACTTTAAGAATAATTTAAAATATATTAATATATTTAGAAAGAAGAGTGTTGTTTGTTTGTTTTCTCTTTTAAATAATTTTAAATTAAGAAATATTCCACAATAATTTATGTTTGAAATAAGGTTTTTCTATACTTTTGTGATAAATGAAAAACACTAATTTTTATCTGTAAATTTGTTAATGTTTTTTTATCATGTGATTAAAATTTAAAATAAGTATCGTCTGAGAAGAGAATGGAAAAAGTCTGTACACAAATTGTATTGTGGCAAATAATTTTTTCCATATACTTTTTCCATTCATATACATTCGATGGTAGAGTGATAATTACCCGTGTTTAACAAGAGATGGAACAACTGATTTCAAAATTCAATATCTTTTAACAGCATTATCATTCAAACTCCTGCTGTCAATGTTTGAGCATTACGTTAATTGGTTTAGTTTTGACAGTCATTCAAAGTAAACAACTATTGCTCTTTTTTAACTATGGAAAACATTCAGTATCGGTCAGTAATTAGACTTTTATTTTTGGATGGGAAAACGTGTGGAGAAATTAAAGAAAAGATACACACTGTCTACAGGAACTTTACACATTCGATGAAAACCGTCAGATATTGGTTAAATGAATTTAAACGTGGTCGTACAAACGTACACCTGAAACGAAAGACCAGTGAAAATAATAGACTTCTTCTGACGAAGGTGCACCAAAGAAGTCATTGAAAAGTCATACGTGAAAAGTCATTGCATCAGCTAGAAAGGTCATGGCGAATGTTTTCTGGGATGCTCATAGTATATTGCTAATCGAATATATTGAAAAAGGGAAAACAATAAACAGGAGCCTATTATGCATCATTATTGGACCAGATGTATGATGAAATCAAGAAAAAAGTCATCATTTGACAAGTAAAAAATGCACTTCCATCACGACAATGCACCGGTACACAAATCAACAATTGCGATGACAAATTGCATGAATTGCACTACTATTAGCTTCTACATCCACCATATTCTCCAGATCTGGCATCGTGTTTCTTGTTTCCAAACTTACCAAACCGTACTATTCGGAAGGGATAAAAAAATTGGAAATGCGTTAGACTAAAAAACATCGATCTAAAAGGAGATTACCTTGAAAAATAAAAGAGAATTTGCCCAAACAAACTGTGCTTTCTTGTCAAACACGGGTACTTATCACTCTACCCTTTTATAAACAAGGTTTGGCAATTTTATTTTCGGATTGACGCTGCAGCACTGGAGTCACGTGAAATTAAACTAAAAGTAAAGAAGGTTATAATTCACAGTTTTAAGAATAGATGATGGTCAAGTAAAGATCGAAAAGCTCAATAAGTGAATATTAATTTTTACTGTAAATTAGGAAAAACTGCAGGAGAAACTTATGAAATGTTGAAAACTGAGTACAGTGGTAACACCTTAATTCGTATTAGTGTATTTGATTGGTTTAAATGTTTCAAAGGATGTTCAAGATGACCCTAGAACCATGTGTCCGTCGATCTATAACATGCCGATTATATCTTTAAGCAAAGATTCTTAAATTGTGATTAAAGATTACCGAATGACTTTCTGAATGAAGATGACAGATGAGCTGAATATTAACAAGGACACGATATGATAAATTTTATATCAAGATTTGGAAAAGAGGTGAGGTATATTTGAGAGAAAATAGGTACAGTGTGAGAGAGTGTAGGTATATTTGAAAATTTCATTCCGCACATTCTTACTGTTGAATAAAAACACAGAAATGTTAGCTAGAAATGAGCTAAATGGAAATTATATTGAGAAATAAATGAAAATTAATCCAAAAAATTTTGATTTCTTATTCAAGCCCGGAACGTTTTACCTTACTTTCGTCGGTATGTATATATATATATATATATATATATATATATATATATATATATATATATATATATATATATATATATATATATATATATACGAGGTCAGACAATTAAGTAATGCGACCGATTTTTTTTCTCGGCCTGTGGTAACACTGCGAACCTGTAACTCCGCCACCGTTATAGCAGATCCCTACTCTCTCGATTGAGACCTTGACCACCCTCGTACGATAATTTCTTCGCCAGCTGTTTAGTGTTTTGTAACAACGCGCGAGTAGTGCATGTCACGAAAATGGAACAGAGAAATTTAGAGCAACGAGGTTGAAAGTGATCCTACTCTTCTCGATCGAGTTATTACTGGTGATGAAAGTTGGTTCTTTCAATATGACCCCGAAACTAAACAACAAAGCCAACAGTGGCTGTCCCCTGGAGCACCAAGGCCAAAGAAGGTGAGAATGAGCAAGTCCAAAGTGAAAACCATGTTGATTTGCTTCTTCGACAGCAAAGGGGTGGTTCACAAAGAGTTCGTACCACCTGGACAAACCGTAAATCAAGTATTCTACCGCAATGTGCTCGAAAAATTACGAAAAAGGGTGCTCAGAGTGCGTCCAGAGATCGTGAAGACTTGGGTTCTGCATCACGACAATGCTCCCTGTCACAGTGCGTTCAGTGTCTCTCAGTTTTTGGCGTCTAAAGACATCGCAACGTTACCACAACCGCCCTATTCACCGGACATGTCACCCTGCGACTTTTTCCTATTCCCCCAAATGAAAAAATTTGTCAAAGGTCGACATTTTGACTCCGTTGAAGATATCCAAGAATCTGTGACGAGGGTACTCGGAGAAGTCCCACAAGAAGTGTTCCAGAATTGTTACGAAAATTGGAAAACTCGCTGGAATAAGTGTATAGATGCGGGAGGGGACTACTTTGAAGGGGATCGCAGCGATGTACCTTAATTTTTAAATATACTCGATTTTTGAATTTTGTCGCATTACTTAATTGTCTGACCTCGTATATATATATATATATATATATATATAAATATGTATATATATATATATATATATATATATATATATATATAAATATATATAAATGTATTATTTATATATATATAATATATATATAAATTCATATAAATGTATATAAGTGTAATATATATATATATATATATATATATATATATATATATATATATATATAAATGTATACATACATTTATTGAATAATATATTAAAACAATAATAAATCTAATAATATAATGTGTTTATTCAGATACTAAATAACATAATAACGAAAAGGTAGTTTCACAAAACTTATATTCGTTAACCTGCCAGAACTTTTTTGTTAACTGTTATAGTTCTCTGTGAGTAAACATAGATTCTCTTCAACTTTTGTCACAAGTTTACTTATATTTGTTTTCTGTCACATTATGTCTCACTTTAATGTTTACTTTCAAGTATGTCTATATATAGAAGTTTTGGAACTTCTTTGTTGTTATGTTTACTTTTTAAACCCTCTTTAATAATTTCAAATAGATTATCAGAATATTTATTCTACGACTATTTTATGTATTACTAATAAATTGCAAATATGTTTAAAATGTTATGTAAGTACAAAAAAAACATTATTTATAATAATTTATTTTTTAAAGATGTACATAAAATATTGTATTATATCTTTTAGAGTACACAAATAAAATGGATATTTTGAGTGAGCCATGATTCATAAATTTAATTTTTAATTTTTCCTTTCAAGATTCATATGATTTAATGAATATATATTAGGAATATTTGATAACAAGTACATTGAATAGAAACACAATATAAATTTTATTATAGCACTTCCATAATATTGACACGTTAGTTGACACGATAATCAGTTCGTAATAAAAGAAAACGTTAAATACAACGTTAAATAAATAGAGCAAGAAGAGGAAATAAGTTTAGGATTGGAACAAAGTTCGTAGCGTTTTCCATTACATGTCATTAATTGTTGTTGAGCGCGCAGCAATTATATAACAAATGTGTACTATTTTGATAGGTGAGATTTTAACGTTTCTTTCTCTGCTATTTTTGTCAATTTTGTGAATTTTAAATTTGTTAAATTTAAAATTGAAACTAGAGGCATGTAAGGTATATTTTCGTTATTTGATGCTGTTTTCTTTATGAAGAGGAAAAGCGCCGGAAAAACAAATAAAAAAAGATATTTATCGTTTATAGGGAAGGTGCCGTAACTGGCAGTACTGTTCGAAAGTGGTTCGCTCGGTTCAAAGATGGAAAATTTGACCTAGAGGATATGGAGCGTATTGGTATGGATGCATTTCTTGATAAAGACAAAATTGCAACACTTATTGAAAATAAACAACGTTACACTACACGGAATATCGTAAAAATAATGTAGATGCCTCATATGAGTGTTGTGGAGCATTTGGAGACACTTGGATACGTGAATCGCTGCAATGTTTGGGTGCATCATAATTTAACTGAAAGAAATTTAATGGAATAAATTTTTATCAGTGATTCGCTTCTTAAAAGGAACTAAAACAACTTGTTTCTGAAACGATTAATCAAGGGCGATGAAAAACGGATCGTCTACAATAATGTGGATTGAAAAAAGTATTGGGGAAAATGAAATGAGCCTCCGTTAGCCACTCCAAAAGTGGGTCCTCATCTGGTGGGATTGGAAGAGTGTTGTGTATTACGAACTTCTCCCGAAATAATCAGACGATAAATTCGGAAAAGTATTGTGCTAAATTGAAACACCGAATAAAAGAAGGAAATCGATCAAAAGTGTCTAAAATTGGCCTATTGGAAAGGTATAGTTTTCCACCAAGCCAACGCTAGATCTCACGTACTTTTGCAGACAGAGTAGAAATCGGTGCAGTTTGTCTGGGACGTTCTACCTCATCCATCATATTCAACTCATCTTGCACCTTATATTACCATTTATTGTGGTCTCTACAAAATTCCTTTAATGGAAAAAACTTCACTTACTAAGAAGTTTGCATAAATGAACTCAATCAACTTATTGTCCAGAAAGATACCTAGTTTCGAGAGAACGGAATTATGAAAGTACGTGAAAGATAGCGAAAGGTGGTGGATCAAAATGGCAAATATGTATTAGAATAAATATATGTGCAAATAAGTAAACATTGCCTTGAATTTCACCTTATAAACGTTACGAACTTTTGTTCCAACCCAACCCTTAGTCAGAGCCGGATATTCATTGAATACTTAACTAAATCCTATATTTCGAGATCTCCATATATTGAAAAATGTGAGAAACATATAAGTAAGGCCAAGTTGAAAGTATTTACCTTATATTTCCGAAATATGTACATTAAAGAAAGATAAAAAGAAACTAACTCAGATGGAATCAAAAAAGTCAAACCGTAATCGTGTCTGACGAAGTACAAGAATCTCAAAATAAGATGGAAAAACTAACGAGAAAGTAAAACAATTAATGTGGATCATTAAGTAATCGAGGGAGTCAAATAAAGACCAATTAAAGAATTCGAGAATTTCCTTAGAATGGAATTAAACAGAATATGTAAGCGGATATATGATCGAATTTCAGCTGTCAGAAGGAAATGAGGCCGCTCTCAAACACATGAAAGGACGGTATAGATTAGGCGATAGAAAGAAGAAATATGACCACTGTCGAGTAAAAAATAGGATGATTTGTTGATGGGAAAAATGATTATGGGCTGTACAACCTCGGATATCTGAAATGTATATTTGATTACTTTAAAAATTACAGTTAATAGCAATAAAATTACTTGAAATATTAGGTGTTGGAATAAAAGCGTTTTACAAGAGATGGCGTATAGGTAGTACATTCTTCTATTGTTCCCTTTAATCAAATATTCCCCGTAAAACAGCTGTCCTTGGGCGTCAGTTTCAGTATATGTCTCATTTGGTTGAAGCGTAAATAACAACACTTTGTACTTTATCGAACATGTCGAATTTCGTACTGGATAAATTGTTTCATTAATTTAACATGAAAAAAGTGCTGCCGAAAGTCATCGTATTTTAGTGGAAGTTTATGGTGATCATGATCTAGCTGAGCCAACGTGTCGGAAGTGGTTTGCACATTTTAAAAGTGGTGATTTCGATTTGGAAAACAAGGAACGACCTAGACAGTCGAAAAAGTTCGACGATGAAGAATTGAAGGCATTACTTAATGAAGACCCATGTCAAACACTTCAAGAATTGTCTGAATAATTGGGAGTTGACTTGTTAATGGTAGAAAAACGCCTTAAAGACATGGGAATGATCCAAAAGCAAGGAAATTGGGTCCCATACGAATTGAAACCGAGGGACGTAGAAAGGCGTTTTTCTACCTGTGAACTGTTGCTTCTACGGGAGACAAGGAAGAGATTTTTGTATCGGCTTGTCACGGGCGATGAAAAGTGGATCAATTACGATAATCCCAAACGCAGAAAGTCATGGGTTAAGCCCGGCCAAACCATCAACACCAGCGTTGAAGTCAAATACCCATGGATCCAAGCTCATTCTCTGTATTTGGTGGGATCATAAGGGTGTCATCTACTATGAGCTGCTCAAACCGAATGAAACCATCATTGGGGATCGCTACCGACTACAATTGATGCGCTCGAGCCGTGCATTGAAGGAAAAACGGCCGGAGTACTTTGATAGACACGACAAAGTGATTTTGCAGCATGACAATGCTCGTCTGCACGTCGCAAAGCCGGTCAAAACATACTTGGAAACGCTCAAATGAAAAGTCCTACCCCACCCGCCGTATTCTTCAGATATTACTCATCCTGATTACCACTTGTTTCGATCGATGAGTCATGGCCTATCTGGGCAGAAGCTCACTTCTTATGAAGATTGCACGAAATGCGTCGATTCATGAATTGTATCTAAAGACGAGGCGTTCTTCCGATGTGGTATTCGTCTCCTGCCCGAAAGATGGGAAAAAGTAGTGGATAACGATAGACAATACTTTGATTGATGTTTTTTTCAATTTAATTTAAAATAAACGATCTTTTTTATGAAGAAAACGCTACGAATTAATTCCAACACCCAATAAAAAAATCATTAAAAATGCACGTTAGTCCAGAATACTTTGGATAATAAATATTTAAGGCGTGTAAGTATTTCAAATTTTTTGTTTGACTTGTAAAAGTGTCCACATTAAAGCAAATGAAATGTATGAACATAACGATCACGAGCGAGTTAACAAAGAAGTTAATGGCCGTCTATAGCATTGCTCTTCAAATTGTGTTCCGCGGAACCCTGGAGGTCTGAGCAATCTATACAAGAGTTCCGAGAATCAAAGTCAAAATTCAAAAGAATTTTCGGAGAAAAACACGAAAAGCTAAAAATTCAAAATAGTTAATTAAAATAATTTTTTTCATTTCTATAAATACCCATTATTACCATTATCATTATGCAGTAAAACTGTATTTATGAGTCTACATTACGATCTCGCTAAATCGGATAATAAAATCGCAAATAATAAAATTTTGTCATGTAAGATGGCTGATTTAAAAAAGTGTGGTGTACACATCTTGATTTTTCTGGGAATAGTAAGGTTCCGCAAAAAAATACAATCTTAATGGTTCCGTGAGTCGACAAAGTTTGAAGATCACTGATCTAAATTCACGACTAGATAATAAAAATAATCCAAACGAATCGTGTAAATTTGGTGTGTTTCACATACGACATCAACAACATGTTCAAACATTCCAAATAAATATTTGGAGCGAAGTCGCTGGAGTCAAGACAGTATCGGTGCTTCAAAGAAATGAACATGAATATGTGAATAATTGTTTGTTTACGTTGTTGGATAGTGTACGGTGTTGTTATATGAAATGTATGAAGTAAATTTACATTGTTCATTCTGATTATTCTTTTTGACATGAAACGATTTTAAACATTTACATTTAGTTTCCGCCGTTCGTTCATCTCTGATTTTGTTCGCTCTAGATGTTTGTTTCGGAGTGGATGTTTTAAGATTCAAAAAACTATTTACTATAGAGTATTTCACTTACAGCAGTTAGTAACGGAACACATTAAATAAAAGTTAATATGATATAAATTAATTTGAGGACACTCAATCGAAAAATTACCATTTTACGTTATTGAACAACGGAAGTTAAAGACGAATTGTGAATTTTTAACACATATCAACAATTTGTTACCGAGTACTTCATGGTTTAAAAGTGTTATTATATTAACTTATATTTGTTATCGTTTTGAAGTGAATAAAATCGTATTAATTTCTTACAATCTATTTTGTATAGATTATAAAGTTTGTTTGCAAGTATTTATTTATATTTTTTTGCTTATTCAAGATAAATTTCAAATCAGTTTTTTTTGTATTGTTAACACCTAAAGCGTTTATGTTGAGTATGCTTGTCATGAAAAGATGCCATTTTTTTGTTTAATGTCGAGTATACTCGTCAAGTAGAAAAAATCGGTTTCGCTTTTTATTGTAAAATTTAGGTAAAAAATATATATTTGTAATTTTAGCATGTTTTAGATTATTTCTAAGCAGTTTTCTCTTTATTTCGTGAATCTTACGTCTGCTATCTAGAGAAGGTATTATAGGGCGTAATAGAAAAACTTGTGTAGTAAATAAAGTTTTTATTTGTCTTCCCAGATGACTTTTACTGATAGTGATGAAAATACGAGGTCAGACAATTAAGTAATGCGACCGATTTTTTTTCTCGGCTTGTGGTAACACTGCGAACCTGTAACTCCGGCACCGTAATAGTAGATCCCTACTCTCTCGATCGAGACCTTGACCACCATCGTACGATCATTTCTTCGCCAGCTGTTTAGTGTTTTGTAACAACGCGCGAGTAGTGCATGTCACGAAAATGGAACAGAGCCCACCGAATGAACATCGCTCAAGATTGTCTCGAGCAGGTTGAAAGTGATCCTACTCTTCTCGATCGAGTTATTACTGGTGATGAAAGTTGGTTCTTTCAATATGACCCCGAAACTAAACGACAAAGCCAACAGTGGCTGTCCCCTGGAGCACCAAGGCCAAAGAAGGCGAGAATGAGCAAGTCCAAAGTGAAAACCATGTTGATTTGCTTCTTCGACAGCAAAGGGGTGGTTCACAAAGAGTTCGTACCACCTGGACAAACCGTAAATCAAGTATTCTACCGCAATGTGCTCGAAAAATTACGAAAAAGGGTGCTCAGAGTGCGTCCAGAGATCGCGAAGACTTGGGTTCTGCATCACGACAATGCTCCCTGTCACAGTGCGTTCAGTGTCTCTCAGTTTTTGGCGTCTAAAGGCATCGCAACGTTACCACAACCGCCCTATTCACCGGACATGTCACCCTGCGACTTTTTCCTATTCCCCCATATGAAAAAATTCGTCAAAGGTCGACATTTTGACTCCGTTGAAGATATCCAAGAATCTGTGACGAGGGTACTCGGAGAGGTCCCACAAGAAGTGTTCCAGAATTGTTACAAAAACTGGAAAACTCGCTGGAATAAGTGTATAGATACGGGAGGGGATTACTTTGAAGGGGATCGCAGCGATGTACCTTAATTTTTAAATATACTCGATTTTTTAATTTTGTCGCATTACTTAATTGTCTGACCTCGTATGTCTTTACATCCAAGAAAACGAAAAAGAATGATAACACTTGTAAGATATTTTGATGAAAGTAGTGATGAGGTTGAGGAAGATAATGTAGATGCGGTTTTACATACAAGGACACAGACAAGAATATCAGTAATTTCAACGTCTTCTGATGAAAGTAGTGATGATGAGGATGAAGAACGTAATGAAACCGATAAATAAAATAAAAATTGAAATGTACAACGGAATATTAGAGGCACCATTTAAATTTAATGCTCATCCTGGCCGAAATTTCACTATTCCCCATTCGTCAAAAACCAAATGTATGTTCTATATGGAAAATTTTTTAGATTATGACTTACTAAACATAATAGTGGAATAAACTAATTTATATGCTGAATAATATTTGGAATGTTGCATGAATTTAAAACAACAAGATTAAAAAAATGGATGGCAACAAACAGTAATGGAATACGATTTGTGAAATACTTAACAATAAAATTAAAATTTTTCAAAGAAACAACCCAAGGAAATGTATCATTTTGTTATTATTTAAATCAATCTTACAGCAAGTGCATTTACTGTGTTTTCGTCGAATATATTCGTCATCGCCTAGAAATAATTAAGCACGCCAGTGCACATTCTCAAAATAAAACAAAACGCTTAAATGGTTAATTTGGATATATGTTTATTGCTTTTATAGTAATGTACTTGATATATATATATTATATATATATATAGAGAGAGAGATAATCATCGAAATTTGAGAACAATAGAGCTTAATTCTTTTTTGCAAAAATGATCAAAATGTAATTTACATACTAAAATGGAATAAAACATATAACACAAATGAACAAGAAAAATTAAATTTGTGTTTACTTAATATTTTTGAATCTAATAATGAATACATTAATCAGATATTTAAAAATCAAAAGTTTTAAGAATTATCAATTGTTTTAAATTTGGAAACATGATTTCTTGTAAAAAAAATAAATACCGTATATCAGGGTATATAAGGCGACCTACGTATAAGATGAGGTCGAAATTTTAAGATAAAATTTATATATTTATTATATATCAGTCGTGTAACGACGATCATAAATTGAACACCTTTTTCACGAATTATAATACAATTTTATGTTCAAAATAGAAATTAAGAAAATTACATGTTTCCATTTAAAATTTCAAAAATGAAATTCGGCGAATCACCCCGTTTTGACATACTGTGTATTAAAAAATGTTGAATTGCTTGTATCTAGAAGGCTGTGGCTATGTGTTTTATTTTTAAAAAGTTTTATTTAATATGAATTATTCAAGAAATTTATGTTATATATCAAAGTTCAAGTTCTTTTTTTAAAAAATAAAAAAAATAATTTCTATATAAGCCCAAAAATTTCTTTGTATTATTTTAAAGATTCTGTTTATATGATGACCCCCATTTTTTAAAGAATTATTTGGGTTTTAAGGATCGTCTTATACGCAGAGATATATGGTAATTGTATTTTTATGAAGTCATAAAATAAATAAGTACTTTTGGTAATGAGCTACGAGGTATCTCTCTTTAATTATTAAAAACTGTTGGTTCTATCAAGTAAATGTATTTGATTAAAAATAAAAATAAGCACCTTTTTTCTGCTCATCTCAACTCTTTTCTGCAACGCTTTTTGAGTTTTACAAGTGGAGAAAATTATATATTTTCACAATAGGCCAAATCTATAATAAATATTCGTATCGTTGAATTTTACACAGCAGGGCTTATTGAGAAAAATTGAATAAACTAATGAGTTGCGAAATATATATTTGAACTAGTCTTGTCAACTTTAATTATGTTCCCGTGAGTAAGACAATCTGTGTTATCAATATGAAAACTGCTCCTTCAAAGAAAGAAGATAAAACAAAAGACAATAAAAAATAACCAATGGAGGATTAGTATCAAAAATGTATCCATTTTACTCATGAATATTATTTGTGAAAAATTAAGTTAAACTTCAGATTATAAGAATTTTATGAAGATACAGCATTAATTCAGAATTTATTAAGTTATTGGATTGATAACTTTTCTGTGAAAGAATAAATAACTGCGTCAGGTATTCTAATTATGTAAAATAATTACTCTCTATCACTTTGTCTCTAGCAGAAAATTTATTTCAAAAGAATTTATTATCAGATTATTAGTTCGCAACTATTGGTCAAACACATCCACTACGTGAACAATTTTGACGGAAACACCTATTAGGTTAGAAGGAAAATAATTTCGGTTTTTGTTTTCTGAAATCTAACCTTATTTTTTCATCATTTTAAAGTGCATTTTTCGGTCTGTATTTTGGTAACGTCGACTTTGGTTTTATTATTAATTTTGATTTAAATTGGGCTATCAAATTAAGGATGGAAAAGAAGAAAAGAAAAGATTTTTTGGAATGTGTTCAAAACCTGCATAAAAATTAAACGATACTTTTGATGTGGGTACTACTAAATAACGAACGATACAATGGTGGTTCCAAAATTTTTGTGTTAAGGACGAGAGCTTTGAAGATGAAGAAGGCCACGGACATCATTCTTCAGTTCATAATGACCAAGTGAAGAAGTTAGTTGAATCAGAATCACGCATAACAATTCGAAAGCTTGCACAAAAGTTAGGAGTTAGTCATCCAACAGTTCTGGACTACTTGAACAGCTAGGAAAATCATAAAAGCTTGAAAAAATGGGTGCCACTTGTAACGTACGACGAAAAGTGGATCTTTTACGACAACAGAAAGTGATCTGCACAATGGTTGGATAAAAATGAAACCCCATACCATTTCGCGAAACCGAAATTAAACCAGAAGAAAATTGTGACGACTGTTTGGTGGTCTGCGCTTGGTATAATCCACTATAATTTTTTGAATCTTAGTGAAATCCCATTACAGTTAAGAGTAATTGTTAAGAAAAAGATAAAATGCATCAAGAACTGTGACGATTGTTCCTCGTACTGGTCAGTCGAAAAGGTCCAATCGAAAGGGACAAAAAGATGACCGTAAACTTTTTCTACGAAGAGATACAAAAAGTGGCATTGACACAAGTATTTCAATTCAAAGGGCAATTATACCGAAAAAGAGTTCAAAGTATGTAAAAATGTATAATAATAAAAATATATCTTCCTGCATTGTAACACTTCATTTAAATAGAAAATTAATTTATGCAAGTAAGGAAATGTCCCCTCTCCTTAATTTACTTTACAGTGACAAAATTTTATAGAAGTATCTTATATAAGTAATTATAAATTGTTAATAATGATTATACAGAACAAAAAAAAATTTAAAACTACATCGTACAAGCACAAAAATTAATAATTAAATGACTAAATGACATGCTGATTAATATAATATTGATTGAAATAATAGATTTATTTATAATTACGAATAATTTATATATTTATTTAATATAAATAGATCGTGTAGTTTTAATTCATATTTAATTAATGAAAAAACAGTTTTGGTTTATTTGACTTTTTGATTAATAATTCGAGTTTAATTTAAAATCAACACTCCAACATTAAAGTTAAAATTTGTGTTTTTTGATATATATATATATATATATATATATATATATATATATAGTATATATATATATATATATATATATATATATATATATATAGTATAAGTACGAATATATTTATCACATATATACATGTATACTTTCGGCTTTTACAACCCGGCTAATGACTGCTTCACAGCCTACAGAATGTTTTGCTTTATTAAGCCTTTGATAAAACTGCTTTTAGTATAGTTTCAAATTTTGTTGATATATGTTATTATTTTGAATTTACGTTCTATATTTCCAAATTATCATATTTTGAATAGATGGTGTGGGTTTATAAAATCAAATATGATACTTATTTAGTATTGTTCTTATTTGTGATTTTAGTTAGAAACTAAGTTTTATGTTATAATGTTTATTACTTATTAATCTAATTAATAAAAATTATAATTGAAAAATCTATGATAACAATTTTTTTAGGAACTGTCTTCTTTTATGTTCAAATAATATTATTAAGTTGGTAGGAAAATAACTGCGGTTGTTATTTTTTGAATTGGAACCTTAATTTTTTCAATGAAAGTTTCATTTTATTATCTTCATATTAATATCGTTTTAAAGTGCATTTTTCTGTATGTACTTTGGTAACATCGACTTTGGGTTCGTTACTAATTTTGCTTCAAATTGAACTATTGAATTTAAAATGGAAAAGAAGCAAATATGAGCATTACTTTTGTATTAGTTCAAAACGGGTGGCGGAGTAACAGAAACTGCTTGTAAACTAAACGATGCTTCTGGTGTACTGCTACTGTTAATGCAATGGTGGTTACAAAAATTTCGTGTTGGGGACGAGAGCATTGAAGATGAAGAAGGTAGTGGACGTCCTTCTTCAGTTCATAACGACCAACTGAAGGTGTCAGTTGAATTAGAACCACACACAAAAATTCGAGAGATTGCACAAAAGTTAGGCGTTAGTCATTCAGCAGTTCTGGATCACTTAAAACAGCTAGAAAAATGAAAAAAGCTTCATGAATGGATCCCACACGAACTAAACGGAAAAAATTGCCGTTACTAAGTTTGTTCTACGCTTCTTTAACCCAACAGAACCGAGCCATTTCTCGATTTTATTGTAAAGTACGACGAAAAGTGGACCCTTATCGACAACAGGAAGCTGTGAACAAAAATGAAGCTCCCAAAGCATTTCGAAAAATCGAAATTACACCAAAAGGAAATTATAGTAACTGTTTGGTGGTCTACGCTTGGTATAATTCACTACATTTTTTTTAATCCTGGTGAAATCATTACAACTGACAGTTATTGTCAACAATTCGACAAAATGCACCAAGAACTACGACGTCTGGTCCCCTCACCGGTCAATCGAAAACGACTAATCCTGCTGAATGACAATGCACGACCAGACATCGCACGATTGACCTTCAAAAAGATGAGTAAATTGGGCTATGAAACATTACCTCATCCACCATACTCACCAGAAATCTCGCCAACAGATTATCATTTATTTAAACATTTCGACAACTTCTTACAGGGTAAGTTTTTCAACAACCAAGCTTCTGCCGGAAGTGTATTTCGAGATTTTATCAACTCAAGAACTTCGGAGTTTACACCACCAGAATAAATTAACTTGTAATTAATTAACATAAATTTATCTATTCTAATGGTACTTATTTAGGTTAATGAAGTTAATTATTAGCTGTAAAAAATGTATATAAATTTGAAGGTATTAAACCGCAATTATTTTTCTACCAACCGAATACAGATAGGTTTTATAGGAATAATTCAAAACTTTCACAATAAGTATATGATATAATATTAATATATTTACGTTAGTAGGCTGCGTTGATATATTTATCTTAGATTAAATTATATTTATAAAAAAAATATTATTTCTATTTTAAAATTTATGTGCTTAATTATCAAATATTTCCAGAACTCCGGAATTTTACACCATCGGAATAAGTGAACTTAATACGTAATTAATTGGTCAAAATGTGTCGATTCTAATGGTACTTATTTCGATTAATAAAACTAATTATTAGCTGAGAAAAATTTATATGAATTTGAAAGTCATAAATTGCAATTATATTCCTACCAACTGAATACTTTTTATGAATGTTACAATAAGAATAAATTTTGAATATTTTGTTATAATACACAGTAAAAATATCAGTATAGCAAAAATTTCTTTTTACAATTCTGATATAACATAGGATTTAGGATTATGATAAAGAAGTAATTACAAAGAAACGATATCAAAATTGTTTTCTGCACTAATAAAATTCAGAATTAATTCATTTTTACAAATAAACTGTACTTTTGATCTTTGAGAGTGACAGCGTCGTTATCGATATGTGTATAAGCAACAATTAATAATAATCAATAATCGATTTTCAACAATTAACAGTTTATGGACAAGTGAAAAATGTATGCTCACATGTAAACCTATTTTTAAAATTCTTCTAAAATTTAAAAATTAAATTTACAGGATTTTCCTATAATAGAATTTTAGTTTCATAGAATTTTTGCCGTATTAGTCTTTTAACACTAGATTTACGGGTATCGACTGTATACCTATTTTTACTGAAATCCGTTTTTTTGCCGGGTAAATTAAAATGCAATTTTTTGTAAATCTTTTTATCTTAAATCAATAGATTTTTATTAACAGTTTTATTCAGTACATTTTTTACATATAAACTTCATTTTAAATGTACATTTTCCGCATACATACTTGTTACACTTAACACAAATATTATTAGACCTATTTTTCTTACATAATCTGATTTGGAAAGACTTTTGTACATTAAGATTTTGTATAATTGGCAATGAATTGGAACTAGTATTTTGTTCGTCGCGAAAATCACTGCCTAGTTCTTGTGGAAAAATAAAATTCATTCTAGTTTACTCCAGTGGTCTCTTTATACAATATCCAGGAATTGATGGCTGTCAAATCTAAAATGTTACAAAACACTTGAAGGGACCTTGCTTTCACGCTATATTTTCTAGCCATTTGGTCTACAACATCAACCCAAAACTTGGTTTTGTTGTAAAATGTGATTGTTTCAGGGACACGTTTAGCACTATCTTCTATTTTGTCATTTTTATGTTTAGAATTGAGCAATAATACTTTTTTGTTTGGCTTGGATTTGTAAACTGTGAGAACGTACTCATCTGATTTATAAAGTTTTGTAGAAAATCGGATCATATCATCCTTCTTAGCCTTTGCAATTTTTGGAAATTCTCTTCTGTTTGCACGTATAGTCTCCACAGGAGTTGTTTTTTTTTGCAAGCAACTTTTTTGCAAGGGAAATGCTTGTGAAAAAGTTGTCAGTATTAATGTTTTTCCCACGGCCTAAATATGGTTCAGCAAGCTTGAGAACGACGAATTCGCTCATAGGTATATTTGATGGTCGTATTTTGTCTTTCCCTAAATATGGGAAGCCATTTATAAGATATTTGCTTGTAACGTCCGATGCCAACCAAAACTAATGCCGAATTTATCGGGCTTATTTAGCATGTACTGTGTAAATCGGCATCTAGCTTTAGTTGTGAACAATTGTTCATCGATTGTAATGTTCATGGCAGGCTTATAATAAGCCCGACTATTTTGAATAAATCTGTCCCATATTACAGAAATCAACGTTAGTTCGGTAACACTTGCATCAGAATCCGATCCAGATAGGACTTCATCTATACTGGTTAGTTTTCTTTATCAAGTCAATATCTTTTCGAGACTTATCCATAATACCTAGCCAAGTAGGAAGAACAAAAATATAAAAAAAATATTTCTTTATGGATAGATTTTCAAACTACTTTGAAAAATTCAAATCTTTGTTTAGTAAATAAACTCCACTTCCTTTTCTGCAAAATTCACTATTGAAAAAATCACTAACTTTGCTTTAATTGTATTATAAATAAGAAATTCTGCTTCACTAAATTTCCAAATATCACATCCTTTATCTGCAAACTGCACAGTTGAAATGATCATTCGTGATATGATAAGGTTTGCTCTTTTTGTAAACAAATAGTTCAAAGCTGCTTATTTACGTACTTGCTGCTAAACAGCTGTTATTTGTTTCGTTTTTGTTTTTCCTTACTCTTCTCATTTCATTTTTGTTATTCCGCAACCATTGAAACGATTAATTTTAAATTAAGTAATCCGTCAATTTGACGGATTTTCGTAAAAATAGGTATACAATATATACAAATGAGAAAATATAGGTCTTTCGGATAAAATGAGTGGAGATATATACTCACTACACTATATCATTAAAAACCAATATATAATAACTAAAAAATAATATTTACATATTCGGAATTTTTAAGAAACCCGTCAAATTGACGGGTTCCGTAAATCTAGTGTTAATTGGAAAATAACTGCTGTAATCGCATTTAACATTTTTATTATTTGAAATATTCATACTGACTAACACAACATAAATATTAAAAAAAATATAAATTTTCAACATTTTTTTTATTATTAAATTATCAAATTGCTTGTCGGACAATTTTAATTTTTGTATAAAAACAACTATCTTCTTAACTATCATTTTATATCTTTGAAAAACTTGTGAAATATATGTAAGATTGTCGTTCTAAGCTCTCGAATTACTTTAAGAGATTAATAAGTTTAAACTTTGATAATGATAACTAAAAATTATAATTTCCATTTAGAGTCACTTAATGCATATTCAGTCTTAAATTAGTTACTCGAACTCTTTTTAATCTATATTTTTCAAAAATATCTACTATGATAAGTATATTTTATTTTAAAAAAATGATAAAAGATACGTAATTAATAATAAATTAATCTCAATGTTTTTATATTAATTAATATACTTCTATTCTCTTCTTATAAATAGATTATACTTATATAAATTATAAAGTACAAAGTAGTACGTTGCAGCTAGAAATAAATTGTATTTGAATATAAATCATTTTTATTTACTATATTTGAAATTCCATTAATATCGTACAATGAAAGTCAATATCCTTTGATAAAATACGCATTCCGTCATCATCATGCTTTTAATATCAATACAACAAGGAATATTTGAAAGTTTGATGATGTGCTGTCAATTTCGACCTTTCGTTATCACATTCTACGTATAATAATTTCTTCAATTTTGTTTACAATTACCACATGTATTGATAAAGCTAACAAGAATTGAACAAATAAAAGATTTCTCATCAAGGTGACCCCGTACGTTTCATTATAAAACGACGATTGTACTTGTCGATTAATTACAGAAAGCTTTTTAAGTGATTAATGTATTTCATTGTCTTCATTAAATAATAAATTCCGAAATGTAATGATAAAATGTGAATTTTTCACAGATCGAACAATAAAACACTTCTCGTAATATTTAATTAACGAAAATAGAATTGTTTTACTTAAATGAAAATATATAAAAAAGTTCATTATTATTTCCGGTATATCGGTTCGTTAAAATAACAAAAACATCGTTTTTGTGAATGAAGCACCAATCACTTCATTAATTACAGAAGTATTTAATTAATATTAACAATACCTTTAACAAAAATTTTATTTACTAATAATAAAATTTAATTTATATATACACATCAGGGAGCTCGGTCTCCTACCCAATACGCTCGCCGAATCCCGGGGGGCTCCACCTCCGCTTGCTTCGTTTGCACCGTCGACTAGCTTCGCTCGTATCGCATATATCCGCTCAATATCCTAATATATATATATATATATATAAACCCGTCCCTCGATTTACAT
>CM068316.1:27101605-27221605 GCA_034766995.1 Acanthacorydalis orientalis
TGTAACTTCGAGTGTCATCGTTAACACTAGGTTTACAGTGATTTTGGTATACTTATCTGTACCGACACGCGTCAATTTGACGTATGAACGAAATCATACATTTTTTTTAAAGAACAACTTAAAAAGCAACATAATTATACACTATTTACTTATAAATGAAAACAGGAGATATATATTTATATTAAATTTATAATATTGAACATTATTTTAGTATTAACATTTTAATATTCAACACACTTTCCGCAAACAATCTTTTTACACTTTGTATAGGTGTTGTTGCCTTTGTTTCCTTGACAATATCCGATTTGGCAGGCATCTGTTCTTTTAACAAATCTTACGAATCGAAGAATTTGCATAAATTGATCTATCGGCATTGTGCTCGAGAAGAAAGCGGGTTCCCATTTCTTGGACCATAAATAAAAAGCGTTTAGTGATTTTGCTTCATATGCTCCCCAAGCATACAAAATTGCAATGAATGCAAGTAGCCTGGTGATTGAAATTGTCCAATGACTTTTTAAAACACGACATGCCTCTGCTTCGGTGCAACATTTTATAAATTCTATCAAGTTTTTGCTTACTATCAAGTGGAAGGCACTGCTTACACTACCTGTTATCACATTTCTTTTTGCGTAGCCAGTAGGACCAGCGATGTCTTTGAATATTATGTGGACAGGTGGTCTACCACTAAATCCGCCTACTTCAAATTTCTTCCAAATTTTTCCATCGACCGCAATTTCTGTATCACAGACTGCATCCAAATTATGGGATGATCTGGGAATATTTGGGTCATTCTCGGACTCAGAATCGGATGGGATATGCATCCTTTTCCTGCTTTGATGAAAGTTCTGGAAATTTTTCTCTTCACTATATGACGATTCCTTTGTTTGTCCACTTTCAACTGATTCGAGACTCAATTTCATCCTCGTTTTCAGTCAATTCGTGTTATTCCTCTTCACAGCATGTGCCAGAGCACTCTTCACTTATACTCACTATTTTTTGTAATGTGTTACCACCTCTTCTAGACATATTCGGATGAATAATGAAGGGAAATTTGTCAGAACAGTGTAAATTGAATTTCAGAATAATATTACTAATACACAAAATGCGTTAGTACTTTCTTCTTGAATGCACAGACTGATAGTAACTGTAACTTCAAAAACGTCTTCACTCTATGACTGCAACTCACATACTGAGCTTCGTTTTTTCTTCTGATGTTTATCCCTTTCTGAAATCAGGTTTTCCAACGTAAATACGTAGGACATAAACAGTGACGCCGTACCACGCACATCAGGTTTGAGATATCGGGTTCGAAGTACCGCCGCTGCATTGTTTATGTGTACGTTTGACGTTTACTTTCTTGAAAAATTAACTCTTTTATCACGTTCATGTTTATTACTGCAGTAATGCTTTCATGAGTGAAGCCAATTTACTAACATTTATGCTTACATTACGATCGCGTCAAATTGACTCGTGCCGTAGAGATAGGTATACACATTTTTAATTTCAAAACTGGAAGTTTGAGAAAAAAGAAACATTGGACATATATTCGTACTATGATATTCTTAAAAGTCAGCAAAAAATTCCAGTGCTAAATAATAACAGTTTCTTTAATTTTGTTCATGAATCCTTATTTGCGTCAAATTGACATGTCCCGTTAACCTAGTGTTAATAATAATTTAATAATAAAGTAGATGTTACCAAAATATAGACCGAAAAATGCATTTTAAAATGATGTTAACATAAACACGATGAAAGGACAACTTCAGTGAAAAAAATTAAGATTACAATTCAGAAAACACAAACCGCAATTATTTTTCTACCAACCTTATATTTTATATGTATGTATGCATATTATATATATATATATATATATATATATATATATATATATACTCGTATATATATATATAGCACGTTCATTTCTTAACAAAACGTATTTCTTCTGTAGTATCGTGAATTGTATGTGCGGATAGAGAGTATTGCGAGTTATACTAATATATATTTTAAGAAAGCTATACGTTTCCTGTAATCTAAATCCTTTATTATTTACATGAAAAATATTTCTAGTGAACTCAAGTAGAAAGATAAAAGAAAGCAATTTTAGAATAGATATTTGTCTTGAACTGAGAAAACGACGGAGCATCACTAGAGACATCGTCGTCTCTGGGACATTTTTCATTGGGAAACAGGGAGAATAGTATTAGTTAAGTGGTTAGAAGAAACAGTACTATAAACGTAACGATAAGATTGCAGTCGTTTGTTCCATTTTAGTCGCTCTAATGTTGAGCAATTATGCGTTCACTATCATCCATTATTAATAATGGTATTTTTCTGAAAAACATTATTTACCTTAGGTATGAAAATATTACTGGAATGTTTAAATAAAGAAAATTTTTATTTAGATTTTATCAGAATGATCCGAAAAATAAAACATTCAATCTTATTATTATTTCTTTTAAGATATAATTTAATTACCTATAAAATAAATAGTACAGGTTTTCAAACAATCTCAGATGAATAATTAATATTCACAATTATTAATAAGTTATTGAGAATTAATAATCAATTTTCACGTTAATATTTTTAACAACTAATAGTTTACAGTAGAGGAACATGAGAAGGTTTCACTCTACTCAAAATACTGGACTAAACAAATTGTGAAAAAATTTCTAAAAATAATTTCATAAAAATATAAGCACACAATCTTAATTTTCAAAACGAGAAATCTGAACACTATGTGAAACAAATTATTACAAAAACGTGGCTTGTAAAATTGTATTTTTTTTTGCTTAATGTATAAGGTAATATTTACAAGTAGTAAATATAACTAAATGTTATTAAGTTCAGTTTTTACCCGTTGCACTCTTATTTAATGACTTCAGAAGTCATTAAATCAAAAAAGTTGCTGTTTATATACATTTTTATACGTTTATGTCGAAATTGCATTACTCGGGAGGTTTGACCCTAATTTTAATGGGAGGTTTGATCCTACAGTTTTACTGTCAAAGTTGAGTTAATTTGACATTACGTTATCACGAAGACAATTCTTTTACACAATTTAGTGCGAATACAGGTGATGTGTAATTCTTTGTGATCTTGTTGTTTGAAAAAGAATGTAAAATATATTTTCTCGGATTATTGAAGTTGGTTTTGCAAAATTTACAAGCTTTGTTTTAGAAAAAGTGAATTATCGAATTACATAACCTAAAAATGAATAATACATGCATTCAATGTTTTATAAATTTATCATCAGATTTACTGTTTATTTTTATACAACAGTATTTTTTTAACACCCTATAATAATTTATATAAAAATTTTCGTATCATATTTTATAGATTTCATAGTGCCATTTTTTTACAAGCTTAAAATCACAAGCAAGCAAAAAGTGGAACCGTCTGCCATTAAACAAGCAGTTCATTTCTTTCTGGGAGATAAAGCGATTGTTTCTAAAGCAGCTCGTAAATTTGGAGTTGACCAAAAAACCCTAGGACAATACTAATAATAATCAGAAATAAATAATAATCAGAAATCTTTCTCCATAGTAACTTACATTTAATTTTTTATTTACAATGATATGTTGGTGGAGTTATAACTTAACAACTATATGTTTATAATAGTTACATGAATAAGTTTATAATATAATAAAGCAGACAGTACCCTGTTATTTTAGTGATTCATTTAAGATTAGGATCAAAGCTCCTGTAACTAGGGGGATTTTTCCTACTTCGAAAAACATTAACTTAACAAAAAATTAACATTGACTTTTTTTCATTTGAACTAAAAATACTTTAACAATTTGTACGTATTACGCATGGTACTCAATTAATATTCCACATTTAATTCCGGTGAAAAAAATATTTTATTGATTTTACATTTATTTTTTGAAAATAGGGTGAAACCTTCCCATGTTTTCCTACGTCTATAGTAATATTAATGTTATTTTATTATAAATAGTTGTTATATGTGCGAGGGTAGCGCCAAATTTTTCGGCCAGGATAGGAAGAAATGTAATTAAAAATTTTTTTTACTATTTTTCTATATAATTCCCTTTAACTTCAATATATTTTTTACAGTGCTTAATTAGCAATTCTATATTCTTATGAAAATAATCTTCCGTTTTCGTGTTAGTGTTTAATTACTGTTGTTCTCAAACTACTGTCATCATTAAATCACTGTCCAAGTAAATAATTTTTCAAATTACCAAAAAAATAATAAAAAAGGCCATGTTTGGATTGTAGGATGGATGATTAAGTTACTGGAAGCCAAACTCTCAAATACCGACTTGAGAAACAATAGCGTTGTGAACTGGTGCATTGTCGTGCAACAAGAGCACTCAATTTATTAATTTTAAATGCCGTTCTTCGCGAATATTATTCTAGAAGTTGTGCGACAATGTAGAGTAATACGGACCATTAACAGTGGTATTGTATTCCTTAAAATCTGTTAATAAAATGCCCTTGCATTGTGGTCGTGATTTTTTTTTTTTGAATTGAGACACCTTGACTTTCCTTGGAGATGATTCACTTTCTGACTGCCATTCCATGGATTCTCGTTGAGGCAAATGATCACAGTGAAGGGTCATTGTTTCATCCCCTGTTAAAATGGACTTGACTAGTGTATTTGAATCTCGCTTACAGAGCTTTTAAAATAAATTTGTACACGCTATTCGACGCTGACATTGAGCGACTGAAAAAAGTATGAGTATTCAGTTTGCATTGACCTTATTTATGTCTAAATGGTCATGGATAACTCAGCGAATGGATGTTTGTGAAAGAATGGACATTTTGATAATTCTTTCACTTTTAAGTGTCGATCACTAAGTGCTTTCGACAAGTGCAACAGAATCTATCGTGAGAACTTCCACAGGACGACCGGGACACGATTCATCTTCCAGTAATTCTTTTCCATTTGAAATCTCTTAGCCCATTCTTTCACTATGGTGTATGAAGAGGGAGCTTCCTCGTTCACCTCATATAATCTTTGTTTTATTTGGTGATATGTAAACCGTTCTTTTGTCAGAAACTTTATTAACGCGCGATACTCAATTTTGGTTCATTGTGACATTTTTCTGAATACGTCTTATTCTTAAAGCTGTCACTGTACGATTGATCAAGTTATAATCTTCAAATTTTTACTGAAGACATGAATCTACTACACAGTACGGATTCGCTATCTGTGCTAATGTTAGGCCGAGAATATTTGGCGTTACCCTAGTATACGACGGCCAAAATATAAGTTTACTTTGAATTACAATATACTTCTGAGGATAAATTCACATACACGCATTTTTTTTTATTTCACATACCACAACAGTTATTTCTTTTTTTTTATAGTTTGGTCATGAAAAAGAATTCATATATGAAATTGAATTGAACGTATGAAAATATGCAAAACTAAAATTTCGATAAGCGTTTCATTTTTGATTTGGCAGTTGATCTATTGATTATTTGAAATAAAACTATTGTCCTATTGTTTCAACACTGTGTGATACTTAACTATATGTTTATTCGTTACATTTACAAAATTTATTTAAATTCGAAAATACACGACTTCTTTAGTTAAAATAAAAATGCAGTATGCTCGTCGGAATATATATATATATATATATATATATATATATATATATATATATATATATGTATATACAAACATATATGTATATATATATATAAATATATGTATATATATATACATATATAACGATTTTAAGACAATAAATTAAAAAAAAATCACGACGCAAGACCTGAGTAGAAAATCAAAAGCTGTAATCATCCTTTTTGTAAATGATCAAACAATAATAACAGAGAAGATGTACTTCAAAATACATTTTTTTAACAAAAGAATGTATTTGAATTCCAAATAACCACTAGAAAAATCACATTGATGGTATTATAAAAAAGTAAACCAGATCAAATATGGTGTTAAACAATAAAATGTTATAATAGAACTAGTGAATTACATTTCTTGGGAGGTAAAGTATCATATCTAGAGGAAATAGGTAATAAGTAAAAAAGAGGAAGATTCGGAATAATGAACAGGATAATATTATTTAATTTTTTGTAATATACTTTTACGGTAGGAACTTTTCTACTTTAAAAACATTAAGGCATATACATACATATGTTTCTTTACCACATTTGTAAAAGTGAAATTAATCACAGTCCGATAAAAACGTTTCTGAATATATCAAAGAAGCAAATTCAATTTTTCAACCGGTAATAAAAAAAACTCTTTAAAAATTAAAGTATTCACAAAACTCCTCTCCTTTGGAAGTATTTTCTAACTGATTATTGTTAAATGCAAAATGTTCGAATAACATCAAACATGTTAATTTTATTATTTATTTGCATATAAGTTCGATAACACCTTTTACAAGTCTATCACATTTTATAATATTCTTAAAAGTAGCAGAGAAAAATATTTATATTGAATTTTAATACTATTTTTTTTATTAATCATGTTAGAGAATTTTTCAATGGAATATGAAACGAAATTTGTAGAGAAATTTCTATACAAAAACTATTCACTAACAATAAGTATAAAACTTTCCGTTCATTTTAAAACACAATAGCTTATTTTCTTCATTGAAACTTCATTTCATGTTATATTGATTCAATGTATTGCGACTGAAATCAAATAAGACCATCGTACTTTGATATAGTGGAATAACATATTCACAATGCGCTTCGTATCGTACATATATTTTCACTTGCAAATAAAACGAATGAATCGCATCTTTGTACATTGGTGTTTCATACAGAAATAGATTATTTATTACCATTTACAAATTAATAATTTTTTATCACAAAGCACAAAAAAAATCAGATCAAAAATGTTCAATAAATCATTTTTGATCATTTTTAATTGTTGCTTCTGTGCATTTTGATAACTTGTTCAAATTTTATTTGAAAAAACCTTTCTTTAACAAAAATTCATATATACACATATATATATATATATATATATATATATATATATATATATATATATATATATATATATATACGAAGTCAGACAATTAAGTAATGCGACAAAATTCAAAAATCGAGTATATTTAAAAATTAAGGTACATCGCTGCGATCCCCTTCAAAGTAGTCCCCTCCCGCATCTATACACTTATTCCAACGAGTTTTCCAGTTTTCGTAACAATTCTGGAACACTTCTTGTGGGACCTCTCCGAGTACCCTCGTCACAGATTCTTGGATATCTTCAACGGAGTCAAAATGTCGACCTTTGACGAATTTTTTCATATGGGGGAATAGGAAAAAGTCGCAGGGTGACATGTCCGGTGAAGAGGGCGGTTGTGGTAACGTTGCGATGCCTTTAGACGCCAAAAACTGAAAGACACTGAACGCACTGTGACAGGGAGCATTGTCGTGATTCAGAACCCAAGTCTTCGCGATCTCTGGACGCACTCTGAGCACCCTTTTTCGTAATTTTTCGAGCACATTGCGGTAGAATACTTGATTTATGGTTTGTCCAGGTGGTACGAACTTTTTGTGGACCACCCCTTTGCTGTCGAAGAAGCAAATCAACATGGTTTTCACTTTGGACTTGCTCATTCTCGCCTTCTTTCTCACGGCCTTTTTTAAAATCGGCATGCCACCGAAGTACCTGACTACGACTCAGGGCATCACTACCATACACTTTAAGCACTTTTTCATAAGTTTCTGTCGCGTTTCGCCGAGTTTTGCACAAAATTTTATCGCGCACCGTTGCTCTAAATTTCTCTGTTCCATTTTCGTGACATGCACTACTCGCGCGTTATTACAAAACACTAAACAGCTGGCGAAGAAATGATCGTACGAGGGTGATCAAGGTCTCAATCGAGAGAGTAGGGATCTGCTATTACGGTGGCGGAGTTACAGGTTCGCAGTGTTACCACAGGCCGAGAAAAAAAATCGGTCGCATTACTTAATTGTCTGACCTCATATATGATACGAGGAACATCTAAAACTTTTTCATACGAGGTCAGATATAAAGAGAGGGCGTACCGATCTGTGCGAATGCTTATTGTGTGCTTTGTGTCATCAGTGATCATTTAAGAATACATGCCTACAGTAAGGTTGACATAACGTAAGCTGCACAGGATCAGGAGCGCATCGTTCCTGGTATACTTGCCGCTGAAGAAGTGCGAAAAAGCTCGTCGATTCGAGACTGTTAGTCATCGAATCGGTCAATGTTAAGATTGAGAGATTTCGATTCAGTTAGTGCTACAGGTGGGGGTTCTCTTTGGTTCGTTGCAACCCTGAGGCAACGTTGTGTTGCCTACCCAGGGAAACACCGCTCTTTTTTCGGACGATACTGTGATGATTGCACAATTGTGGCAGGCAAGTTCGCTTACGTATGTCTGTAACAACACCTCGATGATTTCACTAAGTACTGCGTTACTTGGAGTTAATAGTGTGTAGATTTAGATAGATAGATAGATTATGTTTGAGGGGGGAGGAAACTATCTTGCCTCCCGGCACTTAGACTTAAGGTCCATTATGCCTTCCCTCGGCTTGATCAAAACTACTCGGGAAGTCTCGCTTCCTTCCAGAAGTCTATCAGCCCGCCCGAGTTTATAGATCCTAGTTAGGCCGCGGTGAGGAAAAATCCCCAAACCATCGTCGCCTTAAATTGACCCATGCCGGACATTCCGCGCGGGTCTCGTTGGCCCCCCTACACCATCTACACTTCCCGTCCGTCCTTCGGCCTTGTGTATATTCGTGGTAGCCCTTAGTCTCCCGTGTCCTGTGACAATTCGCACCAGGAGCCGGGAGAAGGATCTGGCACTTGTATAGATTCTCTTGGTCCAGTTTTTATTTGGAGCCTGGCCTAAGAGTACCCTGGATTGACGGCAACCGTCAATCTTTAGCCACCATTCTGAGTGTTCTGACTCGATCCACTCCCGAATGGCACCCTTAGCCCAGCATCTCGCTAGCCCTATAAAGGGCTCTGGCACCTTCACTGCGGACCTGGCTCCTAATGAGGCCAGTCTGTCCGCTATTTCGTTCCCCGTGTGTAGATTTACTGCACGCTCAAAATAAGAATTTTGATTTTGGAAAGATTAATTTGAAAGATGAACCTTGTTCAGATAGATCTGGTAGAAAAATAATTGCGGTTTAATACCTTCAAATTTATATACATTTTTCTCAGCTAATAATTAATTTTATTAACCCAAATAAGCACCATTAGAATCGAAAAGTTTTGTTAATTACAATTTTTGTTAAATAATTTGGTGGTGTAAAACTCCGAAGTTCTGGAGTTGATAAAATCTCGAAATGCATTTTCGGCAGCAGCTTGGTTGTTGAAGACTTTACCCTGTAAGAAGTTGTCGAAATGCTTAAACAAGTGATAATCTGTTGGCGAAATGTCTGGTGAATATGGTGGATGAGGCAACATTTCATATCCTAATTCATTTCATTTTTGGAGAATCAATTGTAATTCGTGTAGTCGTGCATTTTCGTGCAGCAGAATAGAACTTTATCGATTGACTAATGCGGGGACCAGATGTCGGAGTTCTTCGTGAATTTTGTCGATTTCTTGACAATAAATCTGAGTTGTAATGGTTTCACCAGGATTCAAAAAACTGTAGAGGATTACCAAGCGTAAACCACCAAACAGTTACCATTATTTCCTTTTGGTGTAATTTCGGTTTCACGAAATGCCTCGGGGCTTCATTTTTGTCCAACCATTGTGCAGACCGCTTTCTGTTGTCGTAAAGGGTTCACTTTTTGTCATACGTTACAATAAGATTGAGAAATGGATCGTTTCTGTTGGGTAAAAGAAGCGTAGAACAAACTTCCTAATGGTGATTTTTTTTGTTTTCGTTTAGTTCGTGAAGCATCTATTTATCAAACTTTGTTTATCTACCTAGATGTTTTCAGTGATATAGAACTGTTGGATGACTAATGCTTAACTTTTGTGCAAGGTCTCAAATGGTTGTGCGTGGTTCTGATACAACTAACGTCTTCAGTGTGAACTTTATTATGAACTGTAGAAGGATGCCCGCGATCTTCTTCATATCAAGGCTCTCGTGCCCAGCATGAAAATTTTGGAACCACCACAGTTCATTCCTTAAAAGCATTGTTTAGTATACGAATAGTTTTGGTTGCTTAACCAATCGTTTTGAATTCATACAATTAAATGCTCTTATTTACTTTTTTCATCTTTAATTCAATAGCCCTATTTGAAGCAAAATTAATAATAAAACCAAAGTCAATATTACCAAAATATAGAATGAAATTCATGAATATGATTAAATTACACTTTTATTGAAAAAAAATAAGGTAAGAATTCAGAAAACAAAAATAGCAATTATTTTTCTTCTTACCTAATGAATAACAAATGAATTTTTGCAATGATTTTATAAAAGAACTACGATGAAATATATCTGCGAGATGAACACACTAATATTCAACAGCAAGAATTATTAATAGACATATATATATATATATATATATATATATATATATATATATATATATATATATATATATTGATTATATATTATAATACTGCGCGCATATATGCGATATGAGCGGGCGCGGAGCCCTTAGGTGATCGACGAGTGTAGCGAGTAAAGGGCAAAGGACCCTGATCTTTTTAAAAAATGAAATTTATTATTTTGTATTTCCTATAGAAGTAAAATTGAAATTACCTAAGAATTTTCAATTTACTGTTTATGTATCACGTTTCATTTCTTATTATATGTATACATACATTAACAATGCAAATATATATATATATATATATATATATTATATACATATATATATATATATATATATATATATATTATATACATATATGTATATATATATATATTATATGTATATGTATATGTATATGTATATATATATATATATATATTATACATATATATATATATATATATATATATATATATATATATATATATATATATATATATTAAGAATAAAAATGAGAAAGATTGTTTTTTATTAAATTATCAAAAAAATAATTAATTATTCAAAATTTTATTTTAACAAAATTAAAGGAAATGAAATATCCATTTTCCTACTTTTTATTTTTTTATTAAAGAAAAAGAATTTTATAACAATAAAAACCTACATTTTTCGACATTCTGTCCGTAGGACAAAGTGACGAGTATCTATGGTCATGGGAAATGTTTCCTTGGTCAGCTTATAGGTTACAAGTTTAATTCATTATGTTTCGTTCTTAGCCATTTTTTATATTTAAATATATTGTCTTTCTATGTTTCTTTCTCTTTTTCGGTCATTTTTGACGGGCTGTACACTAGTAATTAAATAAAGTATACTGGTAAATAAATTTTTATTTCGCTCAAGAAATATTAGCAGTTAACATAAAGTTATAAATGTACATATATATATATATATATATATACATATATATATATATATATATATATATATGTATATGTATGTATGTATTATAACTACAGTTGACTTTAATAAAGGAATTTAACGGCTCATTATTCTGTTATAAATTCAGAAAACTTATAAATTTCTAATGATAAAACATAAACGTTAATTTTATAAAACGTTAGATATCATTTAAATAAAAATTATTGTTTCAGCCACATAAGTATTTTAATTTTATATCACACAGACACATTTCATCCTAAGTTTCGTGATAATAAATCTCCAAGGTCTGAGACACAGACGAGGATAAAACAGTAATGAAAAACATGACAATTAACATCGTATAATACGACCGGACAAGTTCTGCGCGACGAAATTGCACCCGAAGAATGTACACATTTGTATCTTGAAGACGGTAATAAAAATTGATCATTATTTTGGTGGGACGCAAGAGAATAACATACGACACGAGATAAAGTGCACATGAAGACAAAGCGGTCTCTGTTGTATAGTTTATCGATCACGACCAACTCGTTCATTTAAGTCTACCGCGGGTCATTTCCGACATATTTACGACACGATGGCGGTTCGACGCTCTGATCTTCCTTTAAGAGCTGTGTGTAATAGAGCTCTACTTCACGACGAACCCCTTTTTAGAAGACCGCACAAAATTGTTTTGTAAATCTTTTTTCATTGCCGCGTGACCGACTGACGTGTGAGCAATAATGTTCCTTTTTATTGAGAAAACAGGTGATTTAGACACATAAAAAAATAATAGCATGTAGTTTTTTTACACATATCTTATCAACTAATGTCCATCAGATGGTAAGACACATTTATGTATTGATATATTATATATATATATATATATATATATATATATATATATATATATATATATATATATATATACATTTATACGAGGATGATTTGAAAAGTTTGCGGTTTAACATACAAGTGGGAGTAATACTTTAAATATTTGTGGCGCATTACAAAGTGATACCTATCTTATACATAACCTCAAAGCCTATAATAAATGTGCGAAGGAGTTTTTTTGTTGCAAACATCAATTTAGATAAAGTTCTTTTTGTGCCGTTGTTGAAATGGATAAAGTTGAACAACGTGCGGTGATAAAGTTTTTATCAAAAAAGGTTTAACGCCAACAGAAATATTTAATGAGATGAAAAATGCATTGGGTGATAGTGCACCTTCATATACAATCCTAAATAAATGGGCAGCTGATTTTAAATATGGGCGTGCAAGCTTAGAAGATAAGCCGCATAGTGGACGTCCGAAAACTGCAACGACAGAAGAAATAATCCACAACGTGCATGACAATGTCTTACACGATCAGCGATTGAAGGTGTCTGAAATTGCTAAGGTCGTGGGTGTCTCAGATGAACGCGTGTATCACATTCTAACTGAAGAGTTAGGTATGAAAGAGAGCTATCGGCAAAATGACTCCCAAGTTTGCTAACATTTGATCATAAACGCATTCGAGTACAGATCTCCCAAGACTGTTTGGATCGAAAAGTGATACGAATGACGGCGATTTGTGACTACAGATAAGACTTGGATTCACCATTTACACTTCAGAGTTAAAACAACAATTAAAGCTATGGAAGCATGGTGATTCTCCGCCACCAAAAAAAGAAAAATAATTTTTATCCGCTGGAAAATTTATGGCTTCAATTTTTTGGGATGTTATTAATTGACTACTTTCTACAGGGTCAAACGATAACGGAAGAGTATTATGCTAAGCTTTTGGATCGACTCGATCAAACAATTTGTGTAAAAAGACCAAGCTTATCAAGGAAAAAAATCATGTTCGACTATGACAATGTACGTCTCCATACAAATGTTGTATCCATGGCAAAACTTGCTGAATTAAAGTACGATTTGTTGCTCCATCCGACTTATTCTCCAAATTTGGCCCTCTCAGATTTCCCAAATCCCCTCAGATTTCCCTCATCTGTACCCAAAACATAAAAAAATCTTTGGTGATAGGCGATTTCATCAGATGAAGAACTGATAGAAACAGTAAATAGCTTTGAGGGCCTCCAAGAAAAGGATTTCCGGGATGGGAAAAAGGGACTGAAGTATTACTGGATGAAGTGCATTGAAGTTTAGGAATATCATATTGAAAAATAAAAGTTTTTTTAAAAATACAAGCTATATTCTTTCATAGTAAGGCCGCGAAATTTTCAGGTTGTCCTCGTATATACATATATATATATATTCAAGCATTTATTATTACAGAGATACAGATTTTTAAATAATTTAATGTTTTTACTTGGAACAAATATATATTTTTTTCGTTGTATACGAATATTACCAACTTTTGTAGAAAATATCTCTTATAACATGGTATTTTATTAATGTGAGTTCATGAATTACATTGCTCGTAGAAATGTAATGGCATTATACTGTTTATCATAATAAATAAATTAATAAAGTAAATACACTTCCTCCTTTTTTTGTACAAGATTTTAAACTTTTAAAAAATGTGATATATAATTTACTTAACATTAAATAAAAAAATTGAAAAATAAAACTTTATTCAGATTTTACGGTACCTGACTACTTAGAAGTAAAAGTGTATTAAATTTAGCATTCGGAGTTGTCATCCAAGTATATAATTTAACATATTAAGCCCCGCTGCTGCGAGTATGCAACATTAATTTTGGAATTTTTTCTCTGCCAAAAACATTTTTATAACAGTAAAAATTGATTCAATAACAATAGAAATTCATTATTAATTTTTAAGATATTTTCAAAGGTAAGAAAAAAATAGCGGAATGAATGTAGACTTTCAAAAGCCAGACTAAATATATATGTATGTATGTATGTATGTATATATATATATGTATATATATATATATATATATATATATATGTATATATATATATATATATATATATATGTATATATATATATATATGTATATATATATATGTATATATACATTTACATATATACATTTACATATATATACATATAAATATATATATATATATATATACATACACACATATATATATCTAAATATATATACATATATATATATATATATATATATATATATATATATATATATATATATATATATATATATATATGTAAAAGGTGCAACGTTTTTCTCCACCCGAAGTATTTTAGCTACTATCACGTCATTTGATTGGGATTTTAATAAAATAAATGAACTTAAAATTTAAAATAGACTAGTTTTTATATTCACTTTGGAAATATTTTTTTTGATAATACTAACATTAGTCGCCGCTGTTGCGTATACACATCTCACTGTGGAAAACCGATGTTTTTAAGTTTTTTCTTTTTAACACCAAATTAATTAGAAGGAACTTACAACCAAACCATGTTAAGCGTTTTCAAAAATTCCTACGATTTAGAGTAGCGGCATTTGATGGATCAAATGAATTATCTAGAGGATTAGTAGTCGGATAGTTACCTTACATAACAAAAATATGTTCCTTGTCATAAAAAGAAATATCATCAATTACACAATTTAATACAAAACTATAATTGAAATATATTAACATTTATATAAACACAGTGAAGACGCTATGAAGGTGGATTAAAAGCGAATAAAGAATATGGAATAAGTATTCTTAAAGCTGATCAGTAATTGTATGCATAAAAATGAATTGTTCATGATTGATTTAAGAGAAGTATCAGAAGGAAACAGAAAGATAGGACGAAGCACAGAATTGTCTTAAAAAAATAAGTAGAGGAGCAGTTAATGTTAAAGACGAAAATACGATTTAGCCCGAAAATAAAAAAAAATTATCATACAGTGCAACATAAAATAAACAAGATGAGGTTTAAAAAGGATGAGAAACATAATCTTTAAAAATTGTAGACCAGGCTATACATGGTAAAATTAATCGTTTTTGGTACGTCATCCTAAAATATATTTTCATATGACTTAAAATTTTACGGCTACTTGAGCTTCAGTAAGCGAAATAAAGAGGAGTACATCACTAATAATAGTGCACTAGTAATATTTTATTAACGGTATAAAAATATAAGATGCAATACAGTCAATTATTTCCGATGTCTTTGTATATTATTGTTTAGAAAACTTTCTTAATCACTAATTGAAAAATGTATAAAAAAAAATAAAAAACAATGTGCAAAAATTGTATTGACGTATAGTAATAATTGTGGAATATAATACTTCTCAAATAGTTAACTTCCATACCTGTTAAGAATACTTCTATTGTAGAATGAATACAGTTTACTGTTTATGTAGCACAAGTAATATTTAACTTCGAGTATCGAAAATGAAGCCGGTAGAAAAAATAAACGTAGCCATTATATAAAAGTGTGAATCAGTACAGAGAAGCTATCAATGTGGCTATAAAATGAGAGCGTGACGGGATGACGAACTCCAGTCTTGAAGAAGTTACGGTCAATTACGTCTTGTGAAACTGCACTCTACGATTTCAAGATGTTTCATCGACCACTGTAAGTAGTTTTAACCGCGTAAGTATATAGTTTAAGTTATACGGATCACAATTTCTGATCATCTTGACTGGAGTGCTCTGGTTTCACTGCACAGTTCATGGGTTGCTAGAAAAGAAACGCGTTGATCGTTGGAATACGAAGGATGATAATGCAATGTGTCATTTCTGATAAAGTGAGTTTTGTCAACATTAAATCAGAACGTAGGTTAGTATTTGTTGATGTTAATAAAATTTAATATCAAATTAAAATCATATATTGATTTTCGGATGACATCCGAAGTTACATGACAAATTTTGATTCTGATATTATGACAAATCTCGTCGTCACCTGCAGCTCGGGTCTGATAGGCCCTCGCAGTAACCTGATCTCCGAACGTATACGCTCACGGTTTATGTCGCTCTTAACCCTGGATGCTCTGTAGGGTACATTTTCTCGAAGTGATGGAGCAGTTTTCCAAGGCTCCCGAGGGAAGCGCTTCGTAGTGGAGAATCAGCGGAGCTCCAGGTTGGCCGGTGGAGACAAACCTCTTACTGACTCGTTTTGTGTGGTGTACGCCGGATCACAGACCATTCATCTCCTCGCACTACGCTTTCAGCAGACTAGGCCGCTGGAAGCGGTAGTGTTCGACGACGAGGTCGTTCGTGCCTAGCCCGCGGACTGGAGCGTTGTCGCTGGCAAATGTCCTTGCATGTGCAGCGCGGGCATGAAGAGCCCTTGCTTTGCTTAAGTACCGAGCGTATGCCCTCACGACTCGAATTGGTCATATTCCTGGTGTGTTGCATGGAACGGTATACCTCTCTTATGGTGGAGCATTTTTCGTCACCCCCTCCAGGAGTTCGCCTCTTGGTGTTAAGTTAGCGTAATTCCAGGTCGGCCAATGAAGGCAGACCTCTTACTGACTTTTATTTTTGGCTGGCGCCAGGTCAGTGACCATCGACCGCCTCGCACTGCGCCAACAGCAGGTTAGGCCGCTGATGAGAGCAGTGTTCGGCGACAAGGCCGTTTGTTTTCAGTCCATGGACCAGGGCGTTGTCGCTGGATCTCGCCTCCCCGTACAAACGGCTAGCTTGTCGACGGACAAACTCGTCAATCGTAGGGAGGCGAAGATCCCGGTGAATGACAAATGCAATGAAATATGCGACTTTGTAGAACAAACCAGTCAATATAACTGTGAGAGCGATTCCATAGACATATGCGAAACGATAAGATATATGCCTTACGAGCGAAGCTAGTCAGTGGAGCGACTGGTGAACGAGCCCTCCGGGGGTAATCGAGCATTGCGAGTAGGAGGAAGACTCTCCTGATCTATTTAAAAAAGTTCTGTAAAATTTCACTAAAAAATCTGCAGACATTTTAAATGAAATTATTATTAATGATGACACCCGAAGTTACACGAACTTTTTACGAACAATTATGATAATGATGTACAACTTTATAAAATAAGTACGTTGCAATATATCTGAGAGAATGATTATATAGACATACTAACTTATATATATATATATATATATATATATATATATATATATAGATAGTGAGCGAATATACGCGATATGAGCGAAACGAGCAGGGGCGGAACCTCCAGTCGTCGGCGAACGAAGCGAGTAAGTGGCAGAGTCCTTTTTTATGTAAAACAATTGGTTAATTTCATCATTTGTACATCGTAACATTGATAGTAGGTAGGAATGTAGGTATATATATATATATACATATATATATATATATATATATATATATATATATATATATATATGTATCTACATTCCCACTCGAGATACTTCGAGAAAACTATTTATCTGTACGTTTTAAAAAATGTTACATAACACTCCTATTATTTTTCTTCTAGATTCAGAAAGAACTCGCTAGTTTCTGTAAGTGAAATAAATCTAAGGTAAGCTTTTCGTACAAAAACTTATGTAGGATATCAGTTGTTTCGTTGCAAAACCAATTTCCGATTGACAATGCTATGTTAAGAGTAAGAGAAAACATTTATAGATAATATGAAAAAGTATTTCAAGTTAAACTCTACAATATTCTACAATTATTTTCGCTTGTATTTTTATATTTTGATTAATATAGAAAATGATGTTTATATTTTCTTTTCGAACTATCTGTATTCTTACAATTTCAATTATTTAATGAGAAGTTGGCAACAATATGTTGCTTTGCACTTTTGTATGGTTATAGTACTTTCTTTGCTAATTTTATATCTGTCCTTTTTAATTATAACAACAAAGTATATTAGTATTAAAAATAAATAAGAATATAATAACGGTTATTACATAAATGTAAATATTAGGTTGGTAGAAAATTAATTAATTACAGTTTAAAACCTTCAAATTCATACACATCTTTCTCAGCTAGCTGTTCCAAGTAGTCCAGAACTGTTGGATGACTAACGCCTAACTTTTCTGCAATCTCTCGAATTGTTGTGTATGGTTCTGATTCAACTAACGTCTTTAGTTGATCGTTAGGGACGTCGTAAGGACGTTCCGCAACCTTCTCCATCCTCAAGGATCTCGTCTCCAGCACAAATTTTTAGAAATAATTTTTACACCGTACATTCCTTAACAATACCCATACCAAAAGCATCGTTTAATTTACGAGCAGTTTCTGCTGCTTTACCATCCGTTTTGAACTCATACAGAAGATTGCTCTTATTCTTATTCTTTTTCATCTTTAATTCAATAGTCTAATTTGAAGTAAAATTAGAAATGAAATCAAAGTCGATGTTACAAAAATACAGACCGATAAATACACTTTAAAATGATATTAAAATGAACACGACGAAATGATATTTTCATTGAAAAAATAAGATTAGAATTCAGAAAAAAAAATTGTAATTATTTTCCTACCACAATAATATTTATCTATATTTACCTCTATAGTTTATAAATGTAGATATATGTACAAAGAATAATTAAATCAAAACAAAACAAATCAACAAGTTTTCCATAAATAGAATATATTAGCGTTTAACATGCAAGACAACTCGTTCATTCTTAATTCGGAAAAGTTAATTAACTTGAAAAGATCTAGTAATTAAATGTACATTACAGCTCCGAAACTAACGGCAAATGTTAAATCAATGGATATTGATATTTATAACATATCCTGTATATTCGTTATTAATTTTATACGTTTCTATTAATAATTTACGTTTCTACTAATTACTTACGTTTGACCAAATAATTTAATTGAAACAATTTAATTAGGAAAGTGATGTTCGTATTACTGAAAATTTATGAATATTTGATGAGACGTTTCGCATTTAAATTATTTTAGTCATTATTCCGAGGGTTGTATCTATAACTGTGTTTGTAAACAGAAATTTATTATACATATATATATATATATATATATATATATATATATATATATATATATATATATATATACAAATTTGACATATCTGGATGTGAAAGGATCATTGTGTATTGTACGTATACAAATTATATAATTATAATCATTTTTTATAAAAAAAATTTATGTAAAAATATAAATTAAATATTACAAAATATTTTTAAACATAATTATTATTTTAAATTTCTTATGAGCTTCAATTTAAATACTTGGGCTTTAAATCAAACATAAAATATTGATTCAGTTGTGTACGTTGTTTTAAATTTAATAGATATTGCGTGAACTAGTAACTTTTCTAATTTGAATTAACCACTTAATTGGTTATGTGGAATATATCAGTGTTGCTCATTTTTTATCCGCGCAAACTACCCACTTAAAAGGTTAAGAATGGATTAGCAGTGATTGAGTACTAATGGTGAATAGTCACTGATGTCTGAAAGTAGTCAATATATTTAAGAAATTGTACTTCCTCACGTAGAATAATTTAATAAGTAATACATCTTAAAATTCCTCAGCTGTTTGTCATTAATCAGTGATTACTGTCGTTTTCTCCTTTTTTTTGTTGCTGAACACAACAGACGAAATCTGATAACAACTGGACAAGTGTGAGGAATGTCAGTATATTCACTATATTATATATTTATTTTTATAATAGAATATCTGATAACCTAGAAATTAATATTTAAGGATAGAAAAAATTTAAATTTAGTGTTGTATTGGGTATTGGAATTAAGTCGTAGCGTTTTCTTCATGAAAAAGATCGTTTATTTTAAATGAAATTGAAAAAAACATATCATTCAAAGTATTGTCCATCGTTATCCACTACTTTTTCCCATCTTTCGGGCAGGAGATGAATACCACGTCGGAGCAACGGCTCGTCTTTAGATGCAATCTACGAATCGACCAATTTTTTGCAATCTTCATAACAAGTGACCTTCTGCCCAGACATGCCATGACTCATCGATCGAAACAAGTGGTAATCAGAAGGAGCAGTATCTGGAGAATACGGCCGGTGGGGTAGGACTTCCCGTTTGAGCGTTTCCAAGTATGTTTTGACCGGTTTTGCGACGTGCAGATGAGCATTGCCGTGCTGCAAAATCACTTTGTCGTGCCTTTCAAAGTATTCCGGTCGTTTTTCCTTCAATGCACGACTCAAGCGTATCAATTGTAGTCGGTAGCGATCCCCAGTAATGGTTTCATTCGGTTTGAGCAGCTCATAGTTGATCACACCCTTATGATCCCACCAAATACAGAGCATGTGCTTGGATCCATGGAAATTTGGCTTCGCCGCTGGTGTTGATGGTTGGCCGGGCTTAACCCATGACTTTCTGCGCTTTAGATTGTCGTAGTTGATCCACTTTTCATCGCCCGTGACAATTCGATACAAAAATCTCTTCCTTTTCTCTCGTTGAAGCGTCTCTTGGTAAAACGCTACGAATTAATTCCAACACCTAATACTTTTTGCAAACAATATCCATTGAAATGTAATGTATATTTTTTAAAAAGTTGATGAATATATTTTTAATATATTATAAATATTTTTTATTTATTTTTATACTTAATATTCATAATAATTTGAATATAAACTGTCAACAAAAATTGTCAATATAAAATTAAGACGTATACAATTTTATATGAAAACCTATTTAATGTACTCACCGGCGTGTTTGTGAAATTATTTAGTGAAACTGAAACGCAGGGACGGATATTGAATGAAAAAGGTAATTAGTAGCATGCCAATTAGTGCGCTGATGTGTGTTACTTCAGTGTGGGATTAAATTTAATGAAGTATGAAATACAGGTGTAAAAAGGCTCAATTATTGAATACTTTTAATTGACATTTGATTATTTTCATAGAATTTTCTCTATCGTTATGATCAATTGAAAATATTGATTACTATTTATATGTTAAAATATAATTTGCTTATTAAGCCTAAATTGTAATTAAAAAAATAATTGATGACTTTAAATGGTTGTGTATCGGTGCTTCTACTAGTCATTAAATGACACTAATGAAAAATAGCACGTTTTAATTGAAAACAAGGTTTTCATTCAAAAAAAGAATTTTATTAAATAAAATAAATATGTTTATAAAAGTATAATTAAACAAATCAACGTTCAACATTATTAGTTATTATTAGATTGGTAGAAAATAATTGCAGTTTATGACCTTCAAATTCATATACATTTTTTAATTTTTGTGGTTTCAAGTGGTTCAGAACTGTTGGATGATTGACGCCTAACGATGGACAATACTTTGAATGATATGTTTTTTTCAATTTCATTTAAAATAAACGATCTTTTTTCATGAAGAAAACGCTACGAATTAATTCTAACACCCAATATTTTGAATGAATAGATTTTTGAAATTCTATATGATAAAATAATGTTTGTATTTGTGCATATAATACATATATATATATATATATATATATATATACACATATATTTCTCCGATATCATTTACTGCAGCCTAAGAAGAAGTTTTTAAATCGCTCGACTGGGAGGACAAAGGAATCGAAATAAAAGGCGAAAGATTAACACTTTCGGTTTGGTTATGATATCATTATCTTCACAAGTATTCTGGAAGAGCTACATAAGAGGATAAAAGAATTAGATGATATCAGACATACAATTGACCACGAAAAAACGAAAGTGTTGTTCAATGCCTTCGTCTGCCCAAAGAAAACTGAAATAAAGGAACAGGAATAGATGTTACGAAGTATGTTTATCTAAGCCAGCTTATCAGCAAGGATAGATAATTGATTGAAGAAGTAAAGAGGATAATAAAAATGGGATCAGGCGCATTTGGACGAAAAGCCTCGAAATCGACAATCCAACTCTACTTGAAGAAAAAAGTATTTGATCCAAGTACACTACCAGTCCTTACCTACGGCAGTGAAACATGAGTGCTTAACGCCAAAATCATTCAAAGATACCAAACAACTCAGAGAAGCATGGAAAGATGAATACTAGTGATAACAAGAAGAGATAAGGAAAGAATAGAATGAATACAAAAACAGACAGAAGTCACAGATGTAATAAGAAGAGTAAAAAGTCTGAAATGGAAATGGGCGGGGCATGTTACAAGAAGAGAAGACATCTGATGGACAACAGAAATTATTAACTGGGAACCAAGTAATATGAAAAGACCAAGAGAGAGACCAATGAACAGGTGGGTAAGGAAATTAAAATTTTTATTGGAAATTAGTTGAAAAAAGAGAGGCATTCAATCATACAAAAAGAAAAATCATGGAAGAGGCCTTTATCCAGCAGTGGATTGATAAAGGCTGATGATGATAATAATGATATATATATATATATATATATAAAGTACAAAAATAAAAAAAAATAAAATTAATTATAATGTATTATTGAATGAGTATATTTTCATTCAGTATTATACCCAAATATTTCGTTCAAGTGGTTATTGGGTGTTTAAAACACTGATTTATTATTTGTGATTACAGAGCACGGGAAACTATGATCAGTCTCCAAAAAATACCTTTATTAATCTTTAAATCAATTTAACATGTTTTATTTTTAAAGTTTTTCTATTATTTTCTCGTTATATAACAGGAAAAGCCAATCAGATAATTTTAGAAAGTCAAAATACTGAAGGCAATATGGAAACAGTTGTACGTTGAAAATAAACGTTAGAATATCTTAAAAATAAATTCATAAATTTGCTATCATCTCATCTGAACAACCATAATAAGTTGTCAAAAACAATGGTATACTTCATGTCTTGACTGTTGTTAGCGTTTATAAGGTACATGTTTTTTTGGAACATTAAAAAGACATACTTTGAGCTCGGCTTGCGAGTCTTTCTGTGACTATTATTGTCTTGTAAAGAAATGATTTTGATTTTTAAGGATTATATCTACTAATGTGCTAATTTCTCAATGATTAATTTATAACTTATCATTATAGATTGTATTATAGTACAACACTATTATTCTATGTTATCAATAATACTACATCACTTTATTACAATCCTTGTTTTTATCACTATACCGAGTTTACAGTCGGCGAACAGTTCTTCATAAAAGTATTAATATTAAAAGCAAATATCAAATTTTTTTTACGTAGATCGAAAAGTAGGAATATCTTATTTTAACCACATATCTGAACAATTAAAATGCAGTGACATACATTCATTTTATTAGGTTGATGCAAAAGTAATTACGGTTTTTATAATTTAAGTTTGGCGCCGATTTTTCTAGTTATCGTTTCTTTGTTTATAGTCATATGTGTCAGTGATACATCATTGTAAACAATCAAATTTGCACTACTGATTTCAATTTGTCTGTTGTTTTCATTATTTAATATTGTTGGATACAATCTTAAATTAGTCGTGGAAAAAAGTAAATTTGCGCGATTTTGTGAATTTTGATGAAATTAGACGAGTTTAAATTGGGACGTAAAGCAACAGAAATTGCTCGAAATATCAAAATTGCTTTTGGCGAAGAGTCAATTAGTGAACGTATAGCTCAACACTGGTTACAAAAATTTCGTAATGGAAACGAAAGTTTTGATGATGAGGAGAGTCGTGGAAGTCCTTCAGCTAAAGACAATAATGATTTAAGAACTACTACTGAAGCGGACCCATGTAAAACAACTCGAGAAGCGTCAGAAGAAGAACTCAATGTTACTCAATGTTGATAATTCAACACTTGTTCGACATTTGAGCCTAATTGGAAAAAAAAAGTTAGATAAATGGATACCGTATGAACTAAACGAACATCAAGCAATTCGGCAATATGAAATCTGCTCTGCGCTACTTTTGCGTAACATATCTCTTTCTTGACCGTATTGTTACATGTAATTTAAAGTGGATTATCTACAACATTCATCACAGTGGCTAGACTGAGGAGAAACACCAAAACAGTTTCCTCAACTGAGGCTTCATGAAAAAAAAGATTATGGTCACTGTTTGATGGTCGGCGAGTGGCATCATTCACTACAATTTCTTAAATCCAGTGAAACAATAATAGCAGATAAATATTGTCAGGAAATTGAAAAAATGCATGAGAAATGGCATCCTTTACGACCAGTATTAGTCAATCGAAGAGAACCAATTCTCCTTCATGACAACGCCCAGCCACACGCCTCACAAATGACTTAAAAAAAATAAATTAACTGGGTTATGAAACCTTACCTCGCCCACCTTATTATCCGAGTCTGTCTTCGACTGATTATTATTTTTTAAAATTTTTTAGTAACTTCCTACTAGAGAAGGTTTTCAAAGATCAAGCATCATCTCAAAGCGCTTTCGACGAATTCCTTAATTCCAGGACTCCAGAATTCCATCTTGTAGGAATAAACAATCTTGTTTCCCGTTGGGAGAAATGTGTGCAGGCAAATTGTCTTTATTTTGATTAATAAATATTATTTTCAACTGATATATGCGTCTTTACACTCGATACGTAAAAACCGCAATTATTTTTGTACCAACGTAATAGTATAATCCTATGATGGATGGATAGTATCGCAATCAAAGTATCTGGATCTATTCCTAAGGTTATGTATTACATTTAGGTATTTGTTATTATATATTATTTTAAAGCATTTTTTATAAACCCATGCATTATATACATATATATATATATATATATTTATATATATATGTACATATATACATATATATATATATATATATATATATATATTTTGAAATAAAATAAACCTGTTAGTTTCAAATAAATAACAAACTATTTAACTAAAAAATCATAATAATAAATAATAAAAATAAAATATAATAACTAATATTTATAGTATTGTACAATGAAATATTCTAATTTTATATATTAAATTATAAAAAGTTTTATCATTTTCTGACATGATTAATAACTAATAAAGAATTAAAAAAATTACAATTAGACGTGAGGTGAGGTACTTAATACAAAATTATTCAAAGGTCTATTTTAATTAAACAATATTTTTTATAATATGTTCTTGTATTAGGGATCATTCGTAAAAAATCAAATTAACAATAATATATTAAAACGCTCGCTACGACTAATTTCATATAATTACAACTCATTACTTTTAACAAGCACGGGTGCGTGGTAAATGATACAATCTACAGGAAAAAAATACTCTAAATTGACATCTTTACACTAATGTTATTAAAGCATTTGCAACAGGAGAAAATTTATACTATCATAAAAAGAAGTGTCGGCATCATTTATACCTAACATACATGATTTTAATGTCCTACAATGCACACAATTACATTGGTTTTATTTATGTTAATGCATCGTATGTATATATATATATATATCAACATACATATATATGTATACGAGTATATATATATACATGCATACCCATAAATGTAATGCAAATATGTGCATTATACCATATACATTAATGAGGGAAACAGAATTTGTAATATTCGTACATAATTTCAAAAATATTTCTATTATAGTGATAAATATTCAAGATTTCATGAGTCAGTTATTTTATAGATATACGAGTTATTTTATATTAAATATTATTGTTCGCTACATTACCTTTTTTTCCTATTAGTAAATATATTTTTATTTACTTGAAATAAATTATTTTCATTTATTTTGACATTTTATTACAACTTTACTTTTCAGTATTTAGTTTTATGTTAATATATATTAAATCGCATAAATTTGGGGAATATATATTTAATGAATGTTAAATTAATAAAACAGTTTATGAAATACTTTGTTATTGCAAATGCAAATATAATTTTAATATTAAAAAACAAACCGATCAATAATCAATTATTGACCTTTTTTCACCGCAAATTTATTTTGGTTTGTGGGAGAGCAAAAAATTCAGTTATGAAATAAAGAGTTACTCAAAGTCATATTATTATAGATATATTTTTAATAATTTATGAACACTTTTTGATACTTTCAAAGATTTGTTCAAAATCAAGATTCTAGTGTAATATTAGGTTGGTGGGGAATTAATTACAATTTTTTGTCTTCTGAATTTTAACCTTAATTGTTTTCCATGAAAGTGTCATTTCATCGTGTTCATGTTAACACTTTACAGGTCGATGACGTACTTATGCGTCATTTGTAAGACTATCGTTAAGAGCCGTTGACGCACTTTTACGTCCTTTGCGATTCTGATGTTAAAAATAATATAAATAGCGCAACAACATAAAAAATGCAGTATTACTCTCTTGAAATAATGAATTCAAATGCGCAATTGTGCGTTTAGAGTTACATATCCGATTTGTGTGCTAAAAACCCCAACATTTTTTTGCCACTCTAAGGTCTATAGGAAAAATACCTCACTGGGTTATACTAAGTCACTTATAAACTTTGTGGGCGATACAACAAAAATTATATGAGTAGTATTTCATGTTTTTTTAATTCTTTCTTACAAATTTGTGTTTTTGCAGTGTTTTTAAATATTTTTTTAAAAAATACCCATTTATCATGAAAAACGAAACAGGGGAGACTTTATTGGAAGAACAGAATCCGGATACTTTATCTGATATTCTAATATTTATATAAAAATATATATGTATAAATGTAAAAATATATATTCTGATTGACATAAAAAAATGATTGACTTTATTTTGTATATAGGAAATAGCCAAACTCAAAATAAAAAGGTGTAAAGTTTACTATGTAAATAATATTAGAAAAGACACAATTTACATGTGTAATTTTTGTAAAATACCCTTACATGTAAGAAAATGTTTTGTATCTTATCATTTAAAAACAAAATACTAAATATGTGTATATGGATTTACAAAATATTTCTTCTGATTTTTTATTTGAATTTTTCTAGTGTACAAATGTTTCAAACCTTTGGATGCTAAAATTATTTTTATAACTAGCCTCGTTCTGTTTTATTACTATTGACAGAATATATAAATTCCTATTTATTTACTTCTTTTGCGTACATCGTAAAAAAATCATGAATTTAGAGAAAAATCATTTCTTGTCAATTACTGAAACAAACAACCGGCCACTAGGGAAAGTTACTTGCTTGACTAGTCGGCCTGTATAGTATTTATATCATTTTAAAGTGTATTTTCCGGTCTGTAGTTTGGTAACATGGACTTTGGTTTTATTATTAATTTTGCTTCAAATTGGGGTATTGAATTAAAGATGGAAAAGAAGCAAATAAGAGAAATTTTTGGATGAGTTCAAAACGGGCGGCAAAGCAGCAGAAATTGGTCGTAAACTAAACTATGCTTCCAGTGTGCGTACTGTTAGGAAACGTACGGTGCAATGGTGGTTCTAAAAAATTCGTACTGGGGACGAGAGTCTTGAAAATGAAAAAGATCACGAGCGTCATTCATCAGTTCACAACAATCAACTGAAGGGGTTAGTTGAATCAGAATCACGCACAATAATTTGAGACCATGCACAGAAGTTAGGAGTTAGTCATCCAACAGTCTTGGACCACTTAAAACTCTTATATTAAAAAATTATATAAATTTAAAAGTCATAAACCGCAATTATTTTTCTGCCAACCTAATAGTTGCGATTGTAGATTTTTTGAGAAATTTTTAATATTTTAAAAACATATTGATAGAGTAATTGCTACGTAATTATTTATCATTTGTTATGTAAATAATATTTAATAATTATATCATTGATATAACTTGTTACAGCCGTATATAATATTTTTTTTGGATACTAAATATACAGAAGCTACTGATTGAACATTACTGAATTAGAATATATTATGAAAAATTGTACGATATGACAACAGTTATACAATAGTTTTTGGAAAACAGTCAATATATGTATATATATATATATATATATATATATATATATATATATATATATATATATATATATATATACTTTATATATATATATATATATATACTTTATATATATATATATATATATATGTATATACTCTCTCTCTCTCTCTCTCTCTCTCTCTATATATATATATATATATATCATCATCATCATCTTCAGCCCCTGTCAATCCACTGCTGGATAAAGGCCTCTTCCATGATTTTCCATTTTGTTCGATTCAGTGCCTCTCTTTTCCACAGTTTTCCAATAAAGTTTTTAATATCCTTGTCCCATCTGTTCATTGGTCTCTTTCTCGGTCTTTTCATATTCCTTGGTTCCCAGTCAATAATTTCTCTTGTCCATCGGTTGTCTTCTCTTCTTGCGACATGTCCCGCCCATTTCCATTTCAGACTCTTTACTCTTCTTATTATATCTGTGACTCCTGTTTGTTTTCGTATCCATTCTATTCTCTTTCTATCTCTTCTTGTTATTCCCAACATGCATCGTTCCATACTTCGTTGTGTTGTTTGGAGTCTTTGAACTATTTTGGCGTTAAGCACCCATGTTTCGCTGCCGTAGGTAAGGACCGGTAGTATACACTGATCGAATACTTTTTTCTTTAAACAGAGTGGGATTGTTGATTTAAATATTGAGGCGTTTCGTCCGAAAGAGCTCCATCCCATTTTTATTCTCCTATTTACTTCTTCCGTGAATGATCCATCTCTGTTGATAAGCTGGCCTAGGTAAACATATTTCGTGACTTCTTCTATTTCAGTTCCTTTTATTTCAATTTTCTTCGGACATACAAACGCATTGAACAGTACTTTTGTCTTTGTATGATTCATGTTGAGGCCGATTTTTTGACTGGCGTCGTTTAGTTCTTCTATTCTCTTTTGCAACTCTTCCGGAGTATTTGCGAAAATAACTATATCATCGGCAAACCGGAGATGGCTTAATCTTTCGCCCTTTATCTCGATTCCTTTGTCTTCCCAGTCGAGCGATTTGAATACTTCTTCTAAGGCCGCAGTAAACAATTTCGGAGAAATTGCATCTCCCTGTCTTACACCTTTCTCGATTTTTATCTTTCTCGTTTCTTCATGTAGCTTCACCGACATCGTTGCTTTTTTATAGATGTTATCTAGCAGCTCGATATATGTGCCCTCTATGCCCTGGTTCTTCAGTGCAGATATTACCGACAAGGTGGTGATTGAGTCAAAAGCCTTCTCGTAGTCTATAAATCCAAGACACACTGGTATTTGGTATCTATACATATATATATATATATATATATATATATATATATATATATATATAAATATATGTAAATAATAATGATAAAATTGAAATAAAAAACATCTAACATTCTAAACATCTATCTATTATATATGATTAACATTTATTTTTTAAAATAAACTTAGAAAAATACCTATTCCTGTTTTCAAATAATACCTTCTGTGTAACATATATGTCGCCAGAAATTTGAGGAAATAATTTAAACTTTCAATAATTTGAGATTTTTTAGGAGTATCTATAAACGGTATAGAACAGTACATTTTATTAAGAAAATGAAAATGATTTAACATTTACATTATTAATATAAACATAATGTTTTTTTAATAACTTTCGGAACAGTTATGGTTAAACGAACTGTTTTTATCTCCTTTGATGGAACAACATGTTGTAAGAATTAAGAAAGAAAATTATTTACTATATGCAATTTCTTTCTCTGTCTCTCTCTTTCTATATATATTTATATATATATATATATATACACATATATATATATATATATATATATATATTTCTCATATTTAAGATGTTGGTCATGTTTTTATTTGCCACCACAATGGCCTTACAAGTGGCTGTACTATATGTATGTATGTATATATATATATATATATATATATATATATATATAAATATATATATATATATATAAATATATATATATATATATATATATATATATATATATAACTTGTGTATATAATATACATAAATTTAAAAATTGATAATTAAATATTTCCAAATAAAATTAAATAGTTTGAAGGTGTGGTGTAGAATAAAGAAAATTACAAATTGATTGGAATACAATAACGATGAATAGTTTGGAATATGAAGAGTTAAAGACAAGATAGTTAATGTTATCTATTAAGAGACAGCAGTGATTTTAAAGTTAAACTAAGTTAAATTAACGCCGGAAGGCTGTCATGTAAGATGGAAGAACATGGTGATATAAGATTAGTTGCAATCTTTTAATTGAGTTTAGATATTAAAAATTGTTTGTTGTTCAATTCAGCATATATATATATATATATGTATAAATATTTATATATATATATATATGTGTGTGTGTGTGTGTGGATGTAAAAATATTTATTCAGAAAAAAAATTGAAATAACTCAGAACAATGTAGAATATATTAGAATGTTAATATTTAAACACTTCAAATTCCCATGAGTTTGAGAACGCTTTTATTTAAAAATTGATTTCTTTACCATTATATTTTTCAGAATTAGAATATAAGTGACTATACTCGTAAGTGGCAATTTTTTGTGGCAGAAAAATACTTTGAAACTAGGATTATCTGATAAACAATCAAGTGTTCAAGTTATAATATTTCTGTATAAAAAATAATGGTCGTTGAGGGTTTTACATACTTTAAATTTATACAAGTCAGTTTTCAGTAAATATAATATATCCTTAAGTATCAAAATTGATAAATCGACACACACATACATTTATACATATATATATATATATATATATATATATATATATATATATATATATATATTATATCTACGTATACATACTAACTTGAAATGAAAATCATTTTATACTTAAATAGTTTTCAATTTCAACAAACATATTTCACTTTTTTCTTTAAACATAAAAAAGGTGCGAATACTAAAAAGAATCAGGCTTAGATATAATATAATAAAGTGGGTCAACCTTATATAATCTACGAACTTGGATAAAATTCAAGTATGTTGAAAACAGACATCACAGTGCCTACAGAACCTTCAACATATTATTATAGTATACTGTTTGAATGATTATTGGGAACCAATATACTTTTATATTATTATAATACAGTAAAAAATAGAGAAAAAAATATTTGTTACAAAATATGACATTTTTATAATGAATTTTGTTAAAAATATTGCTTTATTACTTAAAAATACCGTTTTATATTATCAAAAATATTCATTAACAAAAATAAAAAGTACAACTAATTTCTAAATTTTTTAAAAAAGTTATCATATCTGCCAGAAAAAAAATAAATCGATTAATAAGATTTTTGAATATGTGTTTCCAATTCTTTAGTAAAAATTAAATTTGTATTATAGAAATGAAAGGGAAAATAATAAAAAAACAATGTTTTTATATGCAAATTAATACCAAAATTTATTAAAACAATCAATTAGTTTAATGTAGATAAACATATTTGTCTGGTAGACTTAAGTAAAACAAATTAATATTTCATTATCACTTGCTTTATATGGAATTAGAAAATAGGTTTCATACACAAATACCATTAATTATATATATATATATATATATATATATATATATATATATATATATATATATATATATATATATTTGGCAATCTAACGAGAAATTCCGTTTTTTTTCTATTTAAATGAAAGAAGAATTTTTATAGGAAACGAAAATTTTATTATACAATATATTGTCCAATACATTGTTTAATTACCTTTTACTATTTTTCAGGAAACTTCATGATTCCGCGTTCGAAAAAGTTCTTATCTTTTTAGGCAAAAAACAGTTACAAAAAAGATTTGATACACTCATCAACAGTGAATGTTTTACCATTCAATGCGTATTACAAAGAACGAAACAAATGGTAGTCTGATGGTGCCAGGTGTGCCAAATATGGTGGAAATGGTAACACATTCCATTCAAGTTGTAACAACTTTTGACGAGTGGCCAAACTTGTATGTGGTCTAGCGTTATCATGGTGAAACACAACATCTTTACGATTCACCAATTCTGGACGTTTTTGTTTCATGGAATCATTCAATTTACTCCGCTGATAATAGTACACGTCCGAATTAATGGTTTAGTTGCTTGGAACCAGCTCAAAATGCACAATACCTTTAAAATACCACAAGACTTACAGCATAATTGTCCTTTAGTGAAAATTTGCTTTTGAAGTGCTTTGAGCAAATTCATCAAGCTTGCTCCACGATCTTTTTCGTTCGACGTTATTTTAGACGATACATTTTTCATCGCCGGTTATCATACGTTTCAAAAATGAATCGTTTTCTTCAAGTTTCAAAAGATAATCACATTAGTCAATACGCTTAATGAGATGAATTTCTATGAGATCTTGTTGTATACAAATATCGACCTTACTAAAATATCCAAATTGTTTTAAATGGGTTTCAACGCTCGATTTCTATATTTTAAGATCAGTAAACATTCGCATCGTTAAACGCTATTTGGAATCGATGAATGCCTTTATTTTGTCATCATCAACTTCAATTGGCCTTCTTAAGCGTGGTACATCTTTAACATCAAAATCTCCAGATCAAAATTAAGCAAACCAATTCTGAGATTACCGCAGTTATAAGGCATCTTCACCATACACATAAAAGTTTTTATGAGCTTGCACAGCGTTTTTTTCATTTTCGGAAGTAATACAGCAAAATATGACGAAAATGTTCCTTATGATTTTCTATTTTGAAATCGACGGAAAACAAACAATTGTTAACGAAATAGTATAGTTTCTTATTCTAAAACAAGCTTCAACTGTCAGCTGTCAAGTTATATAATGAAGTTAGTTACATTTCAAGATATGTATATCCATCTATTAGAAAAAAAATGCATTTACTTTTTGGCAAACTCAATACACACATATACATCTGCATATATATATATATATATATATATATATATCTACATATATACATACATACATATATATATATATATATATATATATATATATATATATATATATATATATATAAAGAGAGATAGGTAGACAATATTCAAGGAATGCCGTTCCATTATTTTTAACTGTTACTGAATGTCGGACGATAATGACCTTAGTTGTCAACGCACCCTTGAACCCTAAATAACAAAAGTTATTGAATAAGTTAACTCATAACGCCATTAAACAAAACAAAGACACCAATGATAAAATGGTGAAAAAAATTGATTAACTTGCTGGAATACACTTAGATATGGCACAATAAGGTTTCTCTTATAATCATTTCATCAGAAAAATGAAACATGAATAAGCGTAGTCGTCGATGGTTGTTAGATAAGTTTACGTATCAAAACAAACTTGAATTCTTGGAATTGTCAGAAAGAAGTTCTTCAATGTGTGTAAGATTATACTGAATGTGACATTTTGATGTACCATAGTCGGTGATGAAATCTGAATTCACTTTTACTACCTCAATACCAAACAATAAAACATGACGTGGCAGCGTTGTGAAGTCAAGCAACTATCAAATTCAAGACATGAGATCATTTTCTGAAATGCAGAAGTATTTAGTTTTTAGTTGATTGACTATTTTTTACATAAAATTATAGTTAAAGGCGTATTACGTACTACTAACCCCTTACCTTATAATGTCGAATGAGACTCGTGATATGGATTTGGGGCCAAACAATGTAAAACATGAGTGAGACTCGTGATACAGCTTGTCTATGACACGAGCTGTCGCGAATTTAAATCATAAGGCACAGGGTTAATGAAAAAATCTTAAGTGCAGTTATCGCTGAGAACAGGATAGGTTTATTAGAGGGTTGTATTTTACAATGCATCGATACAAAAAGTGGCTTGCTTCTCAAGTTACAGTAAAACAATACATGTTCATACAATTCCAATATTCTTCTCACTGTCTGAAGTGACTGTTATTTTTTATTAAATCTTAAAAAAATGTATTGAGAGAAGATAGAGCTGGTAATGAATATGAAATGAGAAAGGCTAATTCGATCTAATTCGGCTTAACAAAAAACAATAACTCATCAGAAGAATAGTAGTTTACGAGGTCATACAATTAAGTAATGCGACCGATTTTTTTTCTCAGCCTGTGGTAACACTGCGAACCTGTAACTCCGACACCGTAATAGCAGATCCCTACTCTCTCGATTGAGACCTTGACCACCCTCGTACGATCATTTCTTCGCCAGCTGTTTAGTGTTTTGTAACAACGCGCGAGTAGTGCATGTCACGAAAATGGAACAGAGCCCACCGAATGAACATCGCTCAAGATTGTCTCGAGCAGGTTGAAAGTGATCCTACTCTTCTCGATCGAGTTATTACTGGTGATGAAAGTTGGTTCCTTCAATATGACCCCGAAACTAAACGACAAAGCCAACAGTGGCTGTCCCCTGGAGCACCAAGGCCAAAGAAGGCGAGAATGAGCAAGTCCAAAGTGAAAACCATGTTGATTTGTTTCTTCGACAGCAAAGGGGTGGTTCACAAAGAGTTCGTACCACCTGGACAAACCGTAAATCAAGTATTCTACCGCAATGTGCTCGAAAAATTACGAAAAAGGGTGCTCAGAGTGCGTCCAGAGATCGCGAAGACTTGGGTTCTGCATCACGACAATGCTCCCTGTCACAGTGCGTTCAGTGTCTCTCAGTTTTTGGCGTCTAAAGGCATCGCAACGTTACCACAACCGCCCTATTCACCGGACATGTCACCCTGCGACTTTTTCCTATTCCCCCATATGAAAAAATTCGTCAAAGGTCGACATTTTGACTTCGTTGAAGATATCCAAGAATCTGTGACGAGGGTACTCGGAGAGGTCCCACAAGAAGTGTTCCAGAATTGTTACGAAAACTGGAAAACTCGCTGGAATAAGTGTATAGATGCGGGAGGGGACTACTTTGAAGGGGATCGCAGCGATGTACCTTAATTTTTAAATATACTCGATTTTTGAATTTTGTCGCATTACTTAATTGTCTGACCTCGTATTAGAGCATTGTTATAAAAGATGTGTCGAGATTTGTAAATCCTGTATTGAAAAATTAAAAAAGAACTATTGATTTGCCATTAGTTGTTATTATGAGTGTTTTTTTGAAATTCTACGATAATATATATTATTAAATTTTACATAATACGTTCTATTATACAAATCAAAAAACAAGATTTATTAGCAGTTTTTTACCTCGAAAAAGATTTAACATTTTATCAAATAAATTTTTGAACATAACATTTATTACTTTATTAATTTAGATATATTTATTCATTGCATGGTATTTTGCAAAAGCATTTCTTGAATGTATACATTGAAAAGTATCACAATAACAATTGACCTTTTTCTTCAGTGAACAGCACGGAAGATCAATCTTTTTAATATAAAAAGCACGTTCGAAGTTTTAAAATTTGTAATACACACCAGATAATTATTAAAATTCAAGGATTAAAAAAAGGTAATCTGTTGTATATAAATATTTATATGATTAAGCTACTCATAAAAAAGTATTTATCTACACATTTTTTTAAATATATGAAAAGTCATAAACTCAAATTTATCAATGTACAAAATTTTGGATCACACAATTACACGTATAATTATAAAACCGTCAGGAAATTTGATTTCAATTATGTTAACGCCTAATTTTTTTTATGATTTAGACGCGGTTCTAGCACTATGCGAACTGCGAAGAAAATTATCACATACAGAGCGTTTTCTTTTTCTTTTTGAATAATGTCGAGGATATATATATATATATATATATATATATATATATATATATATATATATATATATTAGGTTGGTAGAAGAATAATTGGGGTTTATGTTTTCTGAATTCTAACCTTAATTGTTTTCAATGAAAGTGTCATTTCATCGTGTTCATGTTAATATTATTTTAAAGTGCATTTTTCGGTCTGTATTTTAATAAAATAGACTTTGGTTTTATTATTAATTTTGTTTCAAATTAGACTATTGAATTAAAGACAGCAAAGAAGTAAATAAGAGCCATTTTTGTATGAGTTCAAAACAAGCGGTAAAGCAGCAGAAACTGCTCGTAAACTAAACGATGCTCTTGGTGTGGGTATTGTTAAGGAACGTACAGTGCAATAGTGGTTCTAAAAATTTCGTGCGGAGGACGAGAGCCTTGAAGATGAACAAGATCGCGGGCGCCCTTATTCAGTTCATAATGACTAACCGAAGGCGTTAGTCAAATCAGAACCATGCATAATGATTCGAGAGCTTGTATAAAAGCTAGTCGTTAGTCATCTAACGGTTCTGGATCATTTAAATTACTTAAATTAAAAAAATTATATGAATTCGAAGGTCATAAACCGCAATAATTTCTCTACCAACCTTATAGAATGTGGATGGAAGCGTGGTTGACGATTACCAGTATACAGTGTTCGTACAATAAGCCATATAATTCTTACATTTTTCGAGATGTCAAATGATGTGACAATAATAGTAATATATATATATATATATATACACTTAACATAAAAGTTGAATTGTTATTGGGTTGGAATTTCAAGTAAACGCTTCGATTCAAACGAGTTGAAACTTCGAGTATAAAGGGTTACTTAGTTTTATGATAGTCGATTCATTCTGTGATACTGATAAACTTTTATTGGAATACAGAATTTGTATTTATGTTTATGTATAATACGATTATGTATAATTTGAAGTATAATACGATAAATATTTACTCTACATTTTTAACCAAAAAGTATTTTTTTTCCATATACAGATTTACAAGGTGTTATAAAATTAAAAGGTAATATATTTTTGTTAAAATTTTTAAGTTATTGTTTATCCAATGATAACAATATACAAATATATATATATATATATATATATATATACATATTTACACATATACATACATACATATATATATATACATATATATATATATATATATATATATATATATATATATATATATTGTTATCATTGGATAAACAATAATTTAACAATTTTAACAAAAATGTATTACTTTTGAATTTTATAACACCTTGTTAATCTGTATATGGAAAAAATTAAAAATGTAAAGTTAGTATTGTAATATTGAATGTCATTTAGTAGTATAAAAATGATATTGAAAATTCATTATAGTAAAAACAAGTAAGCATATAAAGTATAACGGTTATTGCTGAAACTTTACACAAAATTCATGATTGTTTCCTAGCCATTGTTAGTTACAATTCGGTCTTATGTAATTATGTAACCCGTACTAATAATATACTTTTATAATCTTGTATACACACACTTAATGACTACGTGTACTATCATCTTATAAATATATATATATATATATATATATATATATATATATATATATATATATATTTAACATGGCCTTTGTGAAACAAAAGACCCGAGTCGCACTATCACAATCTATATTGCACAGAGATCATTGTGGCAACTGGCAGCATTAGAGCTCCGCCACAATCTTCATCTCCGTAACGGTTTAGATTGTTTGAGAGTGAACGAATTGAATCTCTTATCTGCGAGTCCTGAACGGATCGCAGGTGGCGGGGTTAACAGATTATATCAAGCGTCTTGTGTTAGTTTACGAGCGGAGGTAGAGGATCACAATTCGCCTGCTATTCGAGACCCGGGCGTGACTCTGCTCTTTGTTTTCGTTACGTTTTTATGAGTTGCGAACGACTGAGTTTTTTTATATCGCTCACCGAATCAAAAAAAAAAAAAAATACTACTGACGCTCAATAAGTTGACGGAGCACGTTTCTTAAAAAATATATATGTGCTTGTTTATGATGTGTAGGATGTATTTTTTCATGTATCAAACGAGAAGGTTTAAAAGAATAAATTAAACAATAATAACAATTGGTTATTATAAATAAATACACATTTTTACTAAATTTTAAAATTGAACTATTTTGAGATGAAAATATAGTTCAATTTATATATATATATATATATATATATATATATATATATAGTTTAATAATCAGAAGGCTCTTCCCCCTACTCGCTTTGCTCGACAACTGCCTAAAGGAAGAAGGGATCACCCCTCACTCGCTACCGCTTGTTCTCCCCTAATAATTAACATAAATTAACAAATTACATGCACAAATAATCTGCGCAAAATGCAAGTCGTAAAATTTTTATTGGAAAAGTTTATAAAAATTAACAACAAAATCAATATTAAAATGTGTAACAATTTTCTTACTCTTAAGCTTCAGTGAATACAATATTTTGAATAAATGTCATCAGTTTCATAATGAAATCGTATACATCTCTTTAGTTATACACTGTAAAAGAATTAAATAGATGTAACTATTGTCAACCAATCAAAACAGAGACCACGCGATATCCATCACCAATCGCTGATTATTGGGAATGGAAATTGTTAACGTGCTACTTATAGACTGTAGTAGAAGAAGCGGGGCTGCAAGGAGATGATCTACATGAAAAAAATGTTGTTTTATGGAAATTTTATGACTGAATTATTTTTTATATACAGAAAGATAGTAATATATTTTAATTTTATATATATATATATATATATATATATATATATATAAAATAAACGATATATATATATATATATATATATATATATACATTATTTTATTATTATATTATTTTAATTTGTTGTATTTAAGTAAATGGATATCACAGAATTTATTTCAAGTAATTTATTCAATAATAATTGTGTTTTTTTGACGTAAAATTACGTGTAATGTTTTACTGAAGGGGGTGCCATGTTAGCGGTGGGAGCGTTACCAAATGCTGTAACGCAGGTTCGCGTTCAGTACCCCAGAACCGTTCAACCGATTCACATCAGATCAAAAGTATTCAACAGCTAAAAGACTTCGGAACCTAAAAATTTTTCATTTGTTAAAATCCGTTAATTAGAGTAAAAGCAATGATCTTGAAAACTTGAACAATGATTTTCACGTTGTGTCAGCATAAAAGGCGATCTCGAAAACTCCTCATCGTACCATATAAATTAAAATATCTGTGGTCAGAGCTGTCAAAACTCTGTAAAAAGTGATCCCATGAATTATTTTTTTAAAAAAAAATCAGAAATTAAGCTATCAAATTAGTCAACATCTCCAAAATTCAAAAAGCCCAGAAAACTGCTGCGTATCATGTAAGATACTACAGAAAACGTAGAGCGAAGGAAGAGAGAAGATTAGAGCAATGCAAGATTAAATGGTGCATCTGAAAGACTAAATCATATTTTTTAAACAATTTAAAACATTTTCACTTCTCTAACCTGACATAATTCCATCTAAACTTTTGCGGTTGGGTTTATTTTGTCGGCAAAGTCCGAATTTACCATGCCGCCGTCAGTGAAAGTCCCACTTTGACTAGCCAATATATATTCTAACTGATAAAATTAAAATTAGAACACCTTCACCCACACCTGCACTCTCAACTTCATCCTCACCCTCCCTCTGTTTGACCCGGCCAAGCGAAGGTATACAACCCTGAATAGAGAGGTTGTACTTCGAACTTTGCCTACGGCATATATATATATATATATATATATATATATATATATATATATATATACGAGGTCAGACAATTAAGTAATGCGACCGATTTTTTTTCTCGGCCTGTGGTAACACTGCGAACCTGTAACTCCGCCACCGTAATAGTAGATCCCTACTCTCTCGATTGAGACCTTGACCACCCTCGTACGATCATTTCTTCGCCAGCTGTTTAGTGTTTTGTAACAACGCGCGAGTAGTGCATGGCACGAAAATGGAACAGAGAAATTTAGAGCAACGGTGCGCGATAAAATTTTGTGCAAAACTCGTCAAAACCGCGACAGAAACTTATGAAAAAGTGCTTAAAGTGTATGGTAGTGATGCCCTGAATCGTGGTCAGGTGCTTCGGTGGCATGCCGATTTTTAAAAAGGCCATTTTAAAAAAGGCGATTTTAAAGTGAAAACCATGTTGATTTGCTTCTTCGACAGCAAAGGGGTGGTTCACAAAGAGTTCGTACCACCTGGACAAACCGTAAATCAAGTATTCTACCGCAATATGCTCGAAAAATTACGAAAAAGGGTGCTCAGAGTGCGTCCAGAGATCGCGAAGACTTGGGTTCTGCATCACGACAATGCTCCCTGTCACAGTGCGTTCAGTGTCTCTCAGTTTTTGGCGTCTAAAGGCATCGCAACGTTACCACAACCGCCCTATTCACCGGACATGTCACCCTGCGACTTTTTCCTATTCCCCCATATGAAAAAATTCGTCAAAGGTCGACATTTTGACTCCGTTGAAGATATCCAAGAATCTGTGACGAGGGTACTCGGAGAGGTCCCACAAGAAGTGTTCCAGAATTGTTGCGAAAACTGGAAAACTCGCTGGAATAAGTGTATAGTTGCGGGAGGGGACTACTTTGAAGAGGATCGCAGCGATGTACCTTAATTTTTAAATATACTCAATTTTTGAATTTTGTCGCATTACTTAATTGTCTGACCTCGTATATACATATACATATATATATATATATATATATATATATATATATATATATATATATACATATACATATATATATATATATATATATATATATATATACACACACACACATAGTTTCTTCTCGAAAAAAAATATAATTTGTTTATCTCCTTTCTTCAGAAATTTATTTCTTGGGAATCGATATCGGAATAATTCTTGTTTTTATCAACAATTTGTAAAGGTTCATGTTTACTGTTTTTATTACAATACCTGGAAAATGTATAAACATAATTTTATTTATATCTTCTTAACTAATAACATACTTTTTATGCAACATTTAAAGGTAATATTTGTTGAAAACTGTTTCATTATTTCTGAAATTTTATTAAAATAAAGATTCGTACATAATTTTTTACGCGTACGTATTAGCTTTTCTACTGAAATGTGAAACGCGAAACGCCCAATTTTTCTCCCACCTGTAATTTTGTCTTGCAATCATTTTTTTATCCACATATTTTATTTTGTGTTAAAATAATAAATAAAATATATAAATTCATTATTAGAGTAATATGTCATTATTATATAACATTTCAAACTGAATTTAAGTCAGCAAATGTTATTTATATATTATATGAGAATGATCAAGTTTTCTATAGAAATAAGGGCTAAAGTTTTCTTTTCAGGAGAAATCAAAATTATTAACGAATCTTAAACACTACATATATGTATATATATATATATAAAGGTATGTGTATGAGAGAGATAGAGCTTTAGTATCGTATAATACAAAATATTTTTTTGAGAGCGATTCAAACTAGTGCAGTAAACATGGGGAAAAGCATGAACCATTGTGGAATGAAGTTACTATTCTGGTAGTATGTTAGTGTAATATATATTTTATCAACTGACATTTCTGGTTACATTATTATGGGCAAAGTCGGATTTTGACTAGGAAAAGTTGAACTTGGCCTACGATATATATATACATATATATATATATATACATATATATATATATATATATATATATAACCCCCATTTTTTTAATTGTCTTTTCTTATTCTCTCAGTTTCTTTTTGTGAAAATTTTCTTCTAGTGAGTCTAAATGTTGAATTATCAATTTGACGTTGCGATTGTTATACTGAAATTATCCATTAAGACATTTTTTTAAGAAGAAGAAAAATATAAATTCCATATATAAACTTCCGCGGAATTCATAAATATAGCAAATTTCCTTATCATAAAATAACATCAGTCTTACCACATGTACGAGAATCGTTTAATAAGTATGGTGAAAGAGCAAGTTAAACACCGTTTTTTTGGAAAAAATCGATTTTATTTATCAACACAGTCTCAATTTAAGGTTAAATACTTGGTCCAGCGAGTTTACAATTTCTTCATCCCATCAGAAAAGTAGCTTTTATCAAAGTCTGCAAAATATGAATTAATGGTAATGATGACATCCTCGTTTGACGAGAATTTCTATCTAACGAGCCAAATTTTCAAGTTTGGGAAGAAGTCGCACGGGGTCATGTCTAGAAAATAGAGTGGATAAGGAATCAATCTGAAACTTAATTTGTGCAATTTTGCCACTGCGAAGGTTTATTTGTGGGACGGCGTGTTGTCTTGATGAAAGAGTACTTTTTTTGTTCACCAATTTTGGCCATTTTTGTTTCAACTTATCTTTCAAACGGTCCACTAATGTTGCATAACATGTTCCTGTTTACGCCTCTCTTCGTTAAGTAGTCGATCAGGATTATTCCTTGGCAATTCCAAAAAATAGTAGCCATCACCTTCCCAGTTGACAAAACGTTCTTCGCCTTCTTCGGCACACTATAAATAATCGTTGTCCACTGCTTTGACTGCTGCTTCCACTCAAGTATGTAGTGGTGAATCCATGTTTCATCTACTGTGACAAATCGACGCAAAAATGTATGTGGATTTTGATTCAGCATCATCAAACATTGGGTTGAAATGTCTTTTCATGTGCGTTTTTGGCAGATAGTCAACAATCGCAGCAGCCATCGTGCATACAGCTTTTTCATGTACAATTTTTCATACAGGATCGTGCACTTGTTCAGTTGGGATGTCTACAGTCTCAGCAAGCTCGCGCGTTTTCACTCGGCGGTCTTCCATAACGATACCATGGATTTTTTCAACGATATCCGTCGTGGTGACCTCAACAGGGCGTCCAGAGTGCGCACCATCTTCAGTGCATGTTCGACCACCTTTAAACTTATTTATCCAGAAATAAACAGTCTTCAACGCTCGTGCAGAGTCTCCATGAATCTTATCCAACTCCGCTTTGATTTGGGTGGCCGTCCACTTTTTCAAATACAAATGTGTTATCACTGCACGGAACTCGTTTTTTTTCTATTTTTGCGTCAACTATTACAATACACGCTTCAAATATCTGTAGAACGTGAAGAACGCGTCGCTTCTAGCTGAAATTTCACCTATACTAGTTTGAAAAATGATGCTTGATAACCTTAACGTTACTAAATAAATGGTGGCGTCATCGCATAAAATGAACCAAACTTAGCAAACGACCCTTGTATTTGTGTATTCTTAGGTTGGAGAATACATTTATGGTTGACTAATGATGGTTATTTTTTCTTATAGTTTTCTTTACAATCTTCTGAGTTTATATTAATGGCTATTGAATAACTATTTGTTAATAATAATAACTGTTGAAGTAATTACAACAATTTAGAATAAATAGGATTTTCTGCATCAGATTTAATTAATAAAATATTAGTATTTGAAAATTTGTATAGATTTTGTTAGTAGAGTCTGGTACAGCACACAGTGTTTCTAAACACATTAAAACACAGAAAAATGCAGCACAGATGTATTCAGAATGAATCCCGAAAAACAACTATTAAAAAACATATCTGTTGATAAACAACTCGTTGCTATTTTTTTAATGATGGCATGGAAACGATCCGAACACGCGTTGATTGTCGAGCTCGGATCGGTATTTTGCTGAACACTGATAAATGTTCTTCCAACAGATTTAATTTTAATCACTCAGTTAACTTTCAATTCAAGTTATTACACATAAGCTATTTTCTGCAAGTGGCTTAAATGTTTTATAATATGGAATATTATACTGAGACGGCAAAATTGCTTTTTGTTGTACGAAGATGTATAATAATGTATAACATATATAAAATAAATCTTTAGAGTGATATGACCTCTATTGTTAAATGTTTTGAATGAAAATTGACTCTTTCTCATGTTAGAAACATCTCACACATCACAAATGGCATTCATTTTATAATTGGATTATTCTTTTTTTAAGTTTATATAATATTTAATATTTATTGCGCATTTCGTTAAGTTCGTTTTTCAAATACAGTGTTTCATAAAATTTTAGGATTGTATGATCTTTTTTGAAAAATGAATTCATAAAAATGATTTTTTTATTAAATAATTAAAAATTTGATGTTTAAAAACTAATTCTTAAATTAAAAAAGTATTCGATATGGTCTTATGTAATAATTAAATAACGAATTTTTACTTCAAATAATTTATGTTACTACATGATACACTGAGTCAAACAATTTAGATGGTTCCTGCAAGTATAGATGTATGAATATTGCAGAAAATATTAGATTTCTTGTCGCCATGCAGAACAATCTATTATCAGTATTCTATTATTTAAATAAAATTATATATTATCAATATATCTATTATTTTTATGCGTATTATAATAAAAACTGCTGGTTATGAATCTGATAACTGTACGATCTCAATCTTTTTTCTCTGTTTCAGGCGTTTTCGGTACATTTTAAACTTTATTTCGGGCTATTTTTTTGTTAAAATTAATTTTCTGCTTTAGTAACTTCATATTTGATTACATACGGTTTATCTGTTATTTTTTTCTAGTACCTTCCATTATACCACTTTTTAATTTAATACTTTATTACAGTAGACAAGTTCTCTAACGTAAGCTACCGAAACACATCGTCAGTTTACAATAAAATTTCCGCTATGTTTAGATTCATCAGCTTAAAAAACCTGACTTCCGTCATACATGATCTGGCTCACTTCCGTCATGCATGATACAGTGTTGATAGACATGAACTTCCTGCAACTTTTTCTTATCGTTAGATCGTAACCGTTAGGTTTTCTGACTGAAATATAGCCATGTAATTTATAATTTTTAAGTTTTTTTTTTAACTGTTGATATATAATCTATTATGAGTAATCATATAGAAAAGAATAATTTAGGGTAACATTTATTTGGAATAAAATATAAATTTTCTTAATTTATTAACTAAATAAACAGCTTTTCAAAATTTTTTCATTAGAAGTTATTTTCAACTTCCCTTTCTTTTTGTATTAATGGCGAGTTTCTTGAAAAGTTAAGGAGTAGAATATTTTAGCTTTTGGTATACTCGTATTATATTATCCTGATTTATTTTTATTAGTAACGATCCTAATCTTAGTATTAACGATTTTAATATGAATTATTACAATTAAACTCTTATTGTTACTATATATAGAATGATTCAATTGAGGTTCCACGTGAAAGTATTAAAAGCGAACAAAAATTAAAAAAAATCATTTTATTTTTTATTTTGTATTTTAGTACTGAACTAAATTAAAATACTAAATACTAAATAACATGATTTTTTAAATTTTTGCGTCTTTTCAATAGTTCTATGTGGAAACGTAAATTGAATCACCTTGTACATGATATTCTGAAAAATAATAATATTTTTCAAAACATCATGTATAAGCTAAGTATTTGGAATTCTGAAGTTACTATAATATAGTTGAATATTTCCGCTTGTTTATACACTTTTCGATAAAAATGTTAATTACGGTATATAATAGTCTGTATTATTAAAGTTCTCTACATAATAGTCATAACATAGTGTATTTTTTTTAGTTTATTGCTCTATATCTACCATTACTTATATATTTAACATATTATTTAGGGATAAAATACTAGCACCAACCGACACCCATGAATATGTGGAGCCACCTTCAGACCAAGAAAATAGTCTAGATGGTACGAGTAGATTACATACAATAACAGCAGATCCACAAGACAAAGATAATGACTGCTTGGTATGTTCAAATCGTAAAACAGAAGGTGGAAGTCGAACAACAGTATGCTTTTGTGAAAAATGCGACAGGAAGCCATTTTTACATAAAAAAATTGTTTTAAAAAATATCACACTTTAAAAAAATGTAAATAACAATAAACTAAATATTTGTATTTTGACATTATGCATTCTTTAAGAACAATCGTTTCGTTAATAAAAGACTACATTTTAAATATTTACAAGCAATTTCTTCATACATAAGATGAGATATCAAAACCAGAAAAATTAAATCAGAGTTGGGCGAAAATAAAATAGGAAAACAAATATAGTACAGAAGCAAAGCACAAAAAGTAGATATAAGTAGAAAGATTAGACAATTGCTCCTGTTCATAATTGGAAAGATGAGCAGCTAAAGAAATTTAGATATAAATTCGTTATAAAAAAAATAAATAACTGAATAAAATGAAAAAATGAATAAATTTAATACATATCACGAAATTTTGAATTAAAGTACTTAAAACTGAACGATTCCTTAATTAAGCCCTATTTAGTAACGAAATAGTGAATTTAATAATTGAACTGCATTCGTATGGAAATGGATATGATAATAAAATTACAATGGTATCAGAAATAAGAATATTTTTACTAATTATTGAAAAAATATAAAAAATCAATATCAGTATAAATATGAAATCATTATATTAAATAAATTACATTACTGCACTCACAGAAAAGAAAAAATAGTTCAAGTGAAAAAATTAATGAAAAATTACTGTCAGAAAAATAAAGAAATACAATCAAAAAATATTTTTGTAACTTATATCACACTCCAACAATTATCGTTTCAAGTGAATTTTATGAAATTCAAACATGTCATGACATTTTCTTAGAAATATTATATATATATATATATATATATATATATATATATATATATGTATGTATGTATGTATATAATTTAAAATCATCAACAACTTTCAAAGAAGATTGTATCAATCCGTTGGTTTATCATTTTCTATTGAGTTACTAATATGAAACATTTAAAATATTTCAAGGACCATACAATAAACGGAAAAAATGTTATATGGAACATCTGAAAACAAATTACAATTTTTGTTAATTTACATTTAATTAAATAATAATTTCAAGAATTTAATTTGATTTATAAACATGTTGGTGCTATATTAAATTTTAAATTTGACTGGCATATTTCTTAGAATTATACAGGTTATGAGAATCGTTTGATTGTTACGATATATATATATATATATATATATATATATATATATATATATATATATATATATATATATATATATATATAGATATATATATATATATATATATATATATACATATATGTATATTACATGAAAATGTATTATTCTGAATGTCAGAAATTAATAATAAGTGACCTATTGATATAATAATTGAACCACATCGACATTTAAAACGAATAATAAATTAATATTTTGATATGTAGAATAATAGAGATAATAAAGTGAACTAAATTATCGGATTATTTCGAATAAAAAAGTTTTTTTAAAGTATAAAAAACGCGATACTGTTAAAAATATGAATGTTAATATTAAAAATAAGTATAATTTCAATTCATACAAGATAAACTCAAATTAATAATTATTGTTTCTAATTTATTTAAAGAGAAATTAATAATAATACTAATAATTACTTCAAAGATATGGACAGTACCTGACATATTTTTATGGAATTAATTATTTTAAATATTATATTAACAATTTTATAGTAAAATAATTAAAAAATAATTTGTTTTCAATTCGATTAAAGAAAAAAATAAGTTAAAAATAGAAAGAATACATGTTTGAAAATAGTTCAAAAGCGAGTAGTTTATCATTTATTGGATCGCAATAATACTTTACGATAAAGTAAAAATTTTTTATTGGACTAGACGACCTAAAAATGAAAGAAGACTTTATATGTTAAAAGGAGATCGAAATTATCAATGATATCAACAGATCGAAAATGATGTTGGATGCAAATTTATCATGATGGAAAGTAGACAAAATCGTAATGAGCAAGAAGATTGTAACCGTTGAAGAAGTTATTGACAGAATACAAAATTTGAAAGGATTCAGTTAGAGATTTTTTAATAGTATTAATCAAAATTGAACCATGTGCTGTAAAATGAACGAAAGCTGTAAATTTTATGCAAAAAAAACATATATATATATATATATATATATATATATATATATATACTTATATAATTATCGCTCTTAACTTGAAGAACTGAAAAAAACTAATGTAGATGATAAGACTATAGTTATATCACCAAGCGTTATTTACATTCATACGGACTGCATTTTCCATTTAGAAAAAGTATATTCTATGCCAAATAAAATTAATTTTTATCATTATTGTAATATTTCTACACATGAAATTTTCACACTGTCAGGAACTATAAAAATTTTCTTTATTTTAAAAAAATGTTTTTTTCTGAATCTGAGCACCGGTAATTTTCGGTAAAATGAGGATACGGTAATTTCCATTAAAATGTGATCGAGATTTTGGAAAAACGGAAGGTCTGTGCATGCTTCGTACCACACACGGTAACAGATGATCAAAAAGACACCAGGGTGGAGCACTACAAACAGGTGCTAAGAACGGCCGATATTGATTTAAAATTCATGAGAAACATCAAAAAAGCTGATAAAATATGGTGTTTTCAATATGAGCCAGTCATAAAGTGCAAAATGGCAGAATCCAGACGAGACAAAATCACAGAAAGTGCGTATGTAGAAGAGGAGACGAATTAAGATACTGCTCACAGTTTTCTTTGATTTGAAAGGAGTCGTTCATGAGGAATCCCTACCAAAAAGTCAACGGTGAACGCTGATTATTGTTTGGGTATTCTCAATCATTTACGGGACAGGATTCTTCAAGTTAGGCTTGAATACTGAAAGCAAGGGTCTTGCTCGCTTCTACAAGGTAATGCGCGCCGATGAAATTACAGTGAATGATGTTTTAAAGCCGATTCCGAAAACGAAGTACAGTGAGTGCTTCAAAAACTTTTTTAATCGTTTAACGTTATATTGATTCAGAAGCAGTATATTTCGAATGAAAAAAATAGAAACAAAAAATAATTGACATCTTTCATTTTTTTCATTACTAGTTGCACAAGGCACTGGAAAGACTATATATGTCTTAATTTGAACATTTACATACGTGCTTTGCAACCGTCATTACTTGGATTATTTAAACTCAACTCACAAACGTAGATACGTTTTTGTTAAGCTAAGTGAATACTGATGCTGTTAATTAAACATGACGTATGCGTACTAATTCAGTGTATTAGCCATATATGTTAAATATTTATTTTTTATCATTTATTTTTTCAAATAATAATGTTACAGAGCTACTTAGACAGCAAATTTCTTGAGAGTATTTAAAAAGTTTGCTATTACATTCATATATATATATATATACATATATATATATATATATATATATATATATATATATATATATATAATCAAAATTATCCACAAAAAATTCAATGACGTCTTCGACTTATTTATTTATGACATCGAGGTTTCTATAGTACCAAAATATGTTTATCTCATATATAAAATAACACATTGCAATGTCTGCGAGGTGAGTTTAAACCACAGTCTTGAATACAGGTCTGGCAACGACGGTCTGAAAACGGTATCGCTTGTTGGTCGAACTTTTTAATAATAATCTCCGCCAACATGCGATGCCACCCATAAAAACATACACTCCCTCCTTTATCTTCTACAGTATAGCTCGAATTTTAAATATGTATTAACAAAGACAAAATTATTGAATATGTATAAGTTCACGACATTTATCATCTTTTAATATTCTATGACATTTTATTATTTTTTAATTTCAACTTCCATGAAAATTCCATTAGAAAAAAACGCTATTATTAGAATTATGCTATTATAACGAGAGCGGTGACAAGTAAGGTATGGTTAGTAGAAGTGTATCCCTCTACGGATGCAGTCGCGTAGTGGCGGAAAACGTAATTAAAAAGATCAACCAACAAGCGATACCGTTTTCGTCATTGAAATTGCTATTCATTGCCAGACCTGTATGTACGACCGTGGTGTAAACGTATTCTGCTTTGGTGAGTAGGACTACTATATAGTAGTATTTTTTTATTTATTTATGTTAGGTCAGTAGGAAAATAATTGCTGTTTTGTATATGAATTTGAAGGTCATAAACCGCAATTATTCTTCTACCAATCAAATAAATACAATTTTAAAATAATATTTTCTGTACCTCTTGAATATTTAAAAATGTACGAACCGGATTATATAAGTCTCTTATTATCGAAGAAGTTACCCACCCTTGATATATATATATATATATATATATATATATATATATATATATATATATATATATATATATATAAATGATCCAGTGATGATGATGCCCTTCCCGTAAATTTTATTTGCTCTCTGATTGGTCGATATCGGTCACGTAGCCTCCGTTCTGATTGGTTGATATCAGTTTCATTGCATGCGATTTGAATGTAAAACTGATAAGAAATTTATTCAAAATATTATACTCATTGAAGGTTTCGAGTAAAAAAAATGTTACACATTGTAACATTGTATTTTGTTATCAATTTTTATAAACTTTTTCAATTACATTTTACAACTTAAATTTTACACGGATTATTTGTGTGCATAATTTGTTAATTTCTGTTATTTATTAGAAAGGAAGTGAGCGTTTGCGAGCGAGGGGCGAAGCTCCCACGGAGGTTAACGAGCATAGCGAGTAGTGGGTGGAACTTTCTAGTCTTAAAAAAGAGTAATTAAAAAGTAATTCATTTTTTTTTAAATAAATTCACACTTTTTATTTCATTTGTCCTCTTAATCTTGGTCATAATGAGTCACTTGTGCAGTGGACTATTGCAGCTACTTGACCCATATTAAAGTACTTTATTGATATGTCATATATATTATCAAGTTATCTGAAGACGCTTTAAGAACCAAAATTTGTTAAAGATTATTTCACCAATAACACATCAAGACTAATATCAAAATGGTAATAAATCAAAGAGATAACAGGTATCAAAAATAGGCAAATGAAACTTAAATTTCTAAAAATAATTATTATTGAAGTAAATATAATGATTAAAAAAATATATGTATATCTGTAATAAACTTAAATAATATATAAGTTAAATATAAACTGTTATAAATATATATCATTAATTCTATAAGTAAATTTATAACAGAACTTACCATTCTTTCTAATTTAAAATAAAAAATAAAACCTTTACAAAACATACATACTTACAATACAAATAAATTTTCGTATTAGTTTTTTAAATGAACACAAACTTGATATGTATGCATGTATATACGTATATATATATATATATATATTCTTATATACATATATACATATATATATATACATATATATATATATATATATATATATATATATATATATATTAGAAAAACATGATTATCAAGTAAATTTCAGAACACATTAACAACAAATTTACATAAACAAATTATTCTCGCCCGAAAATATTCAAACTCGATATCGTTCTCTGAAAATATAATCGGTAAAATATCATTCGCGTTTCCAGTCCTAATTTGGCAGAACAAAAAAAACATCAAACGTTCATGTGCACTCTAACAAATTGAACACGATAAAATATGCAGATAAATCGAGCTAAAGTTGAAATACGACTTACCTCGCTTAATATCGCCCAGTTTTCACTTTCGCTGTGGACGTTCAGTCTTAAAACGGATATCCTGCCAAGTGTGTCATCGACAGTACCTTCCGCCACACCCAATATATCGAATGAACCTTGAAGAAAAAACACATAACACAATATAATTACCACGTGGGTTGAAATACTGAATATAATCACACACAATCATTTCGCATTAATCATCTCTCCTATTGTTCATTCATATAAAATTCAACCGTGCACATACGCATTCAATCATATTTACATATGTGTTCACATCAATCAATGAACATATTTGTGTCTCTTTAGATGGATACTGTAGTGATTATTAATTAATTTTATTCCTTTGACAAGATGTAATGAGTCATATTGAACAGATAGCATGAAATCGCGATAAAATGTAATGATATTTTCTGGAAATATGTCAAGTCGAATTTAAATATAATATTTGTTCTGTCGCAAAAGGTATCACTAAACACGAATGTCGAATGAGAAATTGAGGAAATTTTATAGTTTAAAAAAGTTTCATTTCATAATAAATAAAAGAAATGAGCAAATCTTTGACTTCATTCAGATGGGACTTCAAAGAAAAAAACACTTTGGATTTATTTGATTTATTTCCTCGAATAAAACATATAAAACAATACAAAACTTCATTGTAGAAATTTAAAAAGTTTCCCTCTATGATGAAAACAAAAGGACTTAGAGAAAACGGACAAAGAACGGTATAAACTGAAAGGGGTGAGATCACTTTAAATAGAGAAAAATATGAAATATTGTGAGATAAATGTACTTTTCACCTAATATATTTTAATTACAACAGAAATAAATTTATGATTTTGTGCAAAAATATTTTTTTTATAGAAGCAGTAAAATACAAAAATATATTATAATGTAATACGTCATCTTATTAGTACCTAATTTGAAATTCTAATACGTACTCGAATATTTTTTTATGGAAAAAGTATAAAAAAATGTTTAAAATTTATTCGAAACACAAGTATATACTCTATTTTTTATTTAATCATAAATTTTGTGTTTCATTCAAAAATATACATGCGCTTGGAAAGATACAGAAAATATGAAGGGAATATTTTCAGTTTTATTTTATATCAACACACTTTACTTCTTCGTATGTGTATTTTATGAGATTTTGTTATATTTATATTACCCTATGTAGGTTGCAGAATTATGTTTTACTTATTTCTTTTTTTTCGAGAAAAGATATATAAAAAAATAAAAATAATTCCGATATATAATTATTAATTATTTGTTATTCTATATTATATATATATATATATATATATATATATATATATAATTTCGTGTAACTTCAGATGTCTTTGTTAGCAATAGCTTAATACAAAATATCTACACATTTTTTTAAATGTTATTTATACATTTTTTGAAATTTTACGCAACATAGGAGGGTAGAGTGATAAATACCCGTATTTGACAAGAGACGGCACCACTGATATTAAACTGCAATATCTTTAACAACATTATCTTTCAAACTATTTCTGTTAAAATCTGAGTACAATACGATAATTAGCTTAGTTTCGACACTCATTTAGAGTAAACAACTACAACTCTTTTTAAATTATGGAAAAAATTCAATATCGGTCAGTGATGAGATTTATGTTTTTGTATAGAAAAGCGAGTAGAGAAGTGAAAGGAAAGTTATACGCTATCTACAGTGACTCTGCGGTTTCTACAGTGTCTTGGTTCAATGAATTTAAACGTGGTTGTAAAAGCATTTGTGATGAAGAACTTCAAGGGCGTCCAATTGAGATGACTACTGAAGAGATGATTGGAAAAATCCATCACATTGTTTTAAATTATCGTAGAATTACAATGCATGAGATAGTTGAAATAGTATATATAGTATATAATATAGTAGTAGAAATAGTATATATAGTATATAATATATAGTATAGTATAATATAGTATAGTGTATAATAGTATATAATAGTATATATATCTCAGATGATCGTGTACGGAACATCTTACACGAACATTTGCCTATGAAAAAGCTACCCGTCCGATGGGTGGCGCGTTTGCTCATAATCGACCAAAAACGCATTCGAATGAACATTTAAAAGGAATATTTAACGGAGTTTAAACGTAATTGATATGATTTTTTACGTCTATACATAACCGTTGATGAAACACAGATCCATCACCATACACTTGAAATGAAAGAGGAGTCAAAACTATAGACTTCTCGTGATGAACGTGCACCAAAGTAGACAAAAGTCATTACATCAGCTGAAAAGGTTATGGAGACTGAAATGCTCATGGAATATTACTAATCGAGGATCTTGAAAAAAGGAAAACAATAACAGATGCCTATTATACATCATTATTAGACCAGCTAAATGATGAAATCAAGAAAAAAGTCCTCATTTAGCAAAGAAAAAAGTGCCCTTTTCACGATTCCTGTTTTCAAACTTGAAGAAATGGCTCAGAGGTAAAAGATTTACATCAAATTCGGGAGTTATCTGTAAATGGAGAGCTGCTGTAAATGTCTATTTTGATGAGTTTGACAAATCGTAGTTTGTGTAGTAAGTGTATCAAGTTAAAAGGAGGTGACCTTGAAAAATAAAAAAAAATTGCTCCAAAAAGTGTGTTTTCTTGCCAAACACGGGTACTGTCACTCTACCCTTATATATATATATATATATATATATATGTATATATATGTATGTATATATACATATATATATATATATATATATATATATATATATACATATATATACATGTATATATATATATACATACAAATTTTGACAGAAGTAGTTTGAAAGATAATGTTGTTAAAAGATATTGCAGTTTAATATCAGTGGTGCCGTCTCTTGTCAAATACAGATATTTATCATTCTACCGTCCTATGTTGCGTAAAATTTCAAAAAATGTATACACAAAATTTAAAAAAAACGTGTAAATATTTTGTATTAAGCTATTTCCAACGAGGACATTCGAAGTTACACGAAATTTTTTTCCACGAATTTTGATATTTGATTGAATCTTTTATCGTGTAGAAAAAGATTTTTTAAAAAAGATTTTTAATAAAGAAGAATACTGACTGCTATAATTAAATGTTTAACTTTTTAATAAATATACACTCTTCATATTAAAAAAAGTACATTTATATGTAAGAAAATTAAAAAAAAAATGGTTCTAAAATTTTGATACAAAAATATAAGTTTTGAAAACGACCAAAACGGTCAACTAGGCGTCATTAACAACTACTATTAAAAAGTTTATTACTATTAAATAACTATTCATTAAAAAGTTTAATTAAATTTTATACTCCAAACTGAATGAGATATAGCAGTAAAATTAAATGTGGGTTATTTATATTTTTCAGCATCTGAAATCTAATGGAAACTGAAAAAATAATATAAATAATTTCTTCATACATTAACAGGCAAACCTAAATACGTACATGGAATGTTTACTCTTTACTTCTCGTACGAACCAAACGAGTCATTTATAGTTCACAGTTGTAATGAATGATAAAAAAAAGATCCTCTGTGATAATTTTCGATGATCTTTTTAGTAACGCGACCCAAGATAATTATTAAAATTAATTTCAAATATAAATTTTCAAACAAGAAAAGTGACTGTTTAGCAGTCTGTAGATTATGTTATCTATTATTCCTTCTTAAAACTAGATGAAACCACAAGTGCATATGTATTATTCAGACCTCTAACAAAAGTATAAAAATTATATTTCTTTAACAAATAGACTTAGAGTCATACTACTGCTCCATAAAAATGCATGGTCAGATATCTTACAAAAAAAACGGTCAACAAATTATGTCAATTAAGACACTATATGATAAGATACCCTGTTCTCAATTAACTACCAATAATATGAATTATTTTTTTAGTGAGAAAAATATTCATGAATGAGACAACTGTTAGAAATAATTACAAAAAATTCATCATTCCCCAAAATTCGGATTTTTATAAAAATAGCACAAGTCGATTTATCAACTTATCTAGCTGAAAAAATGCTTTCAACCCTTGAGCCGGAGAGGGGAAAATGATCCTAAATTTTTTTAACAAATATTTTTCGATTGACTGAACATTCTTTTATCGTAAACAAAATAAAAATTTCAAATTTCGATTACACGAAAAAATATGTTAAATTAGGTAAGCCATTATAAATTTTACATCTATTTGATATATCGAGGAAAATCGTTGATAATATTCCGAAAAACATAAATCTCTTAATTGAAAATATATAATTGGAAGTGGAAAAATTGATTACAATTGAAATTTTGCAGAAATAATATTACTGTTGTGTGTGAAAAATTTTTGAAACAATCATGTATGGACAAAAAGGTTTCACATTTGTCACATCTTTTACTTTGACTTAGAGTTTTGACATTTTATATACGGTTTCTCTCAATGATGAACTCTTCACAAAATATTATTCAACCTAACTCTCAAATTCATAATTTTTATAGGTTATAAAATCAAGAAACGGCGATTTTTCTGATTTTTGGACGACCATAATTTTTTTTTAACAGAAGGAGTTATGAATTTAGTCTCATTAGAAAGAATTACTGATCTTTAAATATATCATACAAAATAGCACTCCGAGAACATAATTTCGTTGGAAAATACCAATGAATTCCTAGATCCACATCTGGCTTCAAATGGTTAATAGGTTACTGTTTATATTGATTAATACATTTTTTAACACATTCCATACACATTAACTTTTTGCATATTCACATATGCAAAAAGCTAATAATTATAAAAGAAGATTAAATTAGAAAATAATATAAATTATGTGAAAATTCTAAAAAAATACATAATAGTTTTTTTTTTATTTAATAAAAGTTTCTCTAAATTGTTGTGTTTATTGTTAGTCTATTGTAAGGGTTTTAATGTGTGATTCTTACTTAATTGCCTCTATTATAAATGCAATGAAATATGAATTGTATATGGCAATATTATTAAATAATTTATTATTAATTAAATGTCTGTTACGATCAACTGTTATTAAATATAATCAAAAGGAAAGACAATATACATTATTTGAACCATATCTATTTTCAGTTATTAGTAATACTGGATATGTACTAGATTTTCACTGAAGCACGTTTGCAAATAAACTCTATTAAGCATTTCCCACAATAGCCAATATCGTAAATAATTTTCTATGAATAGTCAATATTAATAATTAACATTGTATGTAATTTCCAAAATTGTATTAGATAATAAATAATAATTGATTATTATAGTTACATTATTTATATTGATTTTATATTTGATTATAATAGAAATCAGAACAAACAATAAAAATGAAAATATGAATTACTATTATTATTTATATTGAGTATGAAAACTCTCAACTTAAACTTCTTTAAAGTACGATTTATTTTATTAATGGTTACACTGACATTTTGATTAATAATATAGCACAAAATAGCTTGGAGAAATCAAAGATAAATAGAAGTCAGATTGACAGAGAACTATAATTATCTGTTATTATCTTTATTATATTTTTTCAACTTAAAATCTGCATTCTTCATAAGAAATGGATTGAAAAAATGACAAAATATTATCAATAATAAGAAATCACACTTGAGATAAGGCATAATCACTAAAAAATGAAAAAAAAATAAACTTTTACTACACAAATAGTCCTCGTCATAAACAGTACTATTAAGAACAATAAATAATACTAAAAGAAAATGTTTTGACGGAAAACGTCTTACACCATGGATTTAATATTGGTTGAAACTAACCGAAAATCTATGTTACGATTTTGTGTATATTAAACAAATCTTAATAACTTTAAAACTATAACGCATATCCAAATAAACGATACATAGTTTAATAGAGCAAAGATGTAAGAATGTTACGCAATGTTAACTTTAAGCGCATGACGTCATAGGCCGCTACAACATTGTCACCAAATTGTAGTGTAATATTAACGGTTCGCTGCGCGGAAAAATTAATGTAGCTCAAGAGTGCGTGCGGGTAGGATGTTGTGTGAGGTATAGTTTGACAGAGCTGGAAAAGTGCTATAAAATAAAATAATAACAGTGACAATAGTGAAAGCAATTGAAAAGATATACACTGATAAAGTGTTGAACCTGGACTAATTTTCTCTAAAATTTTAAAAATATTCAAATATTTTCAAAACAAGAAGGTAAGTAAGTATCGTAAACGTTTACAAAGTGAAAGAAGACTACATGAGGAAACAAAAAGTTCATATGACAGCAGTAGAACGAATGCGGAGGATGTGGCAGCGTCGACAAGTTGAGGCGGATAACAGTCACGCGAACACTGCAACGCCTGATACAAATTCACATGAAATAGATGTTGACAGTAAGATGGAACCGATTGAATGTGACGAAACAGAAGCAGATGTAACGTCTGAGAATAGATATTTAGCGTTTAAAACCCATTGGTGTCTAGCGACGGAGCACTTTGAAAAGACATTTTATGGCTACAAGTTAGGTTCTGTTTGTGGAGTTTGTGACCGCATATGGTTGCAAGTTTTACAACAGAAATTTACAGATGAAGACGTTCAACAGTTTATGTTGTGCTCAAATTGCTTTACATTAGTAAAACAAAGAAAGGTGCCAAATTTGAGTAAAATTAACGGTTTCGCTTATCTACTGAAGCCAACACAATTGCCACTCAACTATATCGAGATGTTTCTTTTTCAACTAATGCTTTACTACACAGAGCATGTCAGAACAATAGTTAGGACTAGCCCTGCGATCGAAACATACCGCTTCTATTAACCAGTGACTTTAACATTGATACGTCGAACGATCGTCTGAAACAGTTTCAGAATGACAAATTTAGATTGGTCTTGGCCATGGATCCAACTGACTTCACAACTTTAATGAATACCACTGTAGATATAATGTCCTCTACAGATATAAGTGTAGCATGTAAGTCTTACATATGGTACTATTCGTACCATTATCCTGTCTAACAAAATTTTACAAATTAGTCAGCATTGCGAGAAATAAATAAAAAGACAAACAAGTTTGTTGTGCTCATTTCTTCTCACCCACACTACGAACACTACACCCTGACAACATCGCTTAGGCAAGACATTTTCTGCCAAAAACCTCAACGGTAGTGACTCCGATATTACCTACCATTTTTTTTTGTCCACAAGCATACACAAAAAAAATTAGTATTATATGTCATCGAAAATATTCATTTCTATATAATAATAAATATATTTGTCATTCATACTGACACAAATATTTGAATATATGTAAAGAAAAATAATAGTACAGTCAAGTCTCTTTTTATGCAGTAGATACGTTCCACAGAAAACTGAATATAAAAAAATCACACAAAAAAAACATAACTTACGTTGAAAAATTAGAGATACGTTCCATAATTTTCAAAAACCACATAAAACCAAAGCAATGAGTTACAATACACCCAAAATCGAATGAAAAAAGTTTATGAAAATTTAGAAAAATAAGAATGTATAAAAAATCGTACGAAAATCTAAAAGAAAATGTATGAAACTTAAAATGAGTTTGTTTTAAAACTTTATTCATTTAATTCTTTGAAAAGTAACAATTCTTTTTACATTTTTTCATCACAATTATTGTTACTTTCTGACAATGTTCGGCATCATTTGCGAACTGGTGCGAAATAACTTTCATTACTAGAAGAGATAGTCAGTGCATCAGATCTGGATGATAAAAACCTTTGACCTTCACAAAAAGAATTAGTATCAACATCACTCTCTTTCTGAGTTGATTTCTCTCCTCTGACAATATAATCAGTGATTAAACTTTACGATGAAGATTTTATTAATAGTTTATGCAGTTCGCGATATCCAGACATACAATTCTTCAGTTCACGTTGGAATTTGAAGGCTCGTTCAGAATCTGTGTCATGAACAAGAAAATGATTTTACAATTTATTGCAAAGTTAAAAACTTTCTCTTATTATATCTGTAGTGAAGGGGATAGGTTTTCCTTCCGCTTTACTATTGTTTTCTGGATCTTCGACGATATCTAAAGTTATACCCGTAATATCATCGTTACTTAACGCATTGTCCACAGGCAAATGGTGGACATCATTCTGGCTAAAGGCATCAAAACCTTCTCAATCAATTTCAAGTGCCAAAGTAATAACTTCAGCTGATAATGTCGATGTTTGAATGATTGGACTGTTTGCAACACATCCAGGCCAAGCTGCTTTCCAGCAGGCATTTAAAGTTTGTGGTCTTATTTCAGCGATAGCAGATACAACATGATTTAAACAGTCCAAAACAGATTTTTTCCAAATATTAGTTACTGTGAATGTCACATTTCCTAGTTTATCCAATATAAATTGATAAGTGCGCTTAATGTAATATTTTTAAAAGTAGCAATTATGCCTTGATCTAATGACTGAAGAATTGAAAGTTTGTAGTTTATTTCAGTGATAGCAGATATAACATGATTTAAACAGTCCAAAATAGAAAATTTTAAATTGAAAAATATAAACTATAAAAAATATAATAATTTAAATTTATTTTTTTTATACAACGTGCAGCTCATATATGTATATACAACGGGGAAACCACGAATTTGCATTAAACATGCACTGCATAACTTCAAAACCGCATTAAAAAGATACGCGTAAAAACAGCCTCCACTGTATACAAAAAATAAAGTAAATACTGTACAAATAAGGAATTAATTAGGAACTGTTGCTTTTTTATTATATTATTAATTAAAATAAAATTCTCTAAACTAAGTAAATATGTAAAATATTGTGTGGAAATTTAAAATATTTATAAAAATTTAATTATTAAATATACACATACTATAATAATAAAGACAAAATTTAAAAAATGTTATTGGTTTAGGCGTTTATATTTATAAATAACTGAAAAAACTAGATTATTGTTCTTATATTCTGTGTTTACTTGATTTATTTTATTTCAGAATAGAAACAGAATATCATCAAACATCAATTCTTTTGGTGATCCACTTATTAATGAAGGATGTCAGATCTCATTTGATTGGATTTGAATTCACGATTGGTTTAACAGTTCATCGTACTATCTATTTGACTATTTCAACCCACGTTCTAATGCCCTAGGGAACATGTGTATTTACAGTATAGAATAATAGCTTATAAGATCACAGTTTTGAACTAAGACGAAATCAATAGTGATAATTACTTTAACTTCTAATTTACTTTAGAATAGTTAAATATTTGTCAATTTAGATATATGGTATTTATGTATGATTCTTCATTAATAAAGATATTATTCTGAAATCTGTAAGCTTTATGAACATTATATTAATTAAATAAATTATATTTACATATGTAAATCAGAACTTAAACATTTACGAATACTATAAGAAACTTAAAGCAGTGTAAGAATATCTCGTTCGATTTCACATAATTGATGATTCCTTTATTATTAAATTTGGTTTTATTTTCGATTAAAACAGTTTATTAATTAAACTTGTAATATTACACAATACATTAAATATTATAATACTTGCATCAATGACTTATTTTCTTTTACTTATTTCGTTTTTAAGAATAATTTGTGTTAATTGTTAATAAAATGTGCTACAAAATCAAATATCTTTATACAAAAAATGATTCTATTCCAAAATTTTCATAAAGCAAGCATTTTTTTTTATTTTTCGCGTAGACCCCCTTCTAGCAACGTTACTTCCACCGTTACACACTACATGTAGCAATCTTTTCTGAATGGTTGACATAAGTTACATGTATATAGCTCTCTCACGGTGTACAACAAAAGAGGTGGATACTGTAGTTTTATTATATACATATATATATATATATATATATATATATACGTATATATATATATATATATATATATATATATATATATATATATATATATATGTATATATATATATATATATATATATATATGTGTGTGTATATATATATAGTCGAGTGTTTTTAAGTTATGCGGTGGATATTTCATGCAAATTATATGAAGCAGAAAGCTCCTGATTTTAAAGTTCTGCTGATTGTTGATAATGCACTAGATCATCCACATTTAGAACATCCAAATGTGCAGTGGTATTTTTTCTATCCAATACAATAACCATTATTCAGTCATTAGATCAAGGCATAATTGCTACTATTAAAAAAATATTACAATAAGAGCACTTATAAATTTATATCGGATAAACTACAAAATGTGTCATTCACGGTAACTGCCATTTGGAAAAAAAATCTATTTTGGACTGTTTAAATCATGTTGTATCTGCTATCGCTGAAATAAACAACAAACTTTAAATGACTGCTGGAAGCAGCTTGACCTTGATTTGCAAACAGTGCAATCATTCAAATATCCACATTATCAGCTGAAATCATTACTTTGGTACTTGAAAATATTTTGATATCTTTATCCAGAATGATGTCGATGAATTGTTTATGGATTACGCCTTAAATGACGATGATATTATTGGTATAATTTTAGATATCGTCCAAGACCCAGAAAACGATAGTGAAGTGGAAGACAAACCTATCCCCCTCACTGCAAATATAATTCGAGACGATCTTCAACTTTAAAATAAATTGGAAAATTATTTTCTTATTACTGACATAAAATCTGAAAGAGCATTCAAATTTCAACGTAGGCAGAAGAGATTATGCCAGGATATCGCCAACTGCATAAAAGATTAGTAAAATTATTATCAGAAAGTTTAATCACTGGTTACATTGTCAGAGGAAAAAATCAACATTGACGATAATTCTGTTTGTGAAGAACCATTGTCTTTACCATGCAGATCTGATGCACTGACCATCTCTTCTAGTGATGAAAGTGATTTCACACCAGTTCGCAAATGGTGCCGAACATTGTCAGATAGTGATGATAATTCTGATGAAAAAATGTAAAAAGATTGTAAGTTTTAAATAAAATTAAATGAATAAAGGTTTAAAACAAACTTATTTTAAGTTTTATATTAATTTCTTTCAGATTTTTGAAGAAATTTTGTAAACACTCTCATTTTCCTGAATTTTCATACAGATTTTTCATGTGATTATGCGTGTACTTTAACTCATTGCTTTGGTTTTATAAGGTTTCAGAAAATTATGGAACGTATTCCTAATTTTTCATTGGAAGTTATGTATTTTTTTGTGTTATTTTTTATATACGGTTTTCTGTGGAATGTATCTATCACATAAAAAAGACAACTGTATATATATATATATATATATATGTGTGTGTGTGTGTTGGTAGATACATGCCACTGCTATGGTTAATTAAATCTAAAAACGCATTTTTCATTGAACAATTCTTTCTTCTATGAACAATTTTTTAACTAAATTCTAAAAATCTCTATCCAATGTATGAAAAATGAGGTCTATTTTTATCGAAATTGAAAAAACTGTAAAAAGTAGACAGTCAACAAAAGGAAAACTTTACATCTAAATTGTTACTGTTATATTTCGAATCTTTATTCGTGTGAGTCTTTCTCACTTTTGAAACATTTTTTTGTGCCACGAATATTCTTCATATTGTAAAATATCAGATTAACTAATTTACCAAATACTAGTTAATTATATCACATTTTCTTAGCTATAAAATACTATAAAGCACCTCTTTTCTAGTATTTTTTCACAAAAATATTCGATATTAATGATATTTTTTATTTACCTATAAATGGCGTTAATCATTTTTTTTATTGAATCATAAACTAGCAAACATTAAATCATTTTGTGAGTTTTAAAATTAAACAATATAAATTATTGAGAATTGTTCGTTTGCCACGGAACTCACAAATAAACGAAAGCTTATTATTAATTCCTTAAATAAGATTTAAATATATTTACTGCAATATTAACAAATATCAACAGATGATTTATGATAAATGGAACAGAATATTAACTAGTAGATAAATATTTTTGACTAAAAACAAACTGAAAACTAATTATAATACAGCTGTACAGTTATAATTTACATATAATTATTTTTATGATATTTCCCGCATTAGATTAAATAAACTTAAATAAATAAACAGAATAAAATTCTATTAACATCGAAGCTGACATTAAACATCCGATATTTGTTAATACTGCACAATTTGAGAAAATACACCTTTTACTTTTTTTTTAACTGCATAACAATGTTTTGACGTCATTGCTCGTGTATCCAATTTTGACAGGACACATAAACATCAACACAAAAATGCTTTTCACGAACACGAAAATTACATAGCGCCAACAATGAAACGTCTCTTATCAAAACGGGTCTCCATTTGTGATCCGGAAATGAAACAACTGACGTGAAAACGGATTGACACGTGTCACGTCACGCACGCATATCAGCAGATTGAAGAGGGTTACGCAAGCTAGATCCGAACCAATCCTATACGAAGTACATTAACGCACTATACGGACGTATATAAAGTTCATACTGATAAGTGCTTTTCTAATTCGCAATAATACCGAGAGGATGTATTCTGTGTAATGGGCGAAATTGGAAATTCACACCCAAACAAGCCACAACAGCTGTTCGGCTCGTGAATACTGAGTAAAACTACATTTCATTAGCAATTCAACACAGATCAAGTATTGTTTGTTTAAGATGTATTTATATTGGAATAATACTAAAAATTCCAAAACGTCCGGATTGACTACAATATAAAAATGAATTACATAATTTGGAACAATGCATTGCTGCATGTTTGTATGCACGTAAGCATGGTATGCATACACACAGCCACACACACACACACATATGTATATATATATATATATAAATATATATATATATATATATATATATATATATATGTATATATATATATAAATAAATATATATATATATATATATATATATATATATATATGTATGTATGTATTTGTATAGTGAGTGTAACAGTAAGTGCATGTCGACCATTTCTCAATTAAGTATTTTCATTTTTGTTTGTCAAGGTGTTTGCAAAATAAATAATTTCAATCCTATGTTATAAACATAAGAAAGGGAATAAAATCTAATTACAAAATTATTTATTACTCTAACAACAAATTAAAGTTAAGGAAGAGCTAGAAACAATCTATAAGAATAAATATACTACAATTGGATTATTTATTAAATAAAATTTATATCGAAGAGAATAATTTTACGTTCCGGTATACTATTTTTATATAATTGTTTTGAATATTCTAATTATACTATCACAAATAAATATCAAACCGCACCCTACAAACCACAGAAACGTTTTTGGTTAAAAATATATTCAATAAATCATTATTGATTATTTTTGATTGTTATTTATGCACATTTATACGACGTTGCTATTTTCAGAGCGATAAGGTACAGAAACTTCTGTCATTGTTATAGAAATGCGTATAAACAATAATCATAAATGTTCAATGATGATTCAATGGACATTTTTGACTAGAAAAAAACGTGTGGGTTACAGGGTGAAAAAATTATTTATTTGTGATAATGAATTTAACCAGAATGTCAAAACTGTATCGTGATACTAATCCTAATTGATTTTATAAATGTTATTTCATTCTTTAATTTTTTATTCATAGATAAACTATTATTTATTTCATATGTATATATATATATATATATATATATATATATATATATATATATACATGATAATGTTTGTTTTTTATGTTCACTTAATATTTAGACACTGAGATATGCTTTGTACAGTGTGTTTAGTATTATAGAATATATATTTACGTAGGTTTTTATTATTTTTTTTGAAAATAGAGGTATAGAGGTTTTTTTGAAAAAGAGAGCATTGCATTTTTACTAAATTGTTATCACATTTCCTTATATTTTACTATATATATATATATATATATATATATATATATATATATATATATCATTATATTCATTTATTTGAATGACTAAAAAACTTTGTTTATGTCTCAGATACAATCGAAAGTTCTTTCATTTTTAAGGATCATATTAGCGCCCGGGTATAATTTTTCAGTTCATAACGATCAAATGAAGGCGATAGTTGAATCAGAACCATGCACAATTTGAGAGTTTGAACAAAAGTAAGGCGTTAGTTATTCAACAGTTATGGACGAATTAAAACAGCTAGGAAAATCAAAAAAGCCAAAAATGTATATGAATTTGAACTTCATAAACCGCAATTATTTTCTTACCAACTTAATACATATTAAACGATTATGATAATATCAACTTTCTGGGAAATAATGTTGAACAGTGTGAAAATTTTTATCTTGTAATTGTGAACTGTTGATACCGTTTTTAGAACATATCATTAATAGAAATGAAATATACATTCTATACAACAAAGTATAAGAAAAAGAACATATTTTAAATTCGAAAAACATCACTATCGATGTTGAAATTACATCTACAACCAAAAAAGATTATACTAATACTTTAGGTGAGAATAAAAACAGATTACGTATTATGAATTCTAAGAATCCAATGATATAATTGATAAAAAATTTTATTAACGTCAACTAGACAATTCAATGGCGGCTACCAGTATAATTCTCTACTCCATCTACCCCTCTTTCTCTCTCTCTCTCTCACTATATATATATATATATATATATATATATATATATATATATATATATATATAATATATAAATGTTCGGTAAAATTTTAAAAATGTATAAAAAATTATACAAAAAAATGTAGAGATTTTGTACTAAATTATTATTGACGATAACTCTGCAAGTTACTAGAAAAATTATGATATTGGTATCATAAAAATTGTTTTTTTCCACGAATTTGAAAAAAGTATGACTTGTGTGCAGCGCGGGCCTGAAGGGCCCTTGCTTTTTTTGAGTACCGAGCGTATGCGCTCACGACTCGAGTAGCTCATAATCCTGATATGTTGCTTGGTATGGTGAACATTCTCAAATTATTGGAGCATTTTCCATGACCCTCTCCAGGGGGTTGCCCCTTGGTGGTAAATCAGCGGAGCTTCAGGTTAGCCGATGAAGACAGACCTCTTACTGACTTTTGTGAGTAGCAGACTAAGTGGCAGACGCCGGGTCAGTGACCATCGATCGCCTCACACTACGCCATCATGAGGTTAGGCTGCTGATGAGAGCAGTGCTCGGCGACGAGGTATTTGGTGCCCAGTCCACGGATCAGGGCGCTTTCGCTGGATCTCGCAAGTCCGTACAAACGGCTAGCTTGTCGTCGGACAAACTCGTCGATCATAGGGAGGCGAAGATCCCGGTGAAGGAGAAGAAGTATGAAAAATAAATGTGCGACTTTATAAAACAAACGTCGCAATATGACTGTGAGAGTGTTATATATACATACCAACTTATATATGTGTATATATATATATATATACATATATATATATATATATATATATATATATATATACAAACATATATATACATATATATATATATATATATATATATATATATATATATATATATATATATATATATATGCGGTATGAGCGATGCGAGTCAGAGAAGCGAGCGAAGCGAGTGGGCGCAAGCAGTCCGTGGTCGGTGAGACTAGGGAGCAGATTCCCCTAGTATATTAGTAAAAAAATAAAATGCTTTTTTGCACATTACAACTCTTGACTATATGTTGAGTCCATAACGGAAGACTCAAAAAAATTACTTCAGCTTTGGATTATCTATTAAACTTTTCTGACCTTACTTACATTATTAGATTAACATTTATTTAAATCTTTTCAGAACTTTTTGAATAATAAAAAGTACAATTACTTCGAGAAATCCTAAATAGTGATCAAATAGTGATCGAAAGCAATAAATAAACATTCTGTTTGAAATCAAAAGTGAATCAGAAGAAAAAAAAATAGTAATAAATAATAACAATGGAAAGTATACACTATTCAAATGTAATTGTATAAAAAAAAGAAAAATACAGAAAGAAAATAATTTTTCAGGTTCACATTATATAATTTTACTTATTTCTCAAACATTACTCTTACTGTAGTGAACCAGAAATTCACAATATCAGATAATCAGTTGTCAATCAGTTGATTGGCAACTGATGAACGTTGCAAAGAAGGATCTATTTAATTTTTTATTCGTTATTGTCATGAACTATGGGTGCATCACGTGATTTTGGAAAAAATGCAATAAGGTGCAAAAAAAACTTTCTATTATAACCCAAAAAACATTTAATTTAAACAGTGAAATATCAAAATCACTAGATAATTGTACTAAGTATAAAAATAAATTATTCGTTTAAAAGAATTACAACTCACTTAAAAATAATTTCGAAGCAATTATAATTCATTCTCTTTTTGAAAATACCTGATTTTTCACGCAATGAATTTTCAACGTATTGGAACGATTTATATTTTTCTATATATATATATATATATATATATATATATATATATATATATATATATGTCTGTGTGTAAATATACATTCTCTTTTAAAAAACGACCAATGAGTTTAAAAGGTAAAAAAGATCAAGATGATTTCGGCGAATCGGATGTTTGTGTGATAACCTGTATGTCATGTACATACGTATGTATATATTATATATATATATATATATATATATATATATATTTATATATATATATATATATATATATATATTTATATATATATATATATATATATATATATATATATATATACATATATATATACATATATATATATATATATATATATATATATCCAGTTTGTGGGAGTGTAAATTAACCATAATATAACAAAAATAATTAACATAATCATTTTAAAAATGGGCTCAAAAACATTCTTAAAATCACTAAATGGATATTTTGCTTTCAAAGGTAAATTATTCAAACAACATAATATATTTTATGTAATATTTGTATGTTTAAAAATGTGTATACACGAATACATACACACAGGACATACACATACATACATACATACATATATATATATATATATATATATATATATATATATATATATATATATATATGTTCGTGTGTGTAAGTTTGTGTATTGACAATACAAATTAATGTAAAGTATAAAGTTATGCAAAACAGTTATTTTCTTTTACAACATAAAAAGCATTATTTAAAATTTTGAAAATGTGTAACATTTTTGTAAAAGTTTACATGATTGATATTGTGATAACATTTTTTCCAAAATTTAACAGTTCCATATGAATATTTTTTAATGACGGTATCTTTTACCAGTGAAAAATATAAATCCCATAGATTAGACGAAAATTGTCACTTTGAGTATATTAAATGATAAATAAATAAAAGTTTTCTATCTGCAAAAGTACGGTATTTTTTATTATATAATTACTCAAATACTTATACATACAAACATATATATATATATATATATATATATATATATATATATATATATATATATAATCTTTGTATGTAATAAAAAATGCAGCATCATTCATGTGAAAACCGGTAATTATATGCTTTTTGGATAATTATTAATACAACAGATGTTATTTAAATGAAAATGATATGTAGGTATAGGTTATTGGGGTTTTATGGCTCTTCGCCAGCTGAGGTCATTAGCGCCCGAAAAAAATGATATGTAGATTGCAATGTTGTTGAGTAATAAATTTATACAATTATGATAATTTAATTATGCGAAAATATTTATATCTTCCCAATTTAAAAACATTTCACAAAACTTCAAATATACAGACTTATTTAACATTCAAGAGAACTGAATTCCTATTAAAAACGATAATAATAATTTTATACATCCATGTTTCTTATATAGGTAGCTCACGAATCTCCAAAGACAACATTGTTAAAGTGAACCGTGTACATACATATGATCGAAATGAAAAAAATGTACAATGTTAATTCCTAATTTTATATTTATTTTTGTCTGTCAGTAAAGTATTACGAGTAATTACGAAGGTTACTATTAATCTTTGATAATTTTTACAGTTTTTCAATAATGATCTAACAAAACTTTAAATTTTATTTGAGAGACCTCAATAATTTTAACAAAACCTGAATTCAAGAGAGGATTAAACCATTGAGCTTTGCAGGAGAGATTTCGATCTAAGAATTATTCATCAACTCACTCACATACACACACACATATACGACTATATTTAGAGATATGATATTGATTTTTTAGTATTTAGTGCCCCATTTTCTTTTAATAACGAAGAATCAACAAGCAACATCCAAATAGAATTGATTGAAATTCAATGCAACACAGTGTTAAAAGAGAAGTAAAATGAATTTGGTACTCCAGATTTTTATTTGCACTTGCCAGATAGTTTTATTGAAATGAGTATGTTTGCAGTAAGAATCTGGGAAATGTTTAGTAGTGCAATACCTATGTGGATAATTATTCCCTTTTTTAAAAACTAATAAGACTTTACACAGGCACTGTTGATAAATAAACATTTAACATCTATAGAAAAAATATCATTATCACAAAAAATTACACCAGATATTGATAAAATGGTTTCTGTTAAATTTCTGGTAAAAAATATTATTTTTTTTTTAATTTCTCTAATATAAAATTTTTATTGTAACGTTTGATAATAAAACCTAAAGTTAATGTGTATTTTTAATTTTTATAAATTCACTTGTATATATATAACCCGTCACAATTGACCGGAAAATATAAAGAAATATAGAAAGAAAAAAGTATTTATTGGTTTTTACAACATAATATATCTAAAAATAGAAAATATTTAAGAATGAAACTTAATGAAATTAAACTTGAAGTCTATGAGCTGACAAAGCAAACATTTCTTATCACCATAGATAAACATTTCTCGTCAGTATACAGTATTCTGCGGACAAAGTGACAAGAAATGTAGGTCATTATTATATAAATTAAAGAAAAAAAATTGTAAAATTTAAATTTTTTTATAAAAAAATACTTTTATGGGACCCAATTATTTTCAAATATAAGAAGACCTTTTTTCGCTCGCAAAATTTTTTTTTGGGTGAATTTTTTTGTCTGCAGCCCGCATAATCTCTAAACTGAATTTAGTGGTCCGAATTCATAAATAAGTTTGATACCACGATGAGTTTGTTATAAATAAATATAACAATAAATCATTTTTAAACGAAAATAAGGAAAAAAATGATACTTTACCGCAATTTGAAGTGAATTTTAAATTTTGGATAAATCTACGAGACTGTAGGTCGTCAAAATTCTTACAACAGAACAAACAAAAAGAAGAAAAATGTGTTATTCACTGTTTTCAGCATGAACAGATTATATTATTTGGTATATATAAGGGTAAGGTGAAAAGTTTCGGGCCTGAATAAGAAAACAACATTTTTTGGGTTGGTTTTCATTTATTTCTCAACATAATTTCCATTTTGTCGATACACTTTTCCCACAGATATTCCAGAGAGGTTATGCCCTACTAATAGGCCGATTTATCAAGATTCTTAAAAGAGCCATTTACAGTGTCGTTGACTTCATTGTCGTTCACAAATATTTTTCCACTGAGTCATTTTTTGAGGTTAGGAAAGAGATAGAAGTCGCTTGGAGCTAAATCTGGCAAGTATGGTGGGTGGGAAAGTAATTCGAACTTTAATTCATTGATTTTATCCATTGTAACAACTGATGTGTGGGATGGTGCATTGTCATGATGAAAAAGTACTTTATTTTCGTCAAATGGGTCATTTTTTTGATTGCATCGTTCAAATACTGCAATAAGTTCGCATAATACTAGATATTAATTATTTTTCAGTTGATTGGTCTCAGCAGTGTGATGGCAGACCCAAGTCTCATCAACGGTTATGTATCGACGGCAAAATTCAGTTGTATTGCGCTTATAGAGTGCCAAACAATTGGTTCAAAAGTTTTTTCAATATTGTTTTTGATCATGTGTGAGCAAATGTGGTACCTATGTAACTAACAGTTTTGTCATACACAAATTTTCGTGTAAGATATAATGCGCACATGTTCCATTGATATACTAAAAGTCTTTGCTATCTCACTCACTTTTACTCTACGATTTTCAAAAACGCTTTTGTGGATTTTTCAATCATTTCTAGCGTAGTCGCTTCAATGGGACGTCCACTGCGTGGTTCTGCACTGGTGCTCATCCAAGTCATTTTAAGTTCATCAATTCAGCACTTAACCGTCGTATTCGATGGAGAAGATTCCTCCAACGTTGAATCCAGCTCCTTTTTATACCGATCGCACATAAGTCTTTCAAAAAAATTTCTTTCAATCACTACGAATTTCCACTTTTTCCATTTTGAAAAACGATGCTTCAGGAGTTCACTTCGGTGGGCTATCAAAACAATACTAAAAAACTTATTGACTTGAAGCTTCGAACATAAGCATATGAAGAATGAACTCATGCAACACCATCAAAATATTGACCATAGTGGCACCATCTATATGTGAGACCCGGAACTTTTCTCCCTACCCCCGTAAACATATTTAAGATAAAATAAAAATTTAATACTAAAATATAACGAATATTTTCAGTTGAAACCTGGAGAATTTTACGAAAACGGTTCCTACACTTTTAACAACCAAAAAATGTAATATTTAAAAATATATACTACAAAATGATAAAAATAATAATGTGAGAGAAGTGAACTATTCTGTATTATTATTTTATATGATAGGATAATACATCTCTGATGTATATTTATATACTTATGTACAAATATTTAGAGTATATTAATAAAATTCCATCCATTAATTATGCAAAATCTAAAATGAAAAGAAATGTACTGAGATATAAAAAATTCATCGTTTAACAAAAAAAAATTTTTTTCAAAACATCTAAAACAGACTACGATTAAAAAAGAGCAACGTTACAGCCTTTAGAATAACGATTCTGTTTCTCTCTTTGTAAATCTAACATTCACTGAAGTTTCGTATCATTCTAGTATAAATGTGCACGAACTCCACATTATTTAAAATATTACGTGAATCTTTTCATGCGTTTGCTTTTCCCCTTTAAGTTTACTGAACCGGTGCATTATATCAAAGGGGCAAACTAACGTTCATACTTTTTTCTTAGAACTGCAACTTGATGTTTTCGTAGACATAGAGCCTTTTATTCAAAGTAAAAATGTAAAAAAGATGAGCAGTATATCGCAAACAGTTTCATAAAACTTAATACTCTTTTATTATTTTTAATAAAAATTCTTTTTATGTGTGGAAATAAGTTTACAAAGTATGACAGAAAAACATAATATCATTTTCAATCATTTATATTAATTTACAAAATTGTCTTAATTATTAGTTACTGGCGTTTTAAATTACACAAATACATAAATGTGGAATATTTTTTTTATAAATATAAGTAAAAAAATCAGCTGCTAAAGTTAATTTAAATAAATTAATTTTTTAATTTACACAATGTGATGTATATTTAACTCAAATTAAGAGGTTCAGGTTATCCAAAATTATCATCTTTTTTTCATAAAAATATTAAGAATACGAAAAAAAACAATCATATTTTAATTTCAATAATTATTTCTGATTTAAAAATTCACAACAAAAATACAAATTATACTGGTGTAATTCTTTTGTAACTAAGGTCATTTAATTGGTGTTATGGAGTTATTTGCATTAAATAATATAAATTATTTTGAACAGTCGGTATAAATCACCTCGTTAACAAGCTATTAAAGATTTAGTTCATAATAAGTTACGCACATATAAGCAGATTTGTAAGTCAATAGGTAGTTCTAATTCAAGTGATTTCAATAAGGTAATTGATTACAATATTCCATTTAAAAGTATGTACATACATACATGCATGCATATTAGTTTTATATATATATATATATATATATATATATACATACACATACACATATATATATATATATATATGTGTGTGTGTGTGTGTGTGTGTGTGTATAAGTGTATACATAAAAGACAACTATACAATTATAAAAGACGATCATTTTTGTAATTCTATATTTTTTTAAATATAATTAATGTCTTTTCATAAAAAAATAAAACTTCTTAGAGATAGATTTTGTATTAAACTATTATTGACGATGACCTTGGAAGCTACACGAAAAATTATGATTTTGATATCATAAAAACTACAATAAAATGTGCGATTTTATAAAACAAACGGCGGAATATAACTGTGAGAGTGATTATATAGACATACTAACAAACGTATATATATATATATATATATATATATATATATATATATATATATATATATATATATATATAATGATATTGAGTTAATATATGCGATTCGGAAGAGCGAGCGAGGGCGGAGCCCCCCGGTGTCAGCGAGCATAGTGACTTGGGGACACAATCCCCTAGTAAAGTGAAAATATAATTTATTTTCTAATATTAATACTGCCAACTAAATTATTTGTCATAAAACTGCCTTACTTTTCTATGATTTTTTCTTATTTGAATGGTAGATTTAGACGCCTGTAAATAGTACATTTTTTAAATTCTTTGTTGTCTTTTAAGAGTTTAAATATATACAAAGGATATCATTCTACATTATATGTTATATAGTGAATAAATATATACAAAAGATATGGTTCTAGATTGGTGTTATATAGTGAATATTCCGGACCTTGAACTATCATTATGGCAGTGTTTCACTTTACACGAGCAGTTTGGGAGTGGACATTATTATGATGGAGAATCACTTTCCCAGTCAACAAAACCCAAGGCGTAGTTCGAAAATGTAGTTTCAATTTCATCGATACTATGTCATATAACTAAGAACACTGCTTCGTTTCTTTTTGATTGGATTTGTTTCAGAATTGGACATCTATGATTCTATCTTCACTGATCAGTGAAGTGTTATCGCTTTTAAATCGAACAATCTATTCATACACTGATTTGGTTAATAATGTGCATTTATCATACTTAACATGTAGTTTACAAATAATTTAATGTGAATAACCACCGTTCGAAAAATAAATAAGGAATAAGAACAAACTGTTATTTTTTAGTGCAATGAACTGAAAATGTAAACATTTTAAAATACAAAATACTACCAAATGATAAAAGAACGATTGTTATTGAGAGGTGTATAGTAGTTGAGTAATACATTTTATACAGATCTAAATTTCATTAGCATTGATAACATTCTTCCTGAGAAAAAAATTCGGATACTTTTTGACTTAATTTGTTCTTAAAATACTAAATGGAATTTTCTAATATAATCAACATACATGAAAAATATAATCAAACAATTCATTAATTACCGATTGATCTGATTTTTCTTTTAGTAAACAATCTATAAAATTTAATTTTTATCCAATTAATTTAATTTTACTAAGAATCTATTATTTGGTATGATGATTGGTAAATTATCTGATTACAATATCAAATTTATACTCCACATAACTGACAAATAAATCAAAAAAAAAACATTTTACTAATCTTTGTAACAACTCACAATTTCGCAGGTTAAATTAATTACGAATTCATTAATTTATAATATTTTTTAAAAAATATTGAAACCTATAATTAACTTTGGTATTGCAGGCTTTATAATTATTAGGTTGGTAGGAAAATTTTTATGGTTTTTGTTTTCTGAATTCTAACCTTGATTTTTTTTCAATGAAAGTGTCATTGCATCATGTTCATGTTGTACATTTTTCGGTATGTATTTTGGTAACATCAACATTGGTTTTATTTATTAATTTTGCTTCATATTAGGTTATTGAATTAAAGATGGTAAAGAAGAAAATAAGAGACAATTCTTTGCACGAGTTCAAAATGGGCGACAAAGTAACAGAAACTGTTCGTAAACTATGATTTTGGTGTGAGGACTGTTGTGCAATGGTGGTTTCAAAAATTTCGTGCTGGAGACGAGAGACGAGATTGAAGATGAAAAAGGTCGTGGGCGTCCTTCTTCAGTTAATAACCAATAACTGAATGCGTTAGTTGAATCCCAACCACACACAATAATTCAAGAGCTTGCACAAAAATTAGGCGTTAGTCATTAATCAGTTTTAGACCACTTAAATCCACTTAAATTAAAAAAAAACGTATAGGAATTTGAAGCTTATAAACCGCAATTATTTTTTTACCAACCTAATAGATTATCAGAAATGTCTACATATACACACACACACACATATATATATATATATATATATAAATAAATATATATATATATATATATATATATATATATATATATATATATATATATATATATATATATATATATATATATATATATATATATATATATATATATATAAATATATATATATATATATATATACGAGTATATATTTATATATATATATAAATATATATATATATATATATATATATATATCTATATAAATATATATAACACACACATCAATATTATTATAAATAATCTGTATTCACAGTTCGACCTTTGACCTAGTCATTCCTGTAGTGCTTTTCTTAATACTTGACAACGATTGATTTTTCGTGAAAAAGGTGTTAGCTCAGAAAAACGTTTGTCAAATAAGTTTTTCGCGGAAATTTATGGAAAGAATGTTCGTCAAATATTTGTCAAATAGTCAACAAATATTTGTCATCTCTGTGAATACTGGGTAAAACATGATGTATAGTTTAAAGTTGGATTTGAAATTATGTTATATTGAGTACCAGGCGATTACGTTACGAAAAAAATGTTTTTTAAATTTTTTGTTACTTTAAATTTGTTAAGATATTTTAAGATATGTATTATTGGTTTTGATTTTTTTTATCATTTTGCATACTAAAACGTTTTTTCATTCCTCTTTTTCTTCGCTGCGTTTAAAGAAATAGAAGAAATTTGTTAAATATATTACAATTACTTTTATTTTGTAATTCTAAAATCGTTCAATATGTGTTGGGTTCGTTGTAATCATAAACGTTTTTTTTTATTTCAAGTAACTGAATACCATTTATACCCTTATGCTTGATTTTGATATTTATAAACATTTGATAGGAGCGTTAGAAGTTAAATATGTTTTTTTTTTACAAAGAACTACGAAAATGTTTTTTCAGCAATTTTTATCACAGGGTCATTTTAAAAATTAAAAATTTACCAAACGCAAAAGATAATTATTGAATATAGTATTTCTGATCCAATTTATTACATAAATTCCTCTGCAGAGATAATTGAAAGATGTTTATGTTTTCATAGGAATAATAAAATATAAGAAATTAAAGGTGAAATACGGCTACACCCGTTATTAGATTTTTCATGAAATAGAAATATGTACAGATATAACCGGAATATCCCTTTATATCGAAAAAAATTATATGGTTGGAATCGTCTCGTGCATATATATATATATATATATATATATATATATATATATATATATATATATATATATATATATATATATATATATATATATATTGGGTGGAACAAAGGCTCGTAGCGTTTTTAAGGTGAAATTGAAAGACAGTTTTACATATTTGTACATATATTTTTACTATTATATATATATATATATATTCAATTACACATATATGCCATTTAGATCGACCACTTTTCGCTATTTTTTACGTACTTTCTTATTTTCACCCTACAAGAACTTGGCATCTTTCTGGGCGATGAATTGATTCAGGTACTTTCTGCAAGCTTTCATAGAAGTAAAGTTTGTCCGTTAAGTGAATTCTGTGACTGGTCTGAGACCGGAATAAATCGTAACCTAAAGGTGCAAGATCAGGTAAATATGGCTGGTAAGGTAGGACATCCCAGCCAAACTGCACCAATTTCTGCCGGGTCGGAAAAGAAACATGAGGTCTAGAGTTGTCTTGGTGGAAAATGATACCCTTCCGATTGAGCAGTTCCGGACGCTTTTGATCGATTTTGGCCTTTAATTGAATCAATTGAGCACAATACTTCTCCTAACTTATCGTCTGATTACTTGGGAGAAGCTCGTCATACACAAAACCCTTCCAATCCCACCAGATACACAACATCACCTTCTTCGGATGAACACCTGCTTTTAGAGTTGCTATCGGAGGCTCATTTCGATTTCTTTAAGACCTTTATGATCCACATTATTGCAGATTATCCATTTTCATCGCCCGTGACAAATCGTTTCAGAAACGGATCGTTTTGGTTTGTTTTAAGAAACGACTCACTAATGGAAATATGTTATATTAAATTTTTTGCAGTTAAAATATAAGGCACCCAAACATCGTAGCGACTAATATTATACAAGGGTCTTCAAATGAATCACAATACTCTTATGACACACCTGCAGTATCTCTGCGATATCCTGTGTTGTGTTACGTTGATTATTTTCGATAAATGTTGCAATATTGTCAGTATTAACAACTGCAGGTCCACCGAAACGCTCTAGATCCTCTAGGACTCATTTTTCATCTCTGAATATAGCAAACTACTTTCAAACAGTACTGCCAGCTACGGAACCTTCTCCATAAATGGCGGATATCTTTTTTGCTGTCCCTGCAGTGCTTTTTTCTTTTCGAAAATAAAACAGTATCAAATGATGAAAATGAACCTTATATTTCCCTATTTTCAATTTTAAATTTAACAGACTTAGAATTTACAAAATTGCACAAAAATTGCAGAGAAAGAAACGATGAAATCTCACCTGACAAAATAAAACGAATTAAGTCACGTCATATAATCAAGCTGCAATTAATGCATCTATTGGAAAACGCTACGAACTTTTCTTCCAAATCCTATATACATATATACATATATATATATATATATATATATATATATATATATATATATATATATATGTAATTAACAAATATAATTTTATATAATCACTTAGAGTGATAATTTTTGCGTTCGTTGAAACACGTTAGTGAATATATGTGGAACAAATTTTACAATATATATATATATATATATATATATATATATATATATATATATATGTATATATATTATAAAATTTGTTCCACATACATTCACTAATCGTGTTTCAACAAACGTAGAAACTTTTCACTTTAAGTGATTATATAAAATTATGTTTGTAATTTTCATTAGTTTACTTTTTTTTAAAAACTCATTAGTTTACTTTCAAATATACAAAAAAAAATGAATAATTACCATTAAAAACACATCAGACATAATGAAAAAAATCTCATTTATTTAATATAAGATGTAAAAATGTAAAAATCTTATTTATTTAATGTAAGAACCTTTGCTAATACAAACAAATAAATTTCTGATAATTAATACCAATATTGACTGAATTTTATAACTTTACTAGTCGGCATTATATGCATACAAACATACATTATTACATATATATATATATATATATATATATATATATATATATATATATATATATATATATATATATATATATATTATATCCTAGTCAAAATGTTTATGATATACGGACGAAATAAGCAACCTTAATAATATTTCCGAATACGCTTTTTTGCTATATAAAGTTTATTCAAGGCTCACGAATAAAGTTCGACAAGCTTGTATACGTCAAACCAAATCTGATAAAAACGAAATATTTCACGCCTCTATAAAAATTTACTTTTCGTATCAAATGTCAAAGAAAAAAGTATATACAATATGCATGAAAATGAGAACACAAATATAGAGTTTGATGCATAATAAAATAAGATTGTTTTATCATAAAAAAAAATTTAAATTTTTCTACGATTAACGATTTAAAAATATTATGAATATATAAAGCATATACTCAGAGGATAAATCAATATATAATTTACTTTATTAAATAACGACGTTTAATTATAACTTTTTAATTATGACACACTAATCATTGGATAGATAATCCTAAAATAAGCAAGGGTTTTATGTCTGTGCTCCGTTCGGTTTGAGAAATATTTTTTTTATTTTTAATTTGTCAAATACTGTAAGCGTTTCGAATTCAAAAAAAAATTTGTATTCAAATAATGACGATAAAAGTGTTTTGCAATAAAAAATTAAAAATAAACAAAAAGTTTAAAACTTGTAAAACATTTTGTTTCCTCTGTTTCCTCCATCGATTGTTATCGTAGACCTCTTGATATAGCCTTCAGCAAATTATTTGTTACTAGTTTTAGGCTTAACCGTTCATAGCTAATATTTTAAGATCAAACATGAAATATTGTACAATAAGTAATGTTCAATTACTTTGAATAAAAAATTTTGAATATGAAAAATATGAAATAAAAAAATTGAGCACGAAAAGTAATAACGAGATACAGACTTATAAAATATATTTCATTTTTTAATTAATAGAAAAAACAAATGAAAAGCTAAAATGGAAAGTCAAAAATTCCATCCACATGAAAAAGCAAAAAATCCATTTATTTTTTTCCACTTGTCATACATTTGTTTGTAAATTACTTGCTTGTTACGTTAATATGTTTATGATAAAAACATAGTCCATAGTTTTAAACTGTCATCGACATTCATAGTTTACATATCTGAAACTAGGATTTTCCTTCTAAAGATGGAAAGGCAGATTTATATGAATTTATGAGGTAGAACGTTTGGCAGAATTTGATTTCATTAAAGCAAGTATTACAATTAAGACAACATCGCCTTCTCGATGTTATATATATTTTGTAATAGACAAAACTAAAGCATGAATTTGTCTTTGTTAACATTTTACTAAATCAAATGATAAAATATGAACTCATTTTATACTTTTTTTGGGGGGCTGTTGTACTAGGAATACATTACTAGTTCTAAGAAAATAACAAAAAATGCCATTTATTGCTTAACACTAGAAACCCGTCAAATTGACGGGTTTCTGATTTCATGCTGAAAAATTCCGAACATGTAAATATTATTTTCTAGTTATTATATATTGGTTTCTAATGATATAATGTAGTGAATATATATCTCCACCCATTTTATCCGAAAGACCTATATTTTCTTATCTCCATATGTTGTATACATATTTTTACGAAAATTCGTCAAATTGATGGGTTACGAAAAGATATTGAATCGATAAAAAAACTAACCAGTATATATGAACACTTATATGGATCGGATTCTGATGCAAATAAAAAAAATAAATATCTGTGAAAAATAGTATAGTACGTGCGTGTTTGCTTTATGAATTTAAGCTTGGGACTAACACTACAGAAACTGCAAAAAAAATTGTATTGTGTTTGGAGAAAATACAGTTACATCCAGAACGGTTCGGCGTTAGTTTAAAAAATTTTCTGCCGGGGATGAATCCATTAAAGACGAGACCAGATCGGGCAGACAAGTAAATTTAAATATCGACGAATCGGTGACAATGATTGAAACACATTCCAGTTGAATGTGTCAATAGCTTGCAGAATTGTTCAAAGTAACTCACGAAACAATACGGAAGCATTTACACAAAATAGGAAAGAGGTGGAAATTGAGTGAATGGATACTACACGAATTAACTCATAATAACAAATTACAGCGTCTTACAATCTGTAAATATGTTATTTTACGACTAAAATCATAGACCTTTTTGGATCAAATTTTAACCACTAATGAAAAATGGATTATTTATTCGAACTACAAACGTACTCACGACTGGATTTCATTAGGTGATCCTGTCCCACAAAGTCCTAAATGATAGTTAACGCCGTTAAAACTGTTTCTCTGTGTTTGATGAACTTCAAAAGGAATTATTCATCATGAATATCTATGAGTGGATCAAACCCTTACGGAAAACATTTATAGTGAATAACTCCAACGAGTACACGATGCATTAAAAACAAAAACAGCCACCACTTGTAAATCTAAAAAAAGTATTATTTTTGCGAGATTACGCACGACCACATGTTGAAGTGGGGACCAGAACAAAAATTATGAATTTAGTGTGGGAGATCCTCCCCCATGCCTCGTATTCTCAAGACAAATCTCTATCATATTATCGGCTATTTTTATCTTTGGACAATCGTATGCGTGGTAAACAATTTAATAATGAAGAAGAATTAAAAATGGAGGTGTCTACATTTTTTGAAAATAAAATAGTCGGTTTTATAAAAATCGAATTTATAAATTATCTTCTAGCTGGAAAAGGGTTGTTCAATGCGAAGGTGGATATTTTGATGAATAAAGTTATTTTATGTAAAAACACTCAGGTGTTTTTTTTCTTAATTTAAAAACGACAGAAATTTCTTGGTCACCTGACATATATATATTTGATAATAATTATATACACATAATGAGTTTTAAAAAATATGTTTATTGTTTATTCGGTTGCATGTACAGGCCTATAACTGAGAAGAGGGTAAACGCATCGAGCCCGCGGGTTGGTGAGTGAAGCTTCCTAGTGTGTATATATATACACATTTTTGAAGCTGTATTACGCAAAATATTAGAACTGAATATATTGTGTATTCAATTTTTTTCTATCAATTCATTTGTTCTTAAAAAATATTCAAACTAGAATTAATTCTCACATACTTCTATAGTTTCCTATATTAACGAATATCATAATATTATGAACTTTGAAAAGATCTATTAAATATAGACTACAAACTATATTGCTCTGAACAATATATTTTTCTAGAGAGTACTTACCCGTTGCTATAATTTGAAGTACCACTTGTGTTAAAATTTTACTATACAACTCTATTTTTTTACAGTAAACCACATATCCAAGTATAGTTGACTCTACCTCTCGATTATTCTCTATATGTATAGAAAACTATACAAGTGAAACGACACTTTTATTCGAGTGACTTTTATCAGATGAGTTCTAGCATAGAAGCATTCAGAACGAAATATTTTCATTCAGATAGCATAATAAAATATAAATTGTATAAATAGCTGATGAAATGAATAAATAATTTTCTTCAGACAAACAAATATACACAAACTATAGACAAGTTTAATAGTAATAAATATATTTAAAAACAAAGTAGAAAAATATATGAACTTTTATTACGAACAAAATTTAATAATATTCAACCTATTTAATAATTTATTTTTTAAAAACAAATATTTTTAATATAAAAAAGATGTTGTATCTTTAGAACATGATATTAAATTTTGAAAATGAATAAACATTGTCCTTTAAAACTTTTTTATGGATACAATAATCGATTATTCAGATAATCACTGTATTTACATATACAATTACTTTAATATATATATGTATATATATATATATATGTATATATATATATATATATACATATATATACATATATATATATATATATATATACATACACATATATACATATATATACATATATACATGTATATATATATATATACATAAATATATACATATATATATATACATACATACATATATATACATACATACATACATATATATATATATATATATATACATAAATATATATATACATATATATATACATACATACATATATATACATACATACATATATATATATATATAGTAATATAGTAAGTTAAGTAAATATCAATTTTTTAAAGAAGAGAAAGGTTTTCTTGACAATTTTCCTATATTATTAATAAATAGTGAAATATGGATATAATTCAGAAAAATCAATATAAATATTAAATTCTTTCAAGGTAAAATAATGTGAATTTCAAAGTTATTACACAAAACGAGCCAATATTCAATTTTGTATGATAATTAGAAGATGGCATCTGGACATAATTGACAATATTTAGTTTAAAGAAGGCACATTCGAGTAAAGAATACAACATGTTTAATATGAGAATATTGCTACATTTTTTTGATAATTCAATAAAGGCAATCAAATTGGATGTTTAATCAAGTATGGGTGGCACGTAGATGAGTAAGAGTTCCAATATTTATATTATTTTTTTACTATTCTTTCATTGTGAAAAAAGAAAATAGCAAGTGAAATTGACAGAACATTCCAACTTTATAAATTCTTAATTGAAAAAAATTGCAACCTGTACAATAAAAACCAACAAAATAATAAAGAAAATATATCTACCAAGAAAAATCCAATACAGACAATAGCATACAATAGAAGGCACAAGAAGTTGGATAACACAAATTAAAAGTAAATGCAGTAAGCTGAATAAAATAGCTGTTTGAATATAACGTATCCACTATAAAATTCGACAAATAGTTATTTCTCACGTGTATAGAAAAAAAAGTTTATTAGTGAAGTCTACTAAATAAAGAGACTAAATTTCACGATAAAAAATAAGATAAACGTGCTAATTATCGAGGAAGCGTACTCTTTTGGGAAAATTATGAATTTTGATTGTTGAACCTGCTAGCTGTGTTGCCCTATTTTAAAAATGTGTACACACACTGTGTCATAAAAATGAAGAAATGATGAGTATACTCGTCAAACACAGAGTGTATGCAGCTATTGTAAAATTGAATTAAATTGTAACGAAATAACATTTGATTTTTTTGAAAAATTTATGATTTTAATCCTCAAATTCATAAACATGACGAGTATACTCGTCATACACAGCTGACAGGTTAAAATTGGTAAAAAACAAAAACGTTCTGAATATGTTCTATGATTAAGAATGTATAGCAAATGGTAGAGTTTGAGGATTTTTGAATAATCGAAGATCTAGTAAGCCGGAATTCTTAGAAGAAAAATTAATAAGAAAATATATTTTAATATATTGAAAAGAGAGTCGATTAATACATCTTTAATTCTTCGTGTACTGTTACTATATAATTATTCCGAAATCATAAGAAAATCACCACAAAGTCTTAATATTAATATGATCAAATATCTATAGAAACATCTAGATAGGAAAGAATGCTCTCATTACAAGACAAAGACAATTGAAACAGATAAATGAAGAGAAGTAATTAAAAATTATTTCTGAAGTTAAATAAAACTTGTTCAACTCTATCAAATCGACAAATGTGAGCAATAAAAACAAATTAAATTCAGTAAAGTAATGATTTGTTTCAATTTTTTGTATTTATATACCGGAAATTAAATATTGAGACACATAGAAATGATTCTGTGCTTATTTTTTATAATTACGTTCCTTTATTGTGAAAGTTTTTAATCTTTCATTTTTTGATTTTTCGTGATAATATTTATAAGAAGAACTTTATTAAATCAAATAACAAAAATTCTTAAAAAACGTTTCTTTGACAAATTAAGTTTTTCTTAAAAAATATTTCATTTACTGTTAAATGCTTTTGAGTATATAAATGCGTGTAATAATGATATATAGCTCTAATATTTAATTAAATATCATATAATTTCCAGGAAGATAAATATAAAAAATTAAGCACTAGCCGATGGAAAATTAATTTGAACAAATAAGTTAATGCATTGTACGAATATCCGAAATTATCGAATAATGCATTAGTCTGAAACTTGTATCATTGTTTATAATAGCACATAATAAGAAATAATTATATAGGTATGTGAATATCAAGTACATACATATATATATATATATATATATATACATATATATATATATATATATATATATATGTATGTACATATACACACACACACACACACATATATATATATATATATATATATATAAATGAGACTAAATATCAAAGTTTACTCACCAACTATGACATAACCGTCATTGGTTGTATTAAAATTGCGACTAAAGAAATTATGGCTGGCAGGAAGTACTTCCACCGTCGTATTGTAGAAACGGTCCGACGGATGTTCAGCATTTCCGCTCCGGAATAAATATCTGAAATATAAAAAATAAATAGATAAACATATAATAAATAAATAATAAATAAAGAGACAAATAAATAAATAGATAAATATAAATATAATAGCGAAATCAACACATTCAGACCACAGATTAATTTTTTTTTACAATCCTGTAGGGATTCTTACACACACGATCGATCCGTAGAGGTTAACTGTAAAACTAAAAGTTATATCTAGAAGTGCGACAACTTGCCAAAACATTATAAACTTTTCTGAAAAAAATATGAGAACTTATAGAAATTGACAGCTGTCTTAATATCAGTTTGTTATGTCATAAATAATTCACTCTGAGGAAACGTTTCTTTGTGAAAATTATGTATTATAAAATATGATTTTAATAATTTATATAAAATAATATTTAATCAGTATTTAAGTAATTAATATAAAGATATTTTTGAAACGAAATTTCTATAGCTGCGTTTGGAGTAAATTTTCAAGACTGGAAAAGTGTAACGGAAGTTGTATGATGTGGAAGACGGAGGGTGGAGAGAGAGGATGGCTCATGTGTAGACAGCGGAAACGAGTGATGGGTTAGTTAACATTGTCACTCCGTTGATAAATATGACTTGCACAATCCTAGTTATTTTCTGCGACGGTGACAACAGATGGTGAATCTGAATTGCTGAGTGTAAAATAGAAGATTGAAAAATAATTGTAATTGTAGTGATTTACATTTGTCCGAATCAAAAAAAATGATATAATTGTACTTTATACACCGTTTATTACTACCGTACAATCATAAAGATGCAGCGTTCCTTGGCAGAGGAGAGGATAAAGTACCAATGATTCTCAATGGAAATACTAATGTCAATATCAAGTCAGAAGAGTCAACATCTCTTGTTGATTTTCTACGTGAAAAACTTGATTTAAGTATGAATACCGATCCCATAATCGCAACGACAAAATTGGGTACTACTATAAATGCTGTCTTTTTGGGATATCTTCAAAATATACAATCGACAACATATTTCATATTTCAGTTATTATAAGCCCATAGTATCAGTTATACTAACTGAATTCTCACTAGAAGAAATCATGGAAGTTGATGAAATATAATAAGAAAATGTTAGTTTTCTAATTAAAATATTATTGCTTTTTATATTTACCGTTTTCTTCTTATACTAAATTTGACCTTTTATCCTCTCTTTTATACTGATTCTTATAATGACAGTCATGAAAAATGAAACCATTCATTTACCATGCATTATACTATGCTTTTAAAAATCTACATTTCAAACAACAGCAAAGAAGTGTCACTTTAATAACAAAATATGTATGAAGTATGAATGAAATGTACAGTGTTGGCTGACCTTCTAAAACTAGCTTTATATTTTCGTTTGGGTTCTGTTTTAGAGTATTTAAAAAAATAAAACAATCCATTGTGTCATCAATTATTTGTCATTTATCTACCTTAATTTCTGACATACATCCTACCATTTTTTTACTGCTATATGATTAATTATTTTTTCGAAATTTTCTTACTTAATTCTTCTTTCAGTATTAACTATTTTATTGTCAGAAATAATACAAATAAAGTTAATAAAATATTTACAATCAGAATTCAGGTGAATTATTCACATGCTCTTTAGCTAATCCATTCGGTTTTCTTCAGGGAATTTCTCTATAGAAACGTCTACATGCGGTAAGTAAATGAAATCTCTTGAATAGCAAAATTTTATAACAGATTTTTGTTGTAATTTGAAGGATACATTTCTATTCAGGAAAAATATTACATTATAGATTTAATTTATAACAAAATACATATATATATATATATATTGATACATAGAAAACTAATTTCAATAAGTTTGTTTATTAACACTAGATTTACGGGACCCGTCAATTTGACGGGTTACTGATTTCATGCTTAAAAATTCCGAACATGTAAATATTATTTTCTAGTTGTTATACATTGGTTTTTAATGATATAATGCAGTGAATATATATCTCCACTCATTTTATCCGAAAGACCTATATTTTCTTATTTCTATATGTTGTATACCTGTTTTTACGAAAATCAGTTAAATTGACGGGTTACTTAATTTACAATCAATCGTTTCAATTGTTGCGGAGTAACAAAAATAAAAATGAGAATGAGTAAGGAAAAACAAAATAAATAAATAAACAAAATAAAAATAAGGCTGTTTAGCAGCGAGTACTTAAACGAACAACTTTGAACTATTTGTTTACAAAAAGAGCAAACCTTATCATATCACGAATGATCATCTCAACTGTGCAGTTTGCAGAGGAAAGGATGTGATATTTGGAAATTTAGTGAGGCTGCACTTGTTATTTATAATAAAATTGGAGAAAAGCGAGTGATTATTTCAAAAATGAATTTTGCAGAAAAGGAAGTGGCGTTTATTTACTAAACAAAGATTTGAATTTTTCAAGGTAGTTTGAAAATCTATCCATAAAGAAATATTTTTTTTACATTTATGTTCTGCTTACTTGGCTAGATATTATGGGGAAGTCTCGAAAAGATATTGAATTGATAAAAAAACTAATCAGTATAGATATACCTATCGGGATCGGATTCTGATGGAAGTGTTACCGAACTAACGTTGATTTCTGTAATATGGGACAGATTTATCCAAAATAGTCAGGTTTGTTATACGCCTGTCATGACTATTACAATCGATGAACAATTGTTCATAACTAAAGCTAGATGCCGATTTACACAGTACATGCCAAATAAGCCCGATAAATTCGGCATTAGTTTTGGTTGGCATCGGACGTTACAAGCAAATATCTTATAAATGGCTTCCCATATTTAGGGAAAGACGAAATACGACCATCAAATATACCTTTGAGCGAATTCGTCGTTCTCAAGCTTGCTGAACCATATTTAGGCCGTGGAAAAAACATTAATACTGACAACTTTTTCACAAGCATTTCCCTGGATATTGTACAAAGAGACCACTGGAGTAAACATATCTAGAATGAATTTTATTTTTCAACTGCCCCAAGAGCTAGGCAGTGATCTTCGCGAGGAACAAAATACTAGTTCCGATTCATTGCCAGTTATACAAAATCCTAATGTACGAAAGTCTTGCCAAATCGGATTATGGACGAAAAATAGGTCTAATAATATTTGTTTTGAATGTAACAAGTATGTATGCGGAAAATGTACATTCAAAATGGAGTTTATATGTGAAATGTGCTGAATAAAACTGTTAATAAAAATCTCTTGATGTAAGATAAAAAGATTTACAAAAAATTGCATTTTAATTTACCCGTCAAAAAGACGGATTTCAGTAAAAATAGGTATACAGTCGATACCCGTAAACCTAGTTTCATATATTTGGCGTACAATAGGAATAGAAAGTTAATAAACGCTTTTACGAGCGAGTGTGCATATGTACTAATAAAATATGAAAGAAATAATTTATCGGTAATTTAATATTTTCCAACAATTAAAAATAATTAATGCAAACGATTCAATTTCTAAGTCTGTAAAGACGTACACATTTATTTATTCATAGAAACGGCGGTGTAATATTTTTCATCAATCACATTTAAATACCTCTAGGTTTATAAATGACTACAAGATCTGTCAAGCTGTGTTTTTGTTTATATGTTGGAAATTCAAGTTTTGAATAGAGAACAGTAATTGAGAAAAGAGATATATAGACAAAATGAACAAAAAAAGTATTACGTGAAATAGTAACATACTTGGTTTTATAACACATTTTTTATTAAAGAAAATATCAATTTCAACAAAGGCTGATATTAAGAATAATTTAAATTTTCATACCAAAATAAAAATGTAAGATGACATTTTTTAGTAGGGCTTTATGTAGAAACTAATTTAATTTTACAATATATATATGTTCGAATTATTCGGAAGTGAATACAAATAGAACTGTATATTTACTTTCTATATGCATAGTTATATACCTCGATATAACTTTAGTTGTTATTTTAACGAGATACATTCATAAAACATTTTATTAAGATAACATAAAGTAATTGAATACGTACACTCACATATAGGACTTGTGTATATATGAAGCAAGTATAATATTACAAAATTTGATATTGCACGGAAAGGATTTAAGTTGGAAATTTGATCTGTATTACATGTAGTGGAAAATTGTCAAATGAGGAACAGTTGAGCCGGCATCATAAGTAAGTAAACATAAAATAAAAAGTTATATTACAAAGAAAATACACCAAATGTATATGTTATTAAAATAATATTTATAAGATATTAGGTTGATAGGAAAATAATTGCGGTTATGTTTTCTGAATTCTAACGTTATTTTTTTCAATGAAAGTATCATTTCATTGTGTTCATGTTAATATCATTATAAAGTGCATTTTTCAGTCTGTATTTTAGTAATATCGTCTTTGATTTTATTATTAACTTTGGTTTAAATTGAGCTCTTGAATTAAAGATGGAAAAGAAGCAACTAAGAGCATTTTTTTGTATCAGTTCAAAACGGGCGGTAAAGCAGTAGAAATTGCTCGTGAACTAAACGATGTTTTTGGTGTGGGTATTCTTGAGAAATAAATAATGTAATGGTGGTTACAAAAAAATCATGTTAGGGATGAGAGCTCTGAAGATGAGTAAAGTCGCGGGCGTCCTTCTTGTGTTCATAACGGAATTACTGCTAGTAAAAAATAAACGGTACTTTTGGTATGGGTATTGTTAAGGAACGTACGGTGCAATGATGATTCCAAAAATTTTGTGCTAGGGACGTGAGCGTTGGAGATAAAGAAGGGCACGGGTGTTCTTCAGTTCATAACGAGCAAATGAAGGCGTTAGCTGAATCATAACCACGCACAATAATTCGAGAACTTACACAAAAGTTAGGCATTAGCAATTCAATAGTTCTGGATCACATAAAACAGCTAGGAAAATAAAGAAGCTAGACAAATGGGTGCCGAACGAACTAAATGAAAACCAAAAAAGTCACCGGAACGAATTTTGTTCTACGCTTATTTTACCTAATATGAACGATCAATTTCTTGATCGTATTGTAACGTGTGAAGAAGAGTGGATCGTTTACAACAGAAAGAGATCTCTACAATGGTTGGACTAAAATGAATCCCCAAAATATTTTGAGAAACTGAAATTACAGCAAAAGAAAATTATGGTGACTGTTTGGGGGTCTGTGCTCGGAATTATTCACTACAAAATTTTTGAATCTTGGCAAAACCATTACAACTGAGAGTTACTGTCAACAATTCGACAAAATTCATCAAGAACTGCGATGGATGGTCCCCGCACTGGTCAATCAAAAAGGTGCAATCCTGCTGTACGACAATACGCGACCGCAAGTCCCTTTATCTCCCTGTATCTTATTGGCCCTCTAAAAGTTGAATGAATTGGGCTATGAAACATTGCCTCATCCACCATACTCACCAGACATCTGGCCAACAGATTATCACTTGTTTAAGCATTTCGACAAGTTCTTACAAGATAAGGTCTTCAACAACCAAGCTGCTGCCGAAAGAGCATTTTGAGATTTTATCAACTGCAGAACTCCGTAATTTTACACCACAAGAATAAATAAACTTGTAATTAATTGGTAAAAATGTGTCGATTCTAATGGTGCTTATTTCAATTAATAAGTTAATTACTAGCTGAGAAAAATGTATATGACTTTGAAGGTTATAAATCGCAGTAATTTTTCTATCAACTTACTAAAAAAACTACTAACTTGATGGAAATAGCCAGAAAATTAAAAAAAAACAATGTTCTGATATTGAAGAAGAAGAAAACGAATTATGAAAAAGACAAAACGCAAGGTATTTAAAATAATAACGAAGGAAATGAACAACCAATATGTAGACAATGTTCATAGACTACAGTAAATAAACGCTTAGTTGTGTAAAATTACTTTAATTAAACTTAAATGATATCAGAAATACCTAGTTTTTATTTATCTTTTTCCTCCTATCCACGCTACACACACTTTTATAAAAGTTTTCAAAATGTCCAATACTCTTTAGTATCTCTCTTATTTTCAATGTAATATGCATGTAAATATTTTTATAAGTAAGACAAAAATTGATTAAAGCCAACATTGCAGGTACGGATTGTTTATTTAAGACAGGGATAAGATTTTATTTTTAAAGAAATATCATATTATCATCTCGCTCATTAACATAAAATGCACTATTTTTCTAAAACCGTTGTATTTTGTAACTACTTTAATATATTACAGGATACTTAATGTGTCCTTATCTATCTTGCATCTATCAACTAAAATGTTCAGTAACATTTTGATAAAGATAATTATTCACAAAGGTTATATTTTGTATTTCTATATTTAATTTATTTGTTTTCAGTCTAATGAAGATAGATCTATAGGGAAAATATTTGTAGTTTTCTTAAGCCGTCATTCGAAAATTTTCGAGTAAAATTACCAGTATATACGTCGCATTTATGCTTATATATATATATACATATATATATATATGTGCTAACTAAATTTTTCAACAAACTTTTGATAAGAACAGTTTAATTATTTACAAACATTTTTGTTTCACTTGGATAAATTCTAAAGGAGATAAATGCATGAGAAAATATTTTTATGACTCCAAATCTTCTATACAGAATTTTTAGTTTCAAATTATCTGTCTATATATACTTGTATTTTGTCTATGAGAGTAATGCATTATGCTTTTTACTGCCTTGTATTACAATTAATAAAGAAAAGTGATTTCTAGAAATCATTGAAACGCACAAGAAGTTGAAGGGATATTAATCGGTACTAATTAATCAACACAGACCTATATATTTTTATAACATTTGATCTTCTGTTAAACTAATGAATTTTAATAATAAAAATTAAAATTCGATAAATTTTCCGAAAATTAAAAAAATATTTTGCATATTTCATTTATTTCGACACAATAAAATAATTTTAATTAAATATATATTTATAATACAGCAAAGAAATTATCAAATGTTATACATATATATATATATATATATATATATATATATATATATATATATATATTAAACAAAAATTTGTCTATTTGTAAAAAAAGAAATATTCAGTCAAATTTATAAAATAAATAATTACTTCAGAGATTGAATCATAAATGATGTTTACTTATACAGACCAATATGAAAATTTTCATTAAAACATACTATAACTAATTTTGCATCCACGATACTTTACCCATCCCTAAAGCTTGATAGGATAATGTCTTCTCAGAATTTGAGCGTTGAATTAATTATAACTAATGATGAGAGCAGTGGAAAGGGTTATTAATAAATGGAAATAGTATTTATAAACATCAGCATGTAACTTGTGGGCATTATGTTGCTCGTACTGAACCTTTCGTATTTTCTGTAGTATACACAAAGAGGATTTATTCATATTTTAAAACAAGAATTGCAACAAAGCCTTCACGTATTTATAAATATCTATTAAATCACTGAACACGAAATTTTATATTCAACAAAAACATTTTATATTCTGGAAATAATAGATTTATATAAATTTACAAGAAATTGATCTTAGGAAATTTATATGAATATAATGGAAAAGATATTTAGATTTTACATTAAACATAGATTATTTTTGAATTTAAACTGAAAAATATTAATAGGACAAATATAAAGCATTTTTATTAACTTTTTTGCTTAAAATAAAAAAAATATATTAATCAGTAATCAACTCTGATAGAAATTATATACACATATTTATGTATATATATATATATATATATATATATATATATATATATATATATATGTGTGTGTGTGTGTGTGTGGATCGTTTGATAAGTTTGGTAAATTTCTATGATGTAGCGCCACCATTAATTTGGTAACGTCACGGCTATCAAATGTCACTTTTCAAACTAAATTAAGCGAAATTTCAGCCAGAAGTGACGCGGATCACCGTGGATAAAACATGGATCCACCAATATACACCTGAGTTGAAGCAGCAGTGAAAGCATTGGACAACGACTAGTGAAAGGTACTCGAAGAAGGTGAAGTTCGTTTTGTTGAATGGGAAGGTGATGGCCACTGTTTTTTGGATTCCCAAGTAATCATCTTGACCGACTACTTAACGAAGGGAAAAATTATAACAGGAGCCTATTAAGCAATATTATTGGACCATTTGAAAGAAAAATTAAAAAAAGACCAAAACTGTCGAACAAAAAATACTCTTTTTGAAGTGAAGTTTTTATAGCGAGGGTAAACCCGTTTACATGTGTCACAAAATCTGTAATAGTTCAACGCGGCACGAAATCATAGTCGTCGGAGAAATGTAGGGGAAATACAATGTGAGTGTTCACGATGGCAGAATTAGTAACTTTTGTCCACCGAAGTACCCGTGTGTCATATACTATAAACACTGATCAAGAAAAATAATATTACTATTATAAGTGAAAATCATTTTATTTTACTGTGAATACGTTTTTCGGAATGTACTGTTTTTAGTGTAAACTGCATATACATTCTGTTTGAAGTCGCCATGAAAATACCAATGTTTTTATGTTTGTCAGCTTACCAACTAAGGTCGAAATACATCCTAACGAGAACTTTTGAAGTGAAACTTTTATAGCCAGCGTAAACCCGTTTGTACGCGTCACAAAATCTGTATTGCCTCAACGCGACACGAAATCTTAGTCGCACCGAGGGGGCTACGGAAATGGTGGGTAAAAGTTGAGTTTTCTGTGCCATCAACAAGTACTGTATCGGCGGATAGTATTTTAACACCCAATGCACGTTGATTGAGGGGAGATTGCGAAAGGAAAAGGACAGAAAAGCCTCCCAAAATACACAAAGTGCAGCGCAGCACGCGCGTTAATATCGACGAGAAAGTGTTGCTTGTGAGTGGTTCTCCAGCAGGACATATCACCGAGACAGTTGTTGACAATCAACGTTCAACCTGTAGATTGAAACAATTATGAAAGATTCGCAGTACCAGAAACTAGCAATCAGCCGATGATAAATGCACGTGAACTCAATATTCTGTACAGTAATTTTTAGTCGTCATAAAAATGCTCATAATGCATTTAGAAAAAATATTATTTTCATTAAACAGAAAATAGTTTTTCATAAAAATTAATAATAATACCTTATTTTTATATCCTCTTATACTATTATACCCATCGCACAGAAGTTTTACTTCTACCGTGTGGCTTTCCATGCCGACCATTTTTTTTACAATGACAACGCAAAGTCCCACAAATCGATCGTCTCAATGCCAAATTGCACAAATAAGGCTTCGAATTGATTTCAAATCCACCCTATCCTCTGGACTTGACTACTTATTACTCTTTCCAAACTTAAAAATTTGGCACGGTGGGAAGAAAATTTCGTCGAATGAGGATGTCCAAGCGTATTTTGCAGACTCGCTAGACCAAGTGTATAGCCATCAATGGAGACTATATTGAAAAATGAAATCGATATTTCCGAAAACACGGTGTTTAATTTGCTTTTATATCATACTTATCAAACGACCCACGTATATATATATATATATATATATATATATATATATATATATATATATATATATATATATATATATATATATATATATATATAAATATATATATATATATATATATATATATATATATATATATATACATATATATATATATATATATATATATATATATATATATATATATATATATATATATATATATATATATATATATATATATATATATATATAAATATATATATATATATATATATATATATATATATATATATATATATATATATATATATATATATATATATATATATATATATATATATATACATATATATATATATATATATATATATAAATAAATATATATATATATAAATAAATATATATATATATATATATAAATAAATATATATTTTTATATATATATAAATATATATATATATATATATATATATATATATATATATATATATATACACAACACACTCTCATATAATACGGTTAAATGGCTAGAAAAAAACACCGTATTATGTGAAAATCTTGTTATACGAAGTTTGAAGTTCATACGAAATATGTTTCTATATCGTTTCTATAATACTATACTGCGTTTTAGATTAATAAAAAATAACATATTTAATTATTTACTTTAATTTTATTTAATATATCAACGGAAATCATAAAATATTTAATAAATTATTTTAAAAGTACCTACATATCTATACCTCAAACCCATAGCGAGATACTGCGAAAAAAAAGTTTTGAGATATTTAACATTGAAAATTGTTTCATTAATAAGAAATCGTTATCATATAATTTGAATAAAATAAACTTGGCAACTCGAAACATATCAAATAATGATTACTGACAGAATATCTCAGCATTTCATCAAATATGGATTATTTTTAGACATCCAATTGAATCATTTCAAAAATGAAAATTATATATAATTCAATTTTATAAAAATAATATATTATTAAAAAAACATATGAATGTCTTAATCGTGACTTTCGCCTCAGTTCGTTGCATTTATAAAACCGTGTTATAAACGCCGTGCTATACAAGATATTGTCGCAATTTTTCGAGCATGTAAAATCGAATCAAACTACCTTGTGAATAAAAGTGCCTTTTTATAGGAGAGTTTGCTGTATATACAGAGAGTTCCAACAATGTACATATATTTTAATAGAGGTTGTCTATGGACTTTCTTCGCTGTTGAATCGAATTACGGCGGCAAAGTGTAGTATGATGCTCTCTCAAAAGATGTCGATAATAACACGAATGCTAGAGTCACCATGTGATCGGCAAGACAGACAAAAAAAATGGGAAAGTTACGGTTGTTGTTGAAGCAATGTAATACCGTTTTGAAGTGGTATTTAAAATTTAACAATGTTTGTGCTGTACAACGACAATAGTGGTGTGAGTTTGCAACGGAACCTACAAGAACAAAACACCTGAAAACTGCACACATTTGTGATAAATTTGACACGGATGGTACCGTGTATGATGTGGACAAGCAAAGATCTGAGAGGTTTGACACGGTAACCAGTCCTGCTTCCATGGCTATCGTGTTGGAACAGTTTACACACGCCACAAAAGTCCGCCAAACAATGTGCACGTGAGACGGAAGTTAGCAGATCAAGCATACAACGCATTTTTACGAGAGCAAAATGAAAAGTTTGTATCTCAAGATTGTTACATGCTATGAATGAAGACGACCCTGATCGAAGAATACAGTATTGTGAGTGGTTGAGGGTGAGGGCGAGGGTCGTCTATATTAAATATCGTGCATGCATTCACAGTGAGCACTGTGACCAACGTTCCTCGTCCAGTAGACCGCTTTTAGTGTCTGGATGCTAATGGTGACCACTCTGAGCATCTGATGTGATTGTAGAAATCAAACATGACTCACAACCATCCCTTAATGTCTGCATAAAATAAGTAATAAAATTTTTACTCAGATATTTTGTACGTTGAAATGTATACATTTTTTGAGCACTTTTGTATACATACATATATATATATATATATATATATATATATATGTGTGTGTGTGTGTGTGTGTCTACAATGTGTGTGTGTGTATACAATGTGTGTGTGTGTGTGTGTGTTTATGTGTATATATGTATGTATATATGTACGTATGTATGCTTAGATGTATGTATATATGTATGTGTGTATATATATATATATATATATATACATACATACGTACATACATACACACACATTGTTTTGACTGCGACGAAATTATCTATCATAAATTAAATTTAGTGATGCTCAGCCCTAGCGAACTAAATGCCTCACATTTTAGAAAATATTTCATACCGCTCCTTTAATTGTCTTGAAGTTAATTTTATATGCATTATTAATAACACTCTCATTTTAATTAATGCCTACACTACAGAAAAATCTATAGTTTTGTTATTGTAACAACGAAGAGAAAATATAAGTAAGTAATGTATATTTATTTCTACACTTACGTTTCACATAAAGTATTACTACTTAAATATCTGCTACAAAAAACTGTAGAAATTATAATTACTTTCATAGCTTTTAAGTAGTAATCTTCTATCAAATAAATATGATAAAATTTTTATGTGTCATAACACTTAGCTTATTTAATTATAATTAGCTTTAATTTACTTATATTAAAATTACCTGCTACGTAATAATCATACTGACTATTTGATTGTAACAGAAACCCTTAAAAATATAAGAAACTAAACATACATATATTTTTCAATCGCCGCTGATAACCACGGAGGATCACTCTTTCCGATAAACATTACTGTACTTAAGCATCGATGAAAAAAGAATTTCGATAATTATGTGAAAAAATTTTAAAGTAAAGACCGGTTTATACACAACACCGAACCGGTTTATATATTCTTGTCTATCAAATGTTTTTTGACAAACCTTTTTGCTTAACGACCGTTTCTATAATTAAAAAATAAGATCATTGAAAACATTGAATAGTATTAATTACAAGTGATTCACATTATAATTATAGAACATTTTCTAGAATATAAAACGATCGATGTGGTTGTCATATGACAGACTATATGGGACGGCCGAACGCAACAAAAACGCACTTATCTGCGATTGGAAAGTCACCCCATCGCCGACTCCTGTCAAAATAAATGTTCCAGGCTGCTTACTTCAGAAGACGAGGCTTGATGGGGTTATTGGAATCAGCTGTTCTTGGCTACTACAAACCGGTCAGTAAGAAAGTGTCAAATACCGACCCGAAAATCGAATTTTCCAACTACATGAGCTGAGTTTCAGTTCTTGGCACTACATATGAGAGAGGATGATCTCTAGGTTCTTCACAATAAATATTTAGTATGGCATTTTCATCACGATAATTATGTCGTTAATATGGTGGAAACGCTTAAAAAATTATATATACATGTCACATGATACAAATATTCGATATTTTAATAGTATAAAATTACACAACTGTACTGCTTTTGTTACTTGTAGTTACATTTTAACACTGTGAAAAATTACTATCTTGGTATCTGAAGATAAATCGGAAAATTTGACCCGGTGTCTGTTTTCAATTCAACAGTTTGTTTTTTTGTCAAGGGAGGAGTTTAAATTGACTGAAAGTGAACATAATCAGCTAAAGAAAATTTGGAGAACTTCATTTTAATTATATTGTAAATGAATTTGCGATTAAATATACTCCTATATATATATATATATATATACACATATATATACACTAAGGGGCTTCGCCCACAACTCATTTCGCTAACCAACTCCCGGGCTCGTTACGCTCGCCCACATTTCAATTATAAGTCTGCTCAAATAATAAACATATTTTTTAAAAGTCATTATGTCTATGTAATTATTATTAAATATATAGCAACATAATCGTCATATATATATATATATATATATATATATATATATATATATATATATATATATATATATATATATATATGTTAGTATTCCTATATAAACATGGCAGTGGATTATTTTCTACAACCTTTTAGTTTTTTGTGATTAAATACTATTATATACGTATATATATATATATATATATATATATATATATATATATATATATATATATATGGTGTACATATTCATTCGGTGCCTTCTTTATAGAAAATGAATGTTTACGGTAAAATGGAATACATTTCAATCCTCAAAATATTCCCCATTATTTTGTATAACTTTTTTCCATCTATCGGGCAACTAATGAATACCTTGTCGAAAAAAAGATGGTGGCTTGAGTCGACGAAGTTGTAATGCATTTTCGGACCGCTTTCACTGTTTTATCATTTTTTTGCATGTTTTATGCGCCACAACACCTTCACACAAAGCTGAACGAATCATTCCCGCAGTTTCGGCAACATTATTTTTCAACTAGAATGAGAAAAGAATACAATGCCTGATATGTATCTTTTCAGATACCATCGAGTTCACTATTGTTTTGTGAGGTCATGTTAACTCCTTGGCCAGGATATATAGTGATTTTAAATGTTGGCAGTTCAAAATCTTAACACGACTAGAAAATATTTTAATTTAAAAGAGTTTATAACTCCATGACTGATTCATTTTAATGGCATGATTTATTTTTTAAACATAATATATATAGTTTTCATATACCGTCAACTTTTATCATTCATAAATGAATTTTTGATTCCCCCATAAACAAAAAAAAACTCTAATGATTAAAACGTGTCTATAATTAAATACTGAACAAATTTTAATATTGTTTCAATTTAAAATCTTGGGCATTTTTAAAAAAAATTAAATTAAGTATATTTCTTTTTAAAAACCACGTGGCTCTTCTCTATACTCGCTACGTTCGCCAACACGGGTGATTTAACACCAATCGCTTTGCTCACACCCCCGATTCGCTTCGCTCGTATCGCATATATCCGTTTAATATCATAATATATATATATATATATATATATATATATATATATATATATATATATATATATATATATATATATATATATATATATATGTTAGTATGTTTAAATAATCACTCTCCAGTTATATTGCAACGTAGTTTTATAAAGTCGCACATTTCATGGTGTCCACAAAAGATTTGCATCTACTTTTTTTATGAGTTCAAGTTGGGACACAATACAAGTGTAACGGGTAGAAATATCAATGGAGCTTTCGGAGAAGGGTCGGCTAGCTAGAGAACAATTCAATTATGGTTTAAAAAATCGTTCTGGTAACATTTGAGATCCATGGTGGAAGTTAATCCACATACAACAGTTGGAACTCTCGCACGCGATTTAAGTGTTAGTGTTACAACTGTTCTCGTCACCTCGCTGCAATAGGAAAGGTGAAAAAGCTGGATAAGTGGGTGCCGCATGAATTGACAGATGGTGAGAAACTAAGATATTTAGAGGTGTGTTCTTCACTGATGATTCGAAATGATAAAACACCATTTTTAAATCGAATCATTACTCGTGATGAAAAGTGGTTTCTGTTTGATAACAGAAAAAGATCTGGACAATGGTTAAATGCAAATGAAGCTTCATGGCACGCACCTAAGCCGTCATTATACCAAAAAAAAACTTATGGTTATTGTGTGGTGGACAAATCAAGGAATAATCCGTTATTCTTTTTTAAAAATAGGCGAAGCAATTACGGCTGAATAATATTGTCGTGAAATCGACAATATGAATGAAAAATTAAAAACAAAACAGCCAATGCTAATTAGTAGATATGGGCCAATACTATTGTAAGACAATGCTCGATCACACACATCTCGAATGACAATATATAGGAAAACCTATCCGTTCACCGTGATTATGTCATGGTAGACTTTGAATAGTTTTCTAAAAGGCGTAAGAAGCGTAGAAAATGTCCTTTGACTAAAGCATGTTGTTACCGGAAGCGCTGTAAATATTTTTAATAAGTTACAAATATCAGTATATATCATTTGACACATTACGAAACTGCATGAATGGAATTTTTGCATAGAGGTACTGCAAACGGTTTTTCAAATTTTTTATACCACAACGAGAAATCGGCGTTCAAAATTGGAATCTTCTATTGAAAATCTTCCATTGCACTTGCTGTTGAGGCATCTTTTCGATTTGGTAGAAAAATAAAAAATATTTCGAAATGTTGCGGTGCCTAGTGAAACGTTCATGAAATTCAGTCACTATTTGGTCAATAAATGGAATGAAAAAGTCTTTTCTGAAATACTCTTCTACAAAATAGGCTAGAATTTTTGGACTTTAATGTTTGTTTCGATGCAGTCATTGGCTTTTTAATGCTACTGTTAAAACTATTGGAATCACATACGACCCATAACTGAGCATCTGCAGTGATCGTCAAAACGAAGGTCACTAAGAAAGTTTTGAGAATGACTGGGTTGTATTCGATTGTTTTACTTCCAAGAAATATAGTCGGTAACGGAATCCTTTCTGATCTACAAGTGCAAGTTTTAGCTTGCTTCGATTATCAGTGTGTTTCCGAGGGCTTCCATTCTCGTGGCCCGTGCAGTACTCAGTTACCGTCAGCTATAGAATTAGAAAAGAAGTATTTCGCGCAATAATTTTCTTTTGTTTTCTAGTGTTTTCTTTCCTTTTTCCATTGAGGAGTGACATAGCCTCTTGCCCCATCCCACCTGGGTGCGCTACTATACATATATATATATATATATATATATATATATATATATATATATATATACAGAGAGAAAGAGAGACAAATACTATCTTCCTTATGAGTCGTAACAAAAACTTAGAATATATAAAAATGACACAAGATTGGAGACAAATGAATTTTTAACTAAGAAATATTAACAAAATATTATCAAATACCTTCATACAATAATTATCTATGTTCGAAAATTTAATTCATTTTTCAAAGGAGTATAAAACTCATAAGTTTGTCCAAATTTTATTCAAAATAATGCTATAACATAAAAATGTTCACCTTTTTAAATGGCATTAATTTTAATAAACGATATTTTTAAATTGTTTTATTCCTACTTATTATAATTGAAACCTATTAGATACATTACTTATTTAAAGAGCATAAATTATTAATATTACTTATTGGAAATAAATTACATCAATATATGAAAACATTTTTTTCTGAATTACAAAAATAAATCAATCATGTAATAAAAATATTGGAAATAAAAATAATACATTTTAAATACGAAATAAAATATTGATCGTCAAGCAAATTTAAATTCAGTTAGATTTTTTTCAAAAATTCTACATCACACTAATTATAAAAAGAAACATCATTAAAAAAATTATATATGAAAATTAAATACTTAATAAATTAAAACGAGTGGTAAAAATCTAACGAGTTTCTTTATTATAAGATAAAAAATATAGATAAAAAATATAGCGTAAATTTTAACTACTTTCGTAAACAGAATTAAATAAAATACGTATTTTTCATTCTAATTTTTTATATTGCAAACTAGAAAATAATGACATCAAAAATTCACTAATTGCATAATTCAATAATTAGGAAAAGTTCAAAAATATATACCATTTTAATAAATACTCCTTTAGGAATACGAGGGTGGTCCCAGAAGTACCCGGCCTGACCTAGAGATGGCGGTAGTTGTTTAAAAAATATCACTGTATTAGAAAGTACACAATCTATAAAGCATATGTTTCAAGTTTGAGGACGCCACGTTGTTTAGTATTTGTTTGGGAGCCATCAATAGTGAACGTTTTCAGTGAATTTGTGAAAATGGAGAAAATTGGTCATCGTTACGTGATACAATACTTTTATTTGAAAGGCCTCAGCCCAACCAATATAAAAGCTGAACTGGATTCTACTCTGGGTGAGTCTGCTCCTTCGTTTACAACAGTGAAATATTGGGTAGCAGAGTTTAAACGACGCCGTACGAGCTGCCAAGACGAGCATCGCAGTGGTCGACCAAATGAGATGACGACTCCAGAAATGGTGAAGAAAATCCACAAAGCGGTACTGGATGATCGTCGACTGAAAGTGCGCGAGCTAGCAGACATAGTAGGCATTTCAAAAAGTGCGGTACATCGCATATTATCTGAAAATTTGGACATGAGAAAGCTGTGTTCAAGATAGGTGCCGCGTTTGCTCACACTCGAGCAAAAACAGTGTCGTGAAGATGTTTCAATTGAGTGTTTAGCGAAGTTTCACAGCAACAAAGCAAAATTTTTTCGCCGTTTCATAACCATGGATGAAACATGGGTCCATCATTTCACACCCGAGACAAAAGAACAATCAAAACAATGGACTGAAAAGGGAGAACCGGATCCAAAGAAGGCGAAGACCGTTTCATCTGCAGGCAAGGTCATGGCGTCGGTTTTTTAGGATGCACGTGGGATAATTTTCATTGACTATCTTGAAAAAGGAAAAACTATCAACGGGGAGTATTATGCGAACTTATTGCAACGTTTGAGCGAAGAAATCAAGCAAAAACGGCCGCATTTGGCTAAGAAGAAAGTGTTGTTTCATCAAGACAATGCACCAGCTCACAAATCCGTTTTGCAATGGCCAAAATTAATGAATTAAAGTTTGAATTGCTACCTCATGCACCCTATTCGCCAGATTTAGCCCCCTCGGATTATTTTCTGTTCCCAAACTTGAAAAAATGGCTCAGTGGTCAAAGATTTCCCAACGATGAAGAAGTGATGTCGGCAGTTAATGGGTATTTTGAGGAGCAAGACAGTTCTTATTATAAAAAGGGTATCGAACTTATTAAACATCGCTGGGAAAAGTGTACAGAGCTGAAAGGAGATTATGTTGAAAAATAAATATATTTTTTTCCAAAATTTTTGTGTTTCCTTTGTTGGGTCGGGTACTTCTGGGACTACCCTCGTATATATTTTTATTTGGATATGCGTTATAGTTTTAAAGTTATTAAGATTTATTCAATATACACAAAATTGTAACATTGACTAACTATTAAAATAACTATTAATAACTATTTGAAACTATTACATAGTTTCCACCCATATTAAACCCGCGGTGTAAGACGTTTTTCGTCAAAAAACACTTTTTAGGAGCACAATACAACCTCGAAGTATATTTCAGTTTGGGTTATCGTTTAACAGACTAAACAGAAATTGTCTGGATTCCTAAACCCAAATGAATATTCTGTTTTTGATATTCTAGACGAATGATTTTCTAATTCAATTTATTTATATGAATACTATGAAATATAGTTTTTATTTACTACGTTCATGTTAAATTTGACCTAAAATTTGTGTGAAAAATAATGCGGTTACTGTGTTGTAGCATGTAATATTGGTGTCTTCTTTTTATTTTCTTGTACGTCTGTTCTGCGTAATTTTATTCATCAACTTGTCTTCAGAGGTATTTTAAATATTCCAAATAAAAATTTTCTCAATAAATTTATATTAACTTAAATAATTTTCCTGAAATGTATGTATGGTTTTTCGACAATTTAGCAAAAATCTGATTATTTAAGATCAATTCTAGACAACGATGTTTAAGTTTTTTTCATGTGTTTAACAATTTTTAATGTAATAAAAACAAGCAGTGACAATCATGTCAATTATGTTTTGGTCACACTTGTAGTACTTAAATAAAAAAATGGTACGTGTTAAATGCAAGTAAGCGAAACAGCACTTTTTTATGTAAACATTGTTTAACATTGTAGGCTTGTCACACTCTTTTACTACGCCACATTACCGAAAAATCTATATTTTTCAGTAACTTGGCGTTCTGAGCATAATGACGTTACCAGCGGAAAGCGCATTTGCGACAACCGAAAATAATCAATAATAATTTACTGATTATTTTTGATCACAAAATTTGTTGCATTTGAATTTTGGGTTTATTGTGCATTCTTGATCGAAAAGTTTGTGGGATAAAAAAAATCATAAGTAAATTTAGATAATGTCAGAACTGATTTTGTGATTAAAATATATTTTACAGTCTGAGATATATTATCATTGAATTGTCAGAAGAGTGTCAAAAAATTAAAAATAACCATAGCACAATATACCAAAAATAAATTAACAACATCTTATCGAAGAATATAACTATAAAGATATATTATTTTATGTTATTTAATACAATAAATAACAAGTATTAAATGATGAGACAATATTACCAGATTACTAGTTCTAAAATAAAATATATAAAATTAAACTTAAAAAATGTATAAATATTTTATTTTCATTTACTATTAATATTTTTTTTAAAAAAACTATAAGTTTTAAACACTACACTTTTTTATTTAAATATAACAATATAAAGCATAAAGTATTATGGCACAGCATTTTAACTTTTATTTTAAAACTTAGCATTCAATTATCATGTTATATTACTCATTCAGCTCACTTTTATTAGTTATCTTTCATTTTAATTATTAGATTTGGTTTTTTTTGTCTACAGTTTTTTTTCAAAAAAAAACTGTACATATATATAAATCTTTGTGTAGTTAGTTAAATGATCCTAATAGAAAAAGATAAAAATAGTATTGAGATATGTAAATAGACAGACTAAACTGAATGTAAAAAATAAACGAGACGTGCGAAAGATATTCATACTTTATAAAGAGCGACAAACTGTTTTCAGACGTAAAGGAAACGATACGCTTTGTTAAATGAGCAAATGCGACATTAACGCTATAAAAAACGACTGAGAGACAGGAAAACCTCAATTACTAGGACGACCAATGAATTTACAATTTCTGTCGGTGTTAATGTAAGCTATTATATTATCAGAAGTTAATTTAAACAATAAAGATTAACTAGCCAGTGATAAATAAAAATAAGGTATAATAAAAAGTATTGGATTATATTGTTGCGGTTATAATTAATATTTTATTTTATAACAATATATGAAGGTAGAGTGATAATTACCCGTGTATAACAAGAGATTCCAGCACTGCAATATATTTTAATAGCATTATTTTTCAAACTACTGCAGTCAAAGTTTGAGCACAATACGTAAGTTAGTTTAGTTTCGACAGTCATTCAAAGTAAATAACTACTGCTCTTTTTTAATTATGAAAAAAAATCAGTATCGGTCAATGATTTTGTTTCTGTTTTTGTATGAGAAAACGTGTAGAGAAATGAAAGAAAAGTTATACGCTATCTACGGAGACTCTGCACATTCGATGACCACCGTCAGATATTGGTTACATGAATTTAAACGTGGTCGTATAAGCATTTGTGATGAAGAACATCCAGGTCGTCCAATTGAGGTGACTACTGAAGAAATGATTGGAAAGATCCATGACATTATTTTAAATGGTCAAATAATTACAGTGTTTGAGATAGTTGAGATAGTAGGCATCTCATGTACGGAACATCTTATATGAACATTTGCATATGAAAAAGCTATCCGCTAGATGGGTGGCGCGTTTGCTGAAAATTGATCAAAAACTCATTCGACATAATATTTAAAAGAAGTGTTTAAGGGGACCCGGTGGTCTAGAATTTTCGAAAAATCGATTTTTTTTTCGAAAGTATAGTATCTTAAAAATATACTGTTAAAATTTGATGACGAAATTCAGAGTATTTCAGGATCTACAGCCCATTAGGTCAGGTCAGTTTCTTGAGAATATACTTGCTTGAAACTTTAAACGCGTTTATCTCGAAACTACTTTTTTTTGTCTTGCGGGGGCCAGAAAAAAAAACTACTTGACCGATTTGTCTGAAATTTTAATATGTCAAATTTTTTAAAAACTATTAGTTTTAATTGTTAAAACTAATAGTTTCCGTAAAATATTTATATTTTTTTTATTAACAAAACATTCAAAAATACTGGTCGTTTTCAAACTTGTACTTCTGACTACGCGCCATTTTGTCAATTTTTTTTTATTCTACTTCCTGCGATAGCTATACTTATACTAATTAAAAATTCGTCAATTGTTTTATTTCAGATCCGAGGGAGAGATAAATCATCATTCACCACGCAATTCCATTTTTTTAGAGAGAGAAACTTCAGCATCATTTTTCTAATTAAAAAAAATTTTTTTTTGTCTATATTTTCATTTTTGTGTAGTTTATTAGTAATAAAATAAGTGTAAAAAAAATTGAAAGCATTATTCATTACCCTCATATAGAAAAATTTTTTTTAAAATAGCTTAAATTTTAGGCCGCTAGACCACCGGGTCCTCTTAAAGGAGTTCAAACGTAACCGTTGATGAAACATGGATCTATCATCATACACCTGAAACGAAAGAGCGGTCAAAACAATGGACTTTTCCTAATGAACGTACACCAATGAAGACAAAAGTCATTGAATCGCCTGGAGAGGTTATGGCGAATGTTTTCTGGGATGTTCATAGTATATTGCTAATCAACTATCTTAAAAAAAATAAAACAATAATAGGAGCCTACTGTTCTTCATTATTGGACCAGCCGAATGATGAAATCAAAAAAAAAAAAAACGTTCTCATTTGGCAAAAAGAAAAGTACTCTTCCATCACGATAATGCACCGGTACACAAATCAACAATTTAGATGGCAAAATTGCATGAATTGCACTACGAATTGCTTCCACATCCACTATATTCTCTACATTTGGTATCGTGTGACTTTTTCCTATTTCCAAACTCGAAAAAATAACTCAGAGGTAAAAGATTTGCATCAAATTCGGACGTCATCGCTGCTGTTAATGCCTATTTTGAGGAGTATGACAAACCGTACTATTTGGAAGAAATGAAAAAATTGAACTAAGTGCAAAAATGTGTTGGACTAACTGCATCGAGCTAAAAAAAGATTACCTTGAAAAATAAAAAAAGAATTTGATCAAGAAATGTATTGAAAACACGGATACTTATCACTCTACCCTCGTATTTTCCGGTACTCTATCTAAATTAATTTTCAAGTATGACTTTTTCACTTTCTTAAAAACAATACATTTTATTTGATTGAAAATGTATAGAAAAATCTTTAGTTTTTCTCTACGATTGGCGATGTGAAATTGATGACATCTGCATTCAAATGTTTATAAGTCACAATTTAATATAAACAATAAACAAATGTTGAAAAAATCAGAAGAAAAAAACGATTTGTGGGTAAATGAACAATTCAATTGTGAAATTTTATTTTAAATTATATCAAAAAATAATTTATCGGCTATAAATTACTTGCATTGTTTTATAATAATTTGTTATTTAATTATTACTTTCTTACTTTTATATTGAAAACCATGTTTTGAATTCAAATCTGATAATGTTTAGTAAATCTATCTAAACAATGTTTGTGGAAAAGGTCAATGTGGTAAAATTTCCCAATTGAATTTTGATGTTCGAAACCATCACTCTTCTTGCCAGTTATGCGTCAGCCTCGAAATATATATATACAAATACAATGAAATAGTGGTTGTCCGACCATTCAATAATTTGAGGTATCCAATACTTTTATATGGATTTGATTTTTTTCTTTTACATTTTCAACATTCCATTTGGTAGTTTGATATGACAACAAAAATTTATTTTAATAAACAAAATACCTATAAACCGTAATAAAAACATACCATATACTCAATATATATATATATATATATATATATATATATATATATATAGAGAGAGAGAGAGAGAGAGAGAGAGAGAGGGAGAGATTCAATTTAGGATTCCAGATGAAAGTATTAAAAAATTAAAAAAACTCGGTGCTATTTTTTACATTTTTTTAATACTTTCGTGTGGAAGCCTAAGTTGAATCACCTATAATACACATTATATTCTACAAAGTAAAACAATATGAATTGTACCGCTGTTTCCTGTATACATATACATTTTTTATTTGTTTTTCCTTTCCGTACATCGTAAACATACGAGATATAAAACAAATCTGTTCCCCATAGACCAATAAGGTTTTGTTAAATTGATTTGTTTCTAATAACTAAAAAAAGAAAATTTAAGATATAACACACCTGATTTTTTGGGTATTTCATGAAATTGAATATATGTAGTGTAATTAATAAACACGTTCTATTGAATATTACTAGAAAAACTAATAAAAGTAGTTATTCTTTTCACAAATGATTTTTTACTTGCAACACAAACCACAAAAATTTTCTTATCAAAAATTCTCAGTAACTACTCATTAATTAATTTTGAACATTTCGATGGTAATACAATTAACCTTAGAGTAGGCAAGATACATAAATATGAAAATTTCGAAAAAAAAATATCGATAATCAAATATTATCAATTTTTGATCAGATTATTTTTTATTTTTGGTAATTTTTCTCAAGTGCAGTGAGTGGAAATGTTTGTTAAGAAAATGAGAAATTTTCCATAGAGTCGAAAATATATTCTAATCTAAGAAAATCAATAAAATATTAACTCCATCTGAATTGTCTTCTGATAGACTAAGATCATAAAAGTGTATTTTTGTTATATTTATATATATATATATATATATATATATATATATATATATATATACATGTATATACATATATATATATATATATATATATATATATATATATATATATATATATAGACTGATGTGTATAAATTGATCTACATTTCTAATGACAGTTATTTATGTCTATATTTATACAGAATTTTGTTAATAAGCCAATAGGGGTTTAATCATGAATATTAAAGTACGTTTGGTTTATGTTGAAGTGAGCAACCCTTTTAATGCACCCATTTCAATTAATTACACATGTTTTGTCATTAATGAAGACCGAGATTTCACTGTTTGACCCTTTGTCTGGTCAATTAAATACTAACATGTCAAAAACATTAAAGGCCAGTTGTGTACTTCGTAAAAAAAGGAAATGTAATTTATAGTATGAATATACTCTTACACATACAGAAATGTGTATAGTCATGTATAATCACACACACACATACATACACACACATATATATATATATATATATATATATATATATATATATATATATACATGACAATATATGTGCGTATGTACATTACATGTGGTAAATAAATGAAGGGCTTTTTACACGTTTTTTAATTCTTTCTGATATACACAAAATAAAAAAAAAATAGTGCATTTGTTTACTTCATTTTACAAAGGTTATTTTCACGGAAAATAAATTACACACAGTTAAATGAAAGTAAAAAAATAATACTAACTGTGTATATCATACGGAATTGCTCCTATATAAGTTTAAAAATAAATTTGGTATATACTTTTGATTTTTATATATATATATATATATATATATATATATATATATATATATATATATATATATTTATTAGGTGTTGGAATTAATTCGTAGCGTTTTACAAGAGATGGCGTAGGTGGTATATTCTTCCATTGTTCCCTTTGACTAAATATTCCCCGTAAAACAGCTGTCCTTAGGCGTCAGTTTCAGTATATGTCATTTGGTTGAAATGTAAATAACAAGACTTTATACTTTATCAAATATGTCGAATTTCGTGCCGGATAAATTGTTTTTGCGGGGAGTTTTACTTCATTACTTTAACATGAAAAAAAGTGCTGCCGAAAGTGATCGTATTTTAGTGGAAGTTTATGGTGACCATGTTCTAGCTGAGCAAACGTGTCGGAAGTGGTTTGCACGTTTTAAAAGTGGTGATTTCGACTTTGAAGACAAGGAACGACCTGGACAGCCGAAAAAGTTCGACGATGAAGAATTGGACGCATTGCTAAATGAAAACCCATGTCAAACACTTCAAGAATTGTCTAAATCGTTGGGAGTTGACTTGTCAATGGTAGAAAAACGCCTTAAAGCCATGGGAATGATCGAAAAGCAAGGAAATTGGGTCCCATGCGAATTGAAACCGAGGGACGTTAAAAAGCGTTTTTCTACCTGTGAACTGCTGCTTCAACGGGAGAAAAGGAAGAGATTTTTGCATCGAATTGTCACAGGTGATGAAAAGTGGATCAATTACGACAATCCCATGCGCAGAAAGTCATAGGTTAAACCCGTTCAGCCAAATATCCATGGATCCAAACTCATGCTCTGTACTTGGTGGAATCATAAGGGTGTGATCTACTATGAGTTGCTCAAACCGAATGAACCCATCACTGGGGATCGCTACCGAGTACAATTGATGCGCTTGAGCCGTGCATTGAAGGAAAAATGACCAGAATACTTTGAAAGACACGACAAAGTGATTTTGCAGCACGACAATGCTCGTCCGCACGTCGCAAAACTGGTCAAAACATACTTGGAAACGCTCAAATGTGAAGTCCTACCCCACCCGCCGTATTCTCCAGATATTGCTCCTTCTAATTACCACTTTTTTCGATCGATGAGTCGTGGCCTGTCTGGGCAGAAACTCACTTCTTATGAAGATTGCAAAAAATGGGTCGATTCGTGGATTGCATCTAAAGACGAAGCGTTCTTCCGACGTGGTATTCGTCTCCTGCCCGAAAGATGGGAAAAAGTAGTGGCTAACGATGGACAATACTTTGAATGATATGTTTTTTCAATTTCATTTAAAATAAACGATTTTTTTTCATGAAGAAAACGCTACGAATTAATTCCAACACCCATACATAAATATATATATATATATATATATATATATATATATATATATATATATATATATATATGACAAGTGTCATTAGCTGATAATATAAAAGTAACAATCAGTTCCTTCGTATGTACTAAAAAAATGAATCGTGGAAAGTGTAACTGAACTACATTAAATCTAATAAGTTTGATATAAAATTGGCGATAAGTCGATAATTTCTAGTGTTCATATAAGTATAAAAATGACCTTATTCAAATAATGTGAATATTAATTTATTTAACATTTCAGAACATATTTGAATTCTGCTTTCAAAAACAACAAACATTTATTTTTATATACCACAGTTCAAGTTGCGATTTCGAATATCAATTTTAAATCAAACAAGAATATTTTATATTCTGGCAAATTTTTCTATTTAACATCAAATGTGTCATAAGTTATTGTTGTGAATACATATAGCAGTAAACAAATACATGACACTAAATATATTGATAAACTAAATTATAAAAACAGGTTAGGTCTGGTTCAGTCGGACTGGGTTGAATCTGATTGGAATTAGGGTAGGTCTGGCCGTATTAGAAAAGATTAATTTAAATAATTTATTTTTCTACATTACTTTGTTCTGATGTTCTCTTTAACTTTAATTTCGGTATTTGTTAAAAACAAATATACCAATTATTTTAAGAATTTTATTTTATTTTCAAATTTTTTTATGTTTATTGTAATTGAACGCTTTCTTATGCGATGACCTGATTCGATCACATTTGATCATGTTATTAAATTTTAATCTGTATTAATTTACATAAAATCTATGAAATTATTAGTTACTTATTTCGTCTATAATTGTCAATAAACGTAATAGTCAAATATCAATTGACGACAACAAAATAATATTAGTAATAACAATATAACATACTCTATCGGTGATTATTTTATATGACAGAAGTATTTAAATTCCAACAGATCCTATTAACCGACTAATAAACTCAATGTTTCGAAGTGAGATGCAAGTTTTAGGAAAAGACCTGTCAGAATGTGTTTTATCAAGAAATTACATTATTTTCTGGCATTTGATTTCGTCAACTTCATGAAAATACATTTTATACTGACTGACATATACATATTAAAATGCTTTATTAAATGATATAAATATTGTTGAAAATTTTGTTTATTTAATTAGTGGAACTCCTATGGTTTATTTATAATATTATTATGAACAATTAAAATGCGTCAATAAAAGAATAAAGATGCCTTCAGATCGATTGAACTCATATACGATATATATATATATATATATATATATATATATATATATATATATATACAGATTAAGTTTACTTAAAATTTGGAAAGTTTTGTGAAACATCTGCTTTTCTATTACCGATGTAAAACTCATTTGCAAATAATATAATTGTGAACTAATTTACTAGAAATAATTTAAAAAATAAATTACATAATGAAAGAATATAGAAATTAACAAAACAACTAATTGTGTTATTAAACGCTAATTAAAGTACGAAAAAAATAGTGTTAGTATTGCACCCAAATTACAAAAAAAAGAGACAGATGTATTTGCAACTTTTCATTTAGTGCTTAATAATATTTTCATGAAATGATATTATTGAATTATGGAAAACTCTATTCTATTTAGAATATATTTAAATACTAGAGTGCTATGCCCCCTGATCGCTTCATTCGTCAACCCCCAGGTTCACTGCGCTCGCACACGTGTTAATTATAAGCATGTACATGTAACCCAATAAAACAATAAACGTACTTTTTAAAACTAATTTATATCTATATAATCATTATCGCAGATAGATTGCAACGTAGTTGTTTTATATATGAGATCAACATATTTGAATATCATAGAAACCTTGTCCCAAATGAGTAAGTCAATGTCAAGGATTTTTTATTTTTAGTGGATAATTTTGATTTTATATATATATATATATATATATATATATATATATATATATATATATATATCGATATATTATTTACGAAATAAATTTATTTAAATGGTATTTTTCATCAAAAAGAAATGTTTTCAGGAAATTTATATCAATCATGAATAATATGATATTATCTATTAAGTAAAAAAAGCTCAATTTATTAGACTTAAATAAACTTTTGAATTTTGTTGTCTTTCAGATTCATATATTTGGTGTAGTAGGTTACAATACAATAGTTTTTAAAATTTGTCATATCTTCAGCTAAATTGAAATGGCTACAATATTTTCGCGTTTATTGCACAAATTCATCTCTGATACAAAAGTGTTTGAAATAAATTCCGAACAGTTGACTTTTTACAATAAACCTCGTACATAAAACTTAAACTATCTAAAAACTCAAAATACACAAAACTATTAGGTTGGTAGAAAAATAATTGAGGTTATAAATCCATATACATTTTTTAATTTACGTGGTTTGAAGTGGTAGAGAACTATTGGATTATTATCGCGTGACTTTTGTGTAAGCTATCGAATTGTTGTATGCCGTTCTGATTCAACAACCGTTTTCAGCTGGTTGTTATGAACTGAAGAAGGACATCCGTAACCTTCTTTATCTTCAAAGCGCTCGTCCGCAGCAGGAAATTTTCAGAACCACCATAGCACCGTACGTTCCTTAATAGTACCCACACCAAAAGTATCGTTTGATTTACGAGCAGTTTCTGCTACTTTACCACACGTTTTAAACTCATATAAAAAAATGATCTTAATTGCTTCATTTTATCTTTAACTCAATAGCTCAATCTGAAGCAAAATCAATAATAAAACTAAAGTCGATGTTGCCGAAATGCACTTTAAAATGATATTAACATAAACACGATGAAATGACACTTTCATTGAAAAAAACTATCATTCGAATTCAAAAAACGCAATTATTTTTCTACCAACCTAATATATAAATACAGCTATCTACACGATTAGTACCAATGTATATATCAAAGTCACTTAATAAAATATATACATCTTAGGTATTACATTAAATTATGGCAAATAATGTAATTTTTTTTAATAATACACATTGTGTTGATCCTTTTCAGTACATTGGGTCGTTTAAATACCTGAAATTAAACATTGGCCTTCATAAAATGATTATTACTAGTCGGCATATTCTATTATTATTATTATTTATTTTAATAATTATGAAAGAAAAAGTGCCGAAATAATATTTTGATCATTGTCCAAATTAATACAAATTAAAATCTGATCATATGGTCAGACGGGTAAATTAGGAAGAACTGAATAATTTAACTTGAACTTTGTATTATTTGATTGGTATAGTATCTAGGATCAATATGACAAGATGTATTTTACTGCATGACTACAAGATATATAATGTATTTAGCAGAATAAAAATAACAGCATACATTTATTAGATTGGTAGAAAAATAATCAATTAATAATAAAATATAATCATATCTAAAACCTTATACAGAAGATATACGGTTGAGGAGTACTAGGGATCGATTTGCGTTATTAATTGGTACCAAAGAGCAACGACGCAAATCGAAAAAATCTACATACATAGTATTGATAAAGCGCTTTTTTAAATTCGTTTCATTAAATAATACATATCATGAAAACTGTGAAAATTGAGTCAAAATGAAATGCAAAATGATTAAAATTTAAAAAAATAATCTCTAATTTATTCATTATTTCTTGACTGGCCTCGAATTTTTCAAAGTTGCTCCGCTAGAAGAAGGTGTATCTTTTTGGAGATCTTTAAATATACGTGGTGCTTTCTTTCGAATAATCATTTTGCTCAATAGCATTCTTCGCTAATTTTGATTTTTAATCCAAATGCAAATTAGGGACTCCATTTTTATAATAAGAGAACTTGTCACTTTTATAATTTGCTTGGATTACAAAGGCGTGGTAATTTTAGCGAATTCTCTTATTTAGTTAGTATCCCGATTAGAAAGTGTTCTCAGCGTGGTGGCAAGTAAATCAAGAATTCTGCCAATATCAACCGCTTTCTTCCAAGATTTAAAGCGTCTGAAACTCTCACATTTTAATCCCAAATTAATTTGTTTAAGCCTTTTCTTTTCACTCATTGTTAAGATTTGAAGTAAACACACTTTATTAAGTACCAAAATGTAGATAAATAACACGAATGGTTTACACCAGTTGTGTGTCAAACACGCGGTCCACAAGGCTCTAGAATACGGCCCGCGGTGTAAAGCTACAAGTTGATTTTATTAAAATAAAAAAATAACTAAAATACTAAAGTAATAATAAAAAGTGACATCCATATGGAATTGATTGAAATTCAGTGCAATGCGGTGCTAAAAGAAAAGTATATTGAAGTTAGTATTCTAGATTTTTAGTTGTGCTTGCCAGAATATTTTATTGAAGTGAGTATATTTGTAGCAATAATTTAGGCAATATTTGGTATTGTATAGTTATATGAACAATTATTTTCCCTTTTAAAGACTAACAACATTTCACACAGGTCAAGATTGACAAATGAACATTTAACATCAATAGGAAAATATCATTGGCAAAAAAAACACCCTATATTGATAAAATAGTTTCTACCAAAAGATATCAAGTTTCTAGTAATATATATATATATATAATTTTTCCAATATAAAATTTTATTATAACATTTGATAATCATACTTAAAATTAATGTATTTTTTTTAATTTTTATAAATTCATTAAAGAAAAAATAAATGTAAAATTGAAATGAGTTATTTTCGAATATAAATTAGACCTTTTTTCACTGGTAAATTTTTTTTGGATGATTTTTTTTATCTGCGGCCCACAGACTGAATTTAAACTGAATATGGTGGCCCGTGTTCATATATGACGTTGAGACCACTGAATTACACTGATAACTTTGATGAACTGATCTGTCTTGCACAATAAAGATAAAAATACAAAATTAATAGAGAATTACCAAAAAAAAATGAAAAAAGGAAATGGGGAATTACCGGAAAAATGAAAAAATTGCCGTAATAACGCAACATTGAACCGATGCAAGACAAAAGGAGGCAAACTTTTTGATATCCTTATTTGTGTTATTAGAGGATTTTTAAAAGTAAACTTTATTTGTTATTGTAAACATAATAAATAAATCTAAATTTTGTGGGTTTCATAAAATTAATTTTTATCAAAATTATTATTTCACTATTTTTTTACGATTAAATTTGTCATTTTTATTATTAACGAATTTTTGTACCATTTAAAATTCAATACATAGGCTGATTCAATTTAGGGTTCCGCACGACAGTATTAAAAAAATTGAAAAAAATAAAAAATAATGTTATTTTTTAATTTTTGCATATATTTTTTTAATACTTTTATGCGGAAGCCTAAATTGAATCACCTACATAAACAAAAGAAAAAAATCATGATACAATTATAAAAAAACTTTCATTTAAAATAAAACAATATATACCTATAATTATTGTTTCATTTTCTTATATATGACTATCTTCTTTAATGATTCTCCAAGCTGGAATACTATTGGTAAACGTAGGTAGAATTTTTATTGATCAGATACGAACATTTTATATTTGTCTAAAACTGCCTGTGTTTTCTTTTATTATTACGAATACTCTGAATTTTAATTTAATTATGCAATACATTTCTGACGGCCGGTTTTCATTTTTCCGTTTAAATATTTGACCGAAATATATTACAGCGCTCAGAACTAAGGGTTGATGAACAGCGGTTGCTTACGGGCATTGAATGTTAGTTGTGTATTAAGCTTGTTGAACCGAAGTATATGGTATGTAATCCGAGAAATTCAAAATACGTTACTGGCACTTGTGAAGGGAGTTTGAATTGTTGATCGATACGGATATGATAGGCCAGACGCAAAACAGGTAAGGGTAGTCGCCGTTACGGGTAACTGGTATCGTAAAATGGATTTGTAGTGTTAATAGTAGATTGGTAATTATTGTTATTACATAGATTGTGCTTTATTGTTATTACTAAGTAAACGAGCAAGTGCTATTAATACAATGTAATAAGAATATGTCACCGTATACGAGAAGTTTGCTAATAAACTATTTCTCGTTTAAATATTAAACACTTCGAAAATAATAAACATTTTTTTAAAATACATGTTTAATTTTAACCTTACTTAATTCAAAGATTAACAGCTATTCAATAATTACAAAGTATATGGGTGGCAGTTATCTCAATTTTTAATTTCATGCATGAGTAATTTTTTTATAACTACTATTTTTATTTTTATACTTTTTCTCTAAAACTGATTTAATATTGTCCAAAATTTATTTATGTTACACATACCAACAACAATACTTATCGTAATATCTATGGCTTTTCGACTTAAAAGTCTAAAGCAAAACTAGGGAATTAATTTATGTCTAAAATATTTGTTTCTCCTCGATGCATGGCATGAAGCTGAATGTCGATGGAATATTATTCAACCATTAGAGTAAACTTTTTTCGATTCAGTGTGATCAATTTTATTTCAGTAATGTCCTATTTATTTTTCTTGAAACTGACATTAGAACAGTGCCCCACGTCAAAAAAAAAAACAGTTCTAAAATTCCTTATTTTAAGGAGGTTCACTTTTCAATCAATATGAATCGCTGATAGTGTTTTGTTTTATTTTTTCTGATCTATCGATTTTCAAAAATCCGTGTCGGGAAAATACTTTACATAGGAAACCCACTATAAAAAATACTGATGAGATAAAACTTTCCAGTGCTATATTCTTTATCCCAGATGTCGGTAAATTCTTGGCCAATAATTTAGGCCAATTTTATTTACCCCTTAATGTAATTAATTACCACTTACCGAAATTAATCAAAACAAAAAGTCGTATGGAAAGGGTTAAAATCTTACTTACTGCTTCTGGAGTTATACAACACTTCTTTAAAATGTCTCTGAGGTATAGTACTTATTTAATATCACCATCTTGCGGACCATAAGTGAGGTACTTGTTATGAAAAAATGCTAATTCTAGTCATAAACAACAAACGCGAAAAATTTAATGAGTAAAAAATTAAATTTAGCTAAAAATTAAACAAAATAGCTGCTTTCAGATATGAAAATATGTTTGATTTAGCATTATAATTCATTATATAAAACGGCGGTTGAATTTAATATTAGCTTCGTATTATAACACATTACAATACGATCGAGAAATGGATCATCGTAGAACCAGGGTACTGGCACTACGGCGAACTTTTGGCAGATTTTTGTTCCCGTGGCGTTAGTGTACTACAGAGTATTTCGTTATATAATACTAAATATGTATCGATACGTCACAACACCAAAACACATATGTAGTCGTACACGTAACACTTGACTATGAATGTCCCTAAACATTACTAGCGCCACTATCAGGGGTCGGGGAGACACTATCGTGTCGGGAAGAGCATAGAGAAATATGTAAAAATATAGTTACAACAACAACGTACAACAAACATGGTAATGGCGATTTTTTGGGTTTTCGTTCAGTTCGTGCGGCACCTTTCGTCAAGCTTTTTTGATTTTCTTAGTTTTAAGTGGCCCAGAACTGTTGAATGAGTAGCGCCTAACTTTTGTGCAAGCTTTCGAATTGTTGTGCGTGGTTCTGATTCAAGTAACACTTTCAGTTGGTCGCTATGAACTAAAGAAGTACACCCGCGACTTTCTTCATCTTCAAGGCTTTTGTGCGCAGCACGAAGTAATATGCCCATATGTTCCCATAACAGTACCCACACCAAAAACATCGTTTAGTTCAAAAGTAGTTTCTGATGATTTATTGCCTGTTTTCAACTCATACAAAAAATGCACTTATTTGCTTCTTTTTCATCTTAAATTCAACAGCCCAATTTGAAGCAAAATTAATAACAAAACTAAATACAACGTTAACAACGTTAATAAAATAGAGACCGAAGACTGAACTTTAAAATGAGATTAATATTAACACGATGAAATTACGCTTTTATTGAAAAAGAAGGTTAGAATCCAGAAAAAAATCCAAAAACCGCAATTTTATTCCTACCAACTAAAATACTATGATATTAAAAACTACAAGAAATTATAATGCATAATTACATAATTCTTTCACTACTATATTACTAATTCGTTTAATTAAATTATGTCATTCATATTTCAGAAAATGGTACCATTGTTACAGTATAATGAAACTCAAAATAAAAAAAATAAAAACCACTTCTGTAAGATCAGGATACACACTATGGAAGATATAAAGTTGATGGTGCGAATGCAATGTGAGAAAATGGTAGGGTTAGTAGTTGCACCCGACTTACATCTTTTAAATAGTGAATGTTTAATGGTTAGAAACGATATTCACTACAACATAAAATGATATTTTTGTTTTTTGTGTGAGGTTTCTGTATGATATCCACAATTAACATTTGATAATTCAAATACTTAAATAAAATACTTGAGGTGTTTAAGTATTATATTTTTTTAGAACTGTATTAAACAAGACATACATTAAAAGTTTTATTTAAATCATATTTTAAATGTTTAAATCAAATGAAAACTATCAGACACTTGAACACAATTTTTAATAATATTGATGGAAAATGTAAATATACAGATACGTTGTTATATATATATATATATATATATATATATATATATGTGTGTGTGTGTGTGTGTGTGTTTTATCTAAAGTTTCTTCCGTTAATCGCGTACAAACAATAAAAATTAAATAAATATTTAAAATAAGAAAAACATTTATATGAATTAAGCGTGGACAAATGAATAAGCCTACAAATTTTAATAACGATCATTTTTACGAGAATCACGTTTCTTTTATAAGATGAAATCCCTCAAATTGTTTCAAACGCATAGCAGATATATGTTTTAAAAAAATGCAGAAAGAAAGACAATTAATAATTATTATTTATACCAATATTAGATCTAACCTTAATTATGTTATCGATATATTTTTATTGTGTTGCAATATTTAGTTTGATATATATATATATATATATATATATATATATATATATATATATTATATATTGTCAACAATCTTGCCAAGCTTTTATATTTGTACTATTTTTGTAAATTTTATTAAACTATATTTTGTGAATTAAAACGTTCAGTGGTTATAATATTGTTATTCAAAACACTTACAGATCAATTTTAAGGAAAAAAGATACTCCCATTATAAAAAAAATAGAATGAACTACATTTCTAAACAAAAAACAAATTAATATATAATATGTATGTGTATATATATATATACATACTTTTTTTTGAAAGTGGTTTAAACATCACCATTTTGCACACGCACTTCCACGTTACGTTCAATGACTGTAACTTTAATTGATACTTGTGAACATCCGTTAGTATGACTAATATGTTCTATCACACAAAAACATTCTTTATATATATATATATATATAAATGTGGACACATATTGGAATTTTTTCTACTTGGGCGTTTTTTACTTCAACGGAGACACGTTATAATGACAATAGAAAACAGAACATGCTATTAATCCAAATTACTCGACC